>OY821517.1:294980343-295580343 GCA_963682025.1 Cordilura impudica
GATCTGATATACAATGTTTTTTGTTTTTTCATTGGGTACAACAATTATCAGATTTTTCGGCGTTCCTACCCTGGATCATTGTACATGTAGCTGCCCATGAGAAGAAGATGCATTATCCATATTAGATCTGGCAACACTTAACTATTGGCCTTGAACTCAGAATATCATTTGGCAATTTTTCTTTTTAGCGATTTTTGATTTTGAAGATTTTTGTTTTTTGGGCGATTTATAATTTTCGCGATTTTTGGGTTTGGCGATTTTTGATTTTGTCTATATTTTTTCCGCGACAATTCACATTGATAACCAATGAATTGATAACCATTGGTGTAAACCCACTACTCATACTAAGATCTGATAGGCGCGTGCAAAGTGTCAAAGCTTCCTTTTTATCACTCCAGTTATATATCATATATTTACTTTGTATGGGCTGTGCCACGCCCACTGCTCCGATCACGCCCTTTTTTGTCTATCTAATCAAATGAATAACTTATGGGCTCACACAAAGTCCCAACACCCTCACTATTACGGTACTCCAGATATATTGCATTTTATATTTACTTTGTATGGCAGGTGCCATGCCTATTGGTCCGATACTGCCAATTTTGCATCCGACTACTCACATTAATAATAGGTGACATCAGAAAAATTTGAAAGGATCTCTCTATCACATTACTCGAGATATATAATATTGAACTATTACTTGTATGGGAGGTACCACGCCCACTTATCCGATCCCGCCCATTTTTGGCGTAGCTACTAATATTAACAATAGGTGACCTCACACAAGTTTGCAAAGCTCTCCCTGTCATAGTACTCAATATATGTATATGATATTAAAAATTTACTTTGTGTGGGAGGTGCCACGCCCACCAAAAATATTTAAAAAATTATAGCCTATAGCACTTCCCATATCCGCAGTAAGACTCTGTGAAAATTTCAGGAAGATCAGATGGGTAGTTACGGAGATTACCTCCTACAAACAAACAAAGACACATTACCTCTTTATTATATTAGTATAGATGAAATAAGTGGTTTATCATTTCATGATATTTGGCGAATATTGATAATTTTAAAAGTAACACTTTTTAAGATATTCCATTAGAAAATTGTGATCATGTGATATGATAATATATGTCATTATATAGCATGTCTTAACACCTTCTAATTAGACTTAGATTAGTATTATAGTTTAATTATGACCTCTGATATTTAGAAAAAAAAAAGCTGTCATATTAGTGACGATTTTAATGCCTGTAAAACAATACATCAACTGAACTTCAAAGTAAACTACTTTTAAAGATAACCGCTTCCTTCGGGAAATATGAGGGGAGTCAATAAGTCTTTACAAAAACATAGATAAATAAATTTCTTTTAGGTTTATTTTTGTTATTTCTATATTCTCCATACAACGATGCTTTGAAGATTTCGAAGCATTTCAAAAAAAGCCTCTGTTGCAGATATGACCTCCTCATTCGACTCGAATCTCTTTTTGCCGAGCTACTTTGTTAAATTTGGAAACAGGAAAAAATTACGGTAATAATTCGAACCGCAACTCGCGTATTCTTGCCAACAAAACTGCACAAGTGTGTATCATTACCTTGATGGAAAATTACTTTGTTTTTGCTAAATGGCCCAATAATGAACAATAATTAATTAAAATTCTGCATTTATTGTTTTTCCTTTTTTTATATATATTTCTAATATATTCTGTATTCGTAATCAGACCGGTTTCTGATATTTCAGCCTTCATCAGTGATTGTGTTAAACTTTGTAATAATTGTTATTTTATAATTGATTAGTTTGTTTCTGTGTCATATTTTTCTTTGAACTTGCATCTATCTCACATACACTTGCACTTGCACTTTTTGGTTATACACATTACCATTTAGTTTTTACTTCGTAGTAATCTCGGAAGACACAACACTATCAAACATTTATTCTTCTAATTTCCACTATTCTCAGTTTCGTTTCGAGTTGCCACATGTGATGTGTGGCTTGTATATTTTACATATTGTACTTTTTACATATATTACATATTTTCTTTTGTTAAGTTGCCAATCTATATATTAATACGTGAAGGTAAATTTTTAGTTCCCTTTTTAAGCAATATGCGGGCACGTAGCAGTGTGAAAATTGGCATAGTTTTAGTGCATATGGAGGAGAAGCTGAAGATGATAAAATTTATGTTTAATCTGTCTTAAAAATATGTCAAATTAAATAAAATAAAATATTTCTAATAGTTCGTTACGCCCCGTTAATGAGAATTATTTAAATTGTATATGACACACCCTGTGTTGAATTGTGAATTACTTGAATTGATTAGCATACCTTTAGGCTCATTTAAATATTCATATATTTTTAAATTGAATGAAAAAATAATATATTCCAGAATTTTCACTCGAATTTCGATAGATCCTATATATTATTTGTTGCAATATCTATATATAAAGATAAGATATCATATGTAAATATCAAATTTGTTAAAATATGTAAATAAAGGAAGAATATATAATTGAAAAAAAAACTCGAATGCTGGGCTATACTAGTATAGATAATTCTATGAATATAAAAAAAAAAAAAAACTGTGGCCATAATCTTACCAACCGATTTTCACTGTTTTCTCTATCTCCGGGGCAGACTCAACTACTAAAATTCAATGCTTTGATTGTTATTTCATATCTGGAGTATAATGGTGTATCCATGTTTCATCAACATTTATGTATCGGCGAAGAAATTTATCTGGTGCGTGACGGAAAAGTTCTAAATTAGCTACCGAATGAGTTATACGATTGTGTTAATTTTCGATTATGAGCAAACTTGACACCCATCTCCATAACCTTTGCCTTAAACATTCATATGCCTGTGGCCTCAACTAAAACAGCTATATCGCCGATTTCATCGATGACTGCCTCACTTGGACATCCAGAATAAGGTTAATCATTTACTTAATTGTAGATAGTCTTGATTTCTTAGATGTTTTAACTTTAAAGTACAGGGTGGGCCATATAAGACCGACCAACATTAAATACGAATATATTTTCTTAAAATGATCTACTATTTCTATTCTGATCAACGATCAATTGTTATTACGTTATTACGTAGCGAAGTTATCGCCAATATGTTAATTCGGGATCAGTTCCCTTCAAACAGCCTTCATGATTCAGAAGTATGGTCGGCCATTTTGAGGAACGGGGTTCAGGGGCCAACCATCCTGGAAAAGGAGCTCATCAAAATATTCCCAAATTGTTGGAAATAATTCGTCTGTGTCAACTCGTCATCGTTCCGGCCAATTAGCCAATTGCGGAGAATTTTAAAATGGAATCTTGATATGAACCCATACAAAATTCAAATTATACAAGCACTATCACCGCAAGACCACCAACAACGACCAAAGTACGCTACTCTTAGGTGTTATCTGGCCCACCCTGAAGTACAATTTAATGACAGCCCGTAATTATTTTTTTCCATTTTTAAAAAATAGCAAAAATCGTCTCCACCACTCAATTAAGAAAAAAAAAAATATTAAAATATTTTCTTTTCATAATTTTATATTTTTTATTGTATTAAAACTTTTATTTGACTTTATTTTTTTAATGTTTATCTATCTCAAAAGTTAAAAATAAACGAACGGAAATTTGCCAAAAAAAAAAATCAATTTATATGAGCGCCACTGTATCTACTTGCAAAAAAAATTGATATTGTAAAAATTTTAAATTGCAAAATTCTGATTATTTTTGATGGTTCGGTATAACCGAATATCATAGCATTACCATATATAATTGACTTATACTTTCTCTATATTTTTCGGTCTCAGCAACCCCAAAAACATGAAATATGATAATAAAATAATTTTGTCTCGCCAAATTTGGATTTGGAACCACTAGGCAACGATAGGCTTTTGATACAAAAACTTCTACAAATATTTCAATTAGTGATTTGGGCCCTTTTTTCCTTAATTGCGGCTTTAAATTCTTCCAGTGTCCCATTTTTGAGACGCCCTGTATTTAATTGACAAACTTCCGTTTATAAAATGATTATAAGGTTCATAAATATTTGGACACCCACTTCGAAAATTAAATTTTTTCTATTCAAAATTTCTTCAAGCACATCTGGATATTAATCTCATCTACGCAATTGTTCAATGAAACATGAACTTAATTACGAGATTAATAGTTCATGTATGAATTCTCGTCTACGCATTCATTCGTGTTGGCCGGCCATTGTATGCCTTTCCTTAGCCGATGTTCAAATGTGTTTTAATGTAAAAGATTTACATTCACACCTTCGTTATTAGCTGAGAAATCGCCAAAGCTATCAATTATATATTTTTTGTTAAAACAAAATTATTTCCACTAACAAGTTAAAAGCAATATTAGCCAATGTATTCACATGTTTAGGTGTCAGTATCGTTAACCACGAAATAAAAAAAAGGTTGGCGGCATTAACACTTTAGCTTTGTACCAGTTATTTTATAACAAAGAGAGATTTATGATAACAACATTAAGTATATTGACATATTTACAAAAATTACCTTTTCTTTAAAAATTAATTGATCGAAAACAATTTATTTGCTTCAATTTATTTTGAAAGGAAAACAAAATAAGAACGCCAACTCGAGGTGGTCTCTTCATGTGTTAATGACAAATGTGAAAACTTTATCGTTCATTAAGTTTGAGCACCTTAACAGCACTTCGTAAATATTAAAAAAAAAAAAAGTCCCTAAGCACTTCGTAATTTTCTTTAAAGACAGGAAATTGAACTCTTTTAGCTGCTCGTTATAAAGTGCTTCAAGAACGATATAGAAATAAAGTCCATTCAAAAAACAGATTATTCTGGATTAAACAACTTTGGGTTTTTTGGAAACTGGATATAGCTGCGGGGGGACTAACGCAGGTGGATGAGGAAGGAGATTATACACGTTTGCAGCCATATATTGTCTTGATAAAATATCACCATTTTGTTGTCCAAATTCAATCGTTTTTATTCAAATTGCGTTTCGAATTCGCTCTCATATGCATACGTTATGTTTTCCCAAAAAGATAAGCCCTCATTTTTCTATATTTTATCGAAATCCATACGCTTGCTCTGATTCACCTTTTATATGTATGGTTTCTTGTGTGGTATCCTTCTATGTATGCCATTTTTGTAAACGCTGTCTGCGTTTAACTGCACTTAAAGCTGGATATATCTAACTTCAGTACCACTAAGCCGCTTTGGACATAAATCTTCATCCTGATAGTGTATGGCATATTTTACAATTTCGCCAATTTTACGCAAGGATTTATTTTTTCTTTTAAATTCAATATAATTTTCCGAGTATCAGACGAAATTTGCTTTCCGATAATGAAATTATTTTCTTTTATATCTTTTTAGTTACTATTAATTAGCACAAATCAACTTAAAATAATTCTAAGTGAAGTAAAGCACGTAATCAGTACATATATGTCACAGAAACTTTAGGTTCATCCCCGAAATATAAAAAAAAAACGAAGGAAGTGTTACCACTGTTTACTTTTTTATGACGCGTAAAATCTGAGCAATTTGTAGTAGTAAACTCTGTATTATTACTTTTAATCGTAAGTCAATAATAACTTTGTAATAAGACAATTTAAAGATGAAAAATTAGTATTTTCTTTTCTTGACGCTCACTGTACCAACCAAATATGAGAAAAACATGTGTAATATATTGGTTTTTTTTTTTCAACCTGCAGTTTGCTTAAAGGTTTACATGGATATACAGTCGGACGGACAGACAGTAGGACGAATATCGCTAAATCGATTCAGAAAGTCATTCGGAATCGATTAGTATAATAAAAGATGGGTCAAATAGTTTTGGTAGTTATACCCGCACATATCAGCACATACTCATTATATCCTGACTGCACAGTTGTCCCTTTTGGACTTCCTGGAACAACCAGCTCCTAGACCATATCAAAGTTTAGAGCCATCTATAAAAATAAAAGTTCTTGATGTGTTGCATTTCCGATCGATAATTCGTTAGTGACAATATTATTTAAATTGTCCATGTCCAAATTGCATTAATTATAATGTAAATCGCAATAGCGATTTGCAAAATAAATAAATTTTGTATGATTTTTTTTTTTAAGGATTGAATCCCATAAGAGCTTTTTGATCTTCTGCACTCTTTTTGCAAGGGCCCGATATGGGCCTTAGTTCGTACCAACGAATTTCTGTTGAGACATGATGCAAGATAAGGCTAAACGAACGTAGCTAACTCATGCTGACTTAGGAATGGAAGTAGTCTCTTTAACAAGCATTCTTTAGTGTATAAATTGGTACTAATCATATCCGTTGTCACATACAAACGGCTTTCTTTTCCCACAATTACTAATAGCCTGCCAAACTTAATTTTTTCGGGAACTTTGTTCTCTTTAATAAATTATTTTTGCTGGCGGACATTCCCTTAGTATAGGCATAACATCCACTCCTGGTAGTCCATAATGCAGCATTCATACTTGCCTCGATATTATTCTTGGAGCTGCGACACGGCACCTTCTGCACTTTATACAATTTTATCCCGACTCCTATTTAGCTTTACTAATAAGACAGATTCCGAGCAATTGATTTTCTGAGCTGCTTTCCTCCAAAAATATTAGGCTTTTTCCTAACCTTATTAGGATCAGTATATACGTTTATACTGCCACTTCCTGGACTTCTCTTAATAGTAAGGTGGTCGTAATTTGTAATAACTCTGGAAGCCGTATACCGAGAAACTTTTGCCTCATAAGCAATTATTTTAAAAGCCCGTTTCAGATTTTTATTAAAAATTCGAATAATTTATTCAAATAATTTCCCTTCACAATCGAGTTTATGAACACGATAACGACGTTATTGTGGCCTCAACTGGATGGTATGGATCTGAACGACATGTGACTTCAGCAGGACAGTGCTACCTGCCACACCGCGCTCGAAATAATTGATTGATTGGAAAAACGATTTCCAAACAGAATTATTTTCCGAAATTCTGACGGCAATTGGCCGCCAAGATCGTGTGATATAACGCCGTGCGATTTCTTTGCTTGGAGTTTTTTTATACCTCAGATCCTTGTAAATAAACCACCGCGTTCGCTTACAATAGAACAAAAACAGTTTCACTAGACTGTTTGGCGATGTTTCACCGCAATAAAGCCGAATTTTGCATCGATTCATAACCATTGATAAGACATGCATTCACCACTTTACACCTGAGACAAACGAACAGTCAAAACAGTAGACTGAAACGGGAGAATCCTTTCTAAACAGGCGAATACAGTTCCATCTGTAGCCAAGGTTATGGTGTCTGTTTTTTGGAATGCGCGTGGCATAGTTTTTATTGATTATTTTCATGAATGGAAAACAATCAACGGCAAATATTATGCAAACTTATTGCAGCGCTTTAGTAATGGAATTAAGGAAAAATTGCCGCATTTAATGAAAAATAAAGTGTTGTTTCATATAGATATTGCCCCAGTTCACACATCGCACATATTCGCCAGATGTAGCTCCCTCGGATTATTTTCTATTTCCGAACTAGAAGAAATGGTAAAAGATTTGCCATCAATGAAGAGGTGCAGTCTGCGGTTGATGGCTGTTAGACAGTTCTTAATATAAAAGGGGTGTCGAAGATATTGAATATCGCTGCGAAAAGTGTATCGAGCTAAAAAAAAAATAGATTATGTTAGGAAATAAAGAAGATTTTTCCAAATTTGTGGTGTTTTCTTTGTTAGGTAGGGGTGTTCTTGAACCGCCCTCATAGTTGGTTCTTGGTTAAAATCCGTTCTTTGTTTAGTATCTTTTAAGGGGTATTTCCATGATTTTTAAAGATGTGAATAATGGTGGATTATTTATTTTATATACGCGTTATTGTAAAATATTTGAAGTATCTTTAAAAAATTTTCAATTAAAAATATCAATAAATAAGTCCGTGACAAGGAATCTCCGGATGCGACACGAAAAAGTTGTTATACTATGAACATCATAACTCGTTACCGGATTAACTGAGAAAATAAATCGAAACGCGTTTAAAAGGTGATATGTTTCCCAAGGTAGTAAAAGGGAGTTTTTTAGATTTTTTATTCTTGAAGTGAAAAACGTGATTTTCGCTAAAAAAAAATTTCGGTGAATTTGTTATTAAAAAATGGAAAAAACGTGTAAAAAGCTCCTTCTGATTACCTGCTGATTTATGTGTAAAAACCGGAGTTAAGAAAAAAAAAAACACACGCTGAATAAAAACCTCGTACATATATGTAAACAATCATAGCTCAGACCCACAAACACGTTATATGCACGAACAATTGTCTATCACGTATTTTTTGTTTCGAACACACAAAAACCACACAGATTCGAGTGTAGCTTTATTTTAAGTTCGTGTTCTGGTACGTGTACTGCGAAAAAACAGAACATGAACAAAACACAGATTCGAGTTCAGTTATATATTAAGTTCGTGTTCTGGTACGTAGGCTGCGAAGAATTAAAACATTAATTCGCTATCTGATACACCCCGATAAATATGACAGCAATTGTTATAGACAGAAATTCTTTACAATTGTCAAATATTTTAAAATTTTATTGAACCTGTTTTATGATTTACGTTGTTTTTCATTTTAATAAAAGATGGTAATAAAAGACTTAAGACACAAACACTATTTAGCATAATAAAAATGACACTTGTTGGGTGTTAGGTTTTTTTACATTACCCACTCCAAGTTTCGCAACCAATTAGTGTCAATAGAATTAATTGTGAAATAATATTGACCGTTTTTTATGATGTACTAAACAATTGTTTTTTTTCCCTGTTTGTGTTTTAAATCCATGACAAACTACTTAAGACAAAAACACAATTTAGCATCATAAAAATTACACTTGTGTAACTTTCTTCAGAAAAGAGTTTTATGAAGCCTAAAAACAAATAACTTTAGACACAAACACAATTTTGCATCATAAAAAACTTGCTTGTTGTTAGGATGGTTTGCATCCATTAGCACAATCACCCCCCTTAATTTGCAAAACACGAACAACACGAACTTAAAATATAACTGAACTCGAACCTGTTTATTGTTCATGTTCTGTTTTTTCGCAGTACACGAGCCAGAATACGAACTTCAAATAAAGCAACACTCGAATCTGTGTGGTTTGTGTGTGTTCGAAACAAAAAATACGTGATAGAAAAATGTTCGTGTAGATAACGAAATATTAAAACGAAACACAGTCATAATTTTGTTCGGCACCGTACAAAATTTAGAAACACACATAATTGATATGAACATTGTGTGTTTCATGTGTGTATTTTCTGAACCTTGGAAAAAATAGAGTATAGAATTTCAAAAGGATCTGTCAAAGGGACTTTGAGTTATGATGTTCACGAACATCAAAAATGTTGTTTGTGAGAAAATCGATTTAAATTTTTTTATACTCAAAAATCAAAAATTAAGCATCAATAAAAGGGCCTAATTTTGTGTACTTATAAAAAATCATCAATGCCAGCTTCATATAGTGAAACACAGTCATAAAAGTAGAAAGTAATTTGGAGATTACAAAGGGACTTGAACAACCTTCTAGGTAGGCGCATCGCTCAGCTACCAGGCAGGTATGAAAATCGAGGATGATGACCGGTCGCTTGAATCGCTGTATCTTCGTTAGTTTTACTCCCTTTAAAAAGGGAATATCAGCACGTTGTTTACAAACTTTCTCCATTTTTCCAATTCGGTTCTCGGTGTGAAAAGAACAATTTCTGCTTATTGCGAGTTAAGGTTTAGCCATCATAAACGATTTTTCTAATAACCCTAATGCAATAACAAAATCGTCTATATATTCTATATATTCGTCTATATCTTTACATTATTTTAAGCTGAATTCTTACATTTGATCCCATTCGGAGATTTCAAGACACAACCATTTCACAGCCATTTTCTAATGCAATTCCCACTCAAATATAGGTTTTTGCTTATTTTCGAAGTCAATAAATGGAGTTTATCTATTAAGGCTGGAACCTGGATTGGACCTAATTTTCCCAATCTCATCGTGTAGAGTATTGTGTTGTGAGCTTAGTACCACTATAACATTTCTTTATGTTGAAAAAGAAACGTCGAAGAATAATTAATACTAAAAATAGTTTTACTTTAACTGATAACATTTTGATCTTAAATTATAGAAACTCGAATAAACAGACCAATATTATAAGTTTCTTCCACTTACATATAAATATATATGTATATATTTAAAGAAATACATTTTGTTGTCTGTTTACTCAACTCTAGCTTCAAAAATTGAGGGTAACTTACATAAGGCACGTTCAATGACCGAACGTTGCGTTTATCGTTGAGGTTTCATTAGCAAAAAAAAAAAAAAAAAAGAAACAACGTTTTATGATTTGTATTTGTGTTTAGTTAGTAGGCCGTCTATGACAATGTTTCAATACTCGAAAACAGAAAAACAGAAATCAAATCGAACTCAAGTGCTAATGAACTGGAAAATAAATGAAACTAAATACCACACCCCTTAAACTATGTATACGTCTGCAGCTCGAAACACATCTCTTCGCAACACGACACACCACATCCACCTCCAACGCCAACAAACAAACTTACTCATTTTATCAATAACAACCATTCAAAGCAGATTTCAATGAGTGAGTGAGTATTGACTTTTGTAGGTGAACAACACCGGCTATGACAACAAGACAAAAAAAAAAAATAGGTATTGAGTTGAAACTAAAACGTTCAAGTCACGTTTAGAAATTCATACTTACATTTATTTCTTAAGTAAATATCAGAATCTGAAATTTATGGAGGTGTACACAAATACTCGCTCATACTTCTTTTATAATTATAAATATTCAGAAACTAGCTTTAGTATATAGAAACAAAACTAAAAATTTAAATTATATTTTACAGTGTTTTTTTTTGTTTTTATTTGTTCGGTGTTAAACATGAGTGTTACACACTTATATACCAGTTTAAGGCAGGTTAAAATCAGAAAGGAGAAATATAAAGAGACACATCGGCATAGACGAAGCGTAATTAAAAGAAGCAAATGAAAATCAACAAAATGCAAATAATGGCACGTTAATGATGTTTAGAAAGTGGTGTTAAGTTCATGATGAAATCGTAAAACAAAAGCTTAATTACCCGTTAATTAGCTGAAGTTTACCGTTAAGTAAATTGCTATATTATAATGATAAGTAGTTACACATTTACACGATCATCTAAATAAGGGTAATGTGAGTAAGATAATTTGAATGGGTTCATGAGAGGGGTAGAGTATACAGGATGATAACTTAGTGCTCTTATCATTATTTTTAGTGTTTTTTCTATGCCTCAAATACACACTGGGCCGAATCGCCAACTAATTGGCAATAAAGTCGAAAATGTTTTTGAAGCAAATCTTAATTTTTATTTATTACATTTAAACTAGATTCTCTATATATGAAGAATCAATAAATATTTTCGATAAAAATACAACACTGCAATTTTGATAGAGTTTCAAAGTCAGGTGATTAATCAGCTGACTTCTGTGACTTTTGTTAATTTGTGCGCTTGGCAATTTCACACGCTGGAACAATAAAATATTGCAAAAAATGGATTTTGAAGGCCAGGGTATGTAGAATAAATAAAGTAAAAATGTTTTGTGTCAAATTTTTATATATGTTATATATGTATGTATGTGTATTGTTGCGAAACCAAAGTGCTCGTCTTCTGTGGAGTAAAATCTAATATTATGCGTGTTTCTGTGATATGTAAATTATGTTAAAGCAAAGTAGAAAGTGTCTATTTAAAATTAATAATAATCATGTTAGCGGCTTTTTGCGGCTTTTGCGGTAATTTAAAGTTGTAGATGAGCTCGAGTTCTGTCATGCATCGGTGCTGGACGTATGGATCGACAGCGGTCGCAATTCTACCGACCTTGCAAACTGGATGACCAACCAGGGGAATGTACGCTAACCGACGAAAGAACGATTGAAATAAACACAAAAATAAAAAGCTTAGAAATTTGTGTTAAATCGAATCTGCAAAAGTGCATTCGAAATATGCGGACATGCAGAGACAAACATTCACAGTTGCTATCAATGCGTTTAAGAACTGTTTTTGACAATCAAGAAGAGATACGCAGTCTTAAAATGTGTAGACCAAAGCTAACATATCTGTGGTGAAAAGGAAAAACTGCTTAAGTCTGATTTTATCGTTTTGCAGGAGAGCCCTTTCCACGTTTAAACCTAATAATTAAAAATGAATGGTGATTTAAGTACATGTGAAAGTCATCCATCGAATCATTATTAATTAAGGAATAAATTGTTGTACATTTAAATTTAAAAATTGTTTAATTTAAGGAGCTATAGTCAAAAATAAAACTTAATCTCATTTTCCAAACGAGTGTATGAGACCTCGTCGAACATATCTCAAAATAAGCAGTTTTTCCAAGCTCATTTTCAGTGAAGTTTATTCACATGTGAATATAAGTTGTTTTTTAATGTAGTTCAATGAACTATAAGAAAAGGAAACAGTACAAATCAGTTTTATTAACTTTTATTAATATGAAATTAAAATTAATACAAATCAATTAGCAACAAGTAAGAGTGTTAAATTCGGCTGTGCCGAATCTTTGATACCCTCCACCTCGGTTTGAGTCTTGATAATAAATATAAATGAAAAATAAACAATTTGTTAAACTTAATACCAAATTATTTCAGCAAATTCTTTAGGTTGGTTTTCGTCCTTTATATTATTTCGGATTTATTTCGGTGTTTGCTTTTTGGTCATCGTGGTTGCTGATCGGCATGCATTTAGGTTATGTACCCATATGCATGCGTTTCCGGTTATATGACATAACTTCTCGTTTAATTTAGTTTTTGCTAATTAAATAGCTCGCTCTAACCTCCATTGCAAAGGTAATGGTTGTGTAGGGTGGCTATATGCATTAAATCGTGCTAATTGGAGATGGCTGTATAGTTTCTTTTAACTGGCCAAATATTTCTTCATTGCGGCCATATAGGTCGGATGGAGTAACAAAATAATAACCAAAAAAAAAAAACTCTCTCAATTTTTTTATTAAAATATTGCCATATTTGGAAAACATAGAGAATAAATTTATAATAATAAATATTCAAATTAGGGATGCCAAACGCAAAAAACCAAATGTCCCAAACATTTTAAATAAAATAATTTGTTATCGTTATCCTCTGAAAACTTCAAATTTTCATCCAAAAAAATTGTGAAAATTTATATATAAAAAATAACATTCTCATCAAATTGCGTTTATTTATGTAACAGTTTTTATGTTCGCAATTCTTAAATATCATTTGACGTTTTCTAAAATTCATTGAATTTAAATCAATATTTTCTGTAGTGCGATTCTGTAAATTTCAACGATCCGACAATCGCAAAATATATCGACAGCTATTGTTGTTGGCTCTAAGGATTAAGTGATTCACTAAGTATGTACATACATCTTAACGACAGTCGACAAATCTATTTTTCTATTTATTTAAATTGTAAACGAGTGGCATCTCTGTCAAAATAAGCGAAAAACACAAAGAAGAATAGAAAAAAACAAATTACTTCGTGTTTGACAGGATGATTTTATGTTTATGTTTAACATCTTTATTTTTTTACTAATATTTCTGTGTATTTATTTGAAAATGAAATAATGAATTGAATATGCTATTTAATTTTTTTTATTAATATAAAAAAGTTTTTTAATTAAAGCAAAATATTTTCACTATTTTATGATTTTTATTTATTTATAAAAATTTAAGTTTTTATCGATTGAATAAACAACACAAAAATGGTTGTCGTTTAGATAACAACAACAGCTGACTTTAACAATAGCGAATATCATTCAAAAATTTTACTGATAATTTTGCAATTTTCTTTTTTTAACGATTCGACTATCGTTAAAATAAGTTACTGAATCGCGGTACTGAAAACCTATTAATTTCTCCTGAATTTCAAGATTTTTTTTAAATGTAAAATTTTTTTAAATGTAAGCATAGGTATTTGGTGTTTTTTTTTTTTGGAATTTCAATTTGTGTTTAACGAATAAAATTTATATATTAAAGATGCAATTGATGTCTTCTAAATTTAAAATTATAATTTCCGACGTTTTGATATGATTTTCTGAAATTCAATTAATTGTAATTTATAATTTTAAAATTTTTAGTTCCAGTTTTTAGAATTGATATTTTCTTAAATTTGAATGGAAAATTTAGGTTATGCATTTAGGTTATGTACCCATATGCATGCGTTTCCGGTTATATGACATAACTTCTCGTTTAATTTAGTTTTTGCTAATTAAATAGCTCGCTCTAACCTCCATTGCAAAGGTAATGGTTGTGTAGGGTGGCTATATGCATTAAATCGTGCTAATTGGAGATGGCTGTATAGTTTCTTTTAACTGGCCAAATATTTCTTCATTGCGGCCATATAGGTCGGATGGAGTAACAAAATAATAACCAAAAAAAAAAAACTCTCTCAATTTTTTTATTAAAATATTGCCATATTTGGAAAACATAGAGAATAAATTTATAATAATAAATATTCAAATTAGGGATGCCAAACGCAAAAAACCAAATGTCCCAAACATTTTAAATAAAATAATTTGTTATCGTTATCCTCTGAAAACTTCAAATTTTCATCCAAAAAAAATTGTGAAAATTTATATATAAAAAATAACATTCTCATCAAATTGCGTTTATTTATGTAACAGTTTTTATGTTCGCAATTCTTAAATATCATTTGACGTTTTCTAAAATTCATTGAATTTAAATCAATATTTTCTGTAGTGCGATTCTGTAAATTTCAACGATCCGACAATCGCAAAATATATCGACAGCTATTGTTGTTGGCACTAAGGATTAAGTGATTCACTAAGTATGTACATACATCTTAACGACAGTCGACAAATCTATTTTTCTATTTATTTAAATTGTAAACGAGTGGCATCTCTGTCAAAATAAGCGAAAAACACAAAGAAGAATAGAAAAAAACAAATTACTTCGTGTTTGACAGGATGATTTTATGTTTATGTTTAACATCTTTATTTTTTTACTAATATTTCTGTTTATTTATTTGAAAATGAAATAATGAATTGAATATGCTATTTAATTTTTTTATTTATATAAAAAAGTTTTTTAATTAAAGCAAAATATTTTTACTATTTTATGATTTTTATTTATTTATAAAAATTTAAGTTTTTATCGATTGAATAAACAACACAAAAATGGTTGTCGTTTAGATAACAACAACAGCTGACTTTAACAATAGCGAATATCATTCAAAAATTTTACTGATAATTTTGCAATTTTCTTTTTTTAACGATTCGACTATCGTTAAAATAAGTTACTGAATCGCGGTACTGAAAACCTATTAATTTCTCCTGAATTTCAAGATTTTTTTTAAATGTAAAATTTTTTTAAATGTAAACACAGGTATTTGGTGTTTTTTTTTTTTGGAATTTCAATTTGTGTTTAACGAATAAAATTTATATATTAAAGATGCAATTGATGTCTTCTAAATTTAAAATTATAATTTCCGACGTTTTGATATGATTTTCTGAAATTCAATTAATTGTAATTTATAATTTTAAAATTTTTAGTTCCAGTTTTTAGAATTGATATTTTCTTAAATTTGAATGGAAAATTTAAAAAGTGCAATTTTGTATTAATGTGAATAATAATGCTTTAGTAATTATAAACAATTTTTAAAAATTTGATGTAATCGCAATCAGATATTTTGCAGGTAAAGCAGAATAATAATTCTATATAACTATGTAGAACTGTTTTGAAAGCAAAAAACTCATTGATGAACTCTTACCGAGTTTTGTAAAGACAACAAAAAGTTAATATGCCAAACTTATGTTCATATTTGTAAAAGAATAATGAAAATACGTATGAAAAAAAAAGAACACCCCGTGTATACTCTTAACATTGGTCTGTATGATATCCAGTTGAAAATATTAACACTCATGTTAAAATAAAAATAACTATTGCAAAGCTAATTAGAACAAACAAAAATTGTGGCGCCATCTACTATGGCATAGTCACGCTGAGCAAAATGAAGTGACACTCTGTTAATGCAAAAGAAATGTATTTCCCCACAACAAAATATTGCAGAATTTTATTTAAATAAAATAATATACCGACTTATTTCTAACATGCAGTTGTTATGGATATACATATATAATATATGTATATTATTTGTATTATTTAATATGTTTATATAAATTTATAAATAAATTTATATATAAAATTTTTTTTTGCTATATTTTCATTGTTTTTTTTTTATTGACAACTAGGTATTTTCGCATTATTTGCTTTAGATGTTGGTGAATTTTTACTCCCTCGTAGTGTCTGCTTGTCGAAAAAATTTTGGATCGATTTTAACCAATTTCCCGTGGGCCATTCGATCTGAAATTTTGCAGGCAGGCTCGTGGTAATAACAGAAACGATCTAGCAAATTTTTAGAGTGATGCCAAAACAATGGAAACTTTTAAATTTTTCTACCAGAGTTAATAAAACAATGTACAAAGGGTTATTTTTTATTATATTATTACCACAACGACCATAAAAACAACAAGTCCAGCTATGACAACAACATAACATTTAGAATAACAACAAGAACAATATAGAAACATCATATTTTTCATTTTTTTTTTACTTTTTCAGAGATTTCCCTGGACTTGTTCCACTTATTTTAATGATTTTTGAAACAGAAATCTTCCCATGAATTCGGTGAATCATCCTCACTAAAATTGATCACTGTAGCTACACTATAAAGTGCGTGATCGTGACAAGAACAACATAGAAAATTATATTTTTTCAAGACTTTTTTAGTTCTTCATTCAAATCTCGGGCCCTAATCGACCGATGTGGACGATTTTAAATAGCAAACTTTTCAGGATGCTAGTGAATCATTTTTTATGTCAACGAGCACCCTAGCTGCCCGATTGATGCCGTCATCGTGATTTCCAGAGACGGACAGACGGACAGACAGACAGACGGACAGACGGACATCGCTATATCAACTCCGGTTGTTATAAGGATCACAAATATATATATTTTATGGGGTGCAAAATTTTTTTTCTAATTATTACAAACGGAATGACAAACTTATATATACCATCTGCACACTGGAGTAGAGGGTATAATAAGAAACAAATATCATTCAGAGATGGGATGAACAAAACAAAAACTTCAAACCTTAGTAGGTTTAATTAATGTACATAGTATCATAAATGCATACAGCAAAATATTTAGTTTTTAATCATTCACATTTACTTATCATCACTAAAGTCAGGATGTGTATCTGGCATTTCATCGGTGGCAAGATTTTCATAGAATGAATGGAAACATGGATTAATGAACGGAGGAATAGCAATAAGATAATTTGTCTTATGTACGGGAATCCTAATATCTGTTACTAGATTAGGAATTTCATTCAATTTTCCAGTACCTACTCATACCTCTTTTGCTAACATTTAGTACTTTAAAACTTTCCAAAATCCGACTTAGTATATCGTTACCACTTTGCGTCTTTCCAAGTAAAATTTTCAGAGTTTCTTCCGAAGAATAAAATGAAAAATTCTTGAAGTCGTCAGAATTCATTTCAACTACTGTGAATTTCTTTCTTTCTAACGAAATTATACCAGTCGTGGGGGTGATGTATTTTGACTTTGATTTTTTTTTCGTTCAATCAATGCGTGGTCCACATCACACTCCGTATGGGTGTGACCTACAGCTAAAAATTTATTATCAATGGTTTCAGTTGTATAGCTATTTTGAAGAAATGTCTTGAACACAGTGTTTAGGTACGAATTTTTGTTTTGTCCCACACAAACAACATATGAAACAACATGAATTGCTGGTTCCACCATCCGGTACCGTTAAATCAAATGTCCATAAAAAATTTGTTGATAAAAATTTGATAAAAATTTATTGATGTCTGCAGTAGTGGAATTGGCATGCACTGCTGAAGGTCAAATGAATAAATCTTGACGGTTACATCAGTTTTGGACACATTTTTGTCTTATTATTTAGCTATGTAAGCTAAGTCAGCTTTAAGATTATACTCATCATGTTGGTGGCTGAGATTATCTGCTTCAATTGGATTCGCTTTCTAGCAATGTCAATTCTTCTAATTCATCTTGATATTCATTGCTGTGGAAAATATAAATTATTATTTTTACTGTGCTTTTTTTTTATTAATTAACCAACACTCAGGGGATGCCCCCTACAGATGCAGTGCGTTGTGTTGATCTCAGGAAAATAGGTTATGGGTAGGAGGAAAGAGGGAGTAGTGTTTGTGGATATTTGACTTAAATTTTATTAGATTATAACTGTCAGGAAAGACCTCTGCGGGGAGTTTATTCCACATCGGCTAGTTCGACTGATAAACGCATTCTCTCTGTAATGCGTTGTGTGGTCAACTGGACAAGAGACTACAAACGGATGTGATCTACTAGAGAAGCGGGTAGAGCGAACCGAAACTCGGGCACTTGGAATAAGTTCGGTAATCTCAGAAGAACATTTCCCATGGTATTATCTATAGAACAGTGATACACAACCCACATTCCGACGATGTTCCAATGAGTCAATAGAGTTGGCTACCCTACTGCCATTGATGAGCATCAACGCCCTCCTTTACATATGGTCCAGTAGCTCCAAAATAGACTTTGAAGCTCCTGCCCATATATGGGAGTTGTATTCCATTTTCGGTCGGATGTAAGTGGTATAGATTGTAAGGAGATCAGAGGGGGTGAATTAATTTTTCCACCTTTTTAGAAAACCAAGACACTTGAATGCTTCTTTCGACATTTGAAAAACATGCTCGTTCCAACGAACATCACATTGAATTCTCATGCCTAGAACATCAAGAGTATCCGCCTCCTCAATACATATACCACCCATATATACAGATGACATTGTTGAATCCATGGCCCTATGGGTCAACATACAGCATTGAGTTTTCAGCGCAATAAAATCAACCCTATTCGCTTTACCCCACTCGGAGATTGTTAAAAGGTCTTGATTGAGTGTGTCATTCAATGTCCGCATTTTTCCCCCCAACCTCCAAGAGGCTTGGCCTACAATTAAAGGAAAATGAATGACAAATGCTGCTGTCATCTGCGAAAGAGTATATTGAGTTAAAAAATGAAAGAATTTATTTTATTTTTGAATATATCCGAGTAAGTTTTAAGACTGACGGAATTTCCTTCAGTTTGTTCGCAATAAAGCGTATATGCATGAAAGTGTAAGATCCGTTTGTAGGTATTTGCAGGAAGTTTCGCGCCTGGTATAGAACTTTCCTAAGCAGGAAAAGTGTTTATATGTTCCCTTATTAAATTGAATTGTGCAGTAAGATAATCCGCGATGGTCGGAGAATTGAAGTTACGTATGTTCTAGTTTTTTTTTACAACGCTTTTAATAAAGCCATCCGTCTCGTCAAATCATTGCTGGAAGCATTTTCTGCAAACGCTTATTCTTTTAGCGTCTGAATTATAGAACAACGCAAGTGATATTGTCGATTGGTTTGTGGAATTGAATGAATATCAATAAAAATTTCGTTAGTTTCTACGTCACACTCATTTAATAGCAAACTAGTCTGGGTCAAGCACTGAATCGTCAATCCTTCGCACTGATTCGATGTGTTTAGAATTTCCCCTGGGAATCCTTCACTTTCTTGAGCTTTGTCTTCATCCATTTCTTTAATATTGAAATAACAAAAAAAATGGAAGTTTGGTGTAATACCAACGGAAATTTTTTATTTTATTTAAAAGAGTTTATTTCCAACAATGTGTAGGTTTATTAAAAAATTTTAGAGAAGAATGAAAAATAGCAATTTTTGATAGGAATTACAAAGAGAAAATTTTTGGAAAACAAAACAGAAGTTGAAAGGTCAGGTATGTTTTTCTCCAGTCGAAATATTAAAGGATTGAGAACGCTTCCGCTGCCCGTCACTCACTGAATAATTGCTTATCTATTAATAGATTCTCACGTCTGCAAACAGAAAAACAGCTTAAATGCAACTACTAACGGTACTTACCCAAATGGTTGCGTGGAAAAATTGCTTATCTCAAATATGAATTAATAAAGCAGTACAAGTCTTTTGGAAAAACAACTTATCTACAAACAATAAACTTGGGAGTGAATTGCATGGCGTGGTACAACTGCTTATGACGACATAAGAGGTTTTGACGTTTCGTATTGGTGAGCATGAAAGCAACTTTTTTTTTTGATTTGGTGTAAGCTCTTTTCCCTCAGCACAATTTGAAATACAGCAAATCGTTAATGAACTTAAGTTATTATTCCAATTGAAATTTTACGCCTAAATGAGTTAAGTAAAAATTCCCTCTGCTATAACTTCTTGAAAAATCATACAAAATAAACCAAATTTTGCATGGGGGTACTTTTCAATACGGAGATCAACGTAGTGCTCTTATCTCAGTTTTTGTTTAAGTCGACTTAAGCACTTTATCCTTTTTACCACAGATATGATGAAGTAGGGCCACGTCTAAAAAGAAAACTAGCTGCCGATGTAGCATTTAATAATGAAAACGATAGGAAACTTTTAATTCATGTAGCCACAATGTCAGCAACGAAATCAAATGAAAATAATACTGCATTTGTACTTAAAAAATTTAATACTTCTGAAAGCGAGGCAACTGAAGCTAAAAGAAAGTTCGGTATATCAGAACCAATACCTTTAACAACAAATGATGCTTTGAAGTTCTTGCTGGAAATTTCTTTAAGCAAAATATTGTATACCAAACTACCACAAGATTCAGGAAGCTAAATTGCAATTGAGACCCACAGAAACTATGGCAAAAGTTGCCTTACAATATTTTTGAGGAGTTAGTCTCTAACTTAGAAAGTGTTCCAAGCCTTACATTAATTGCGAGTTACGGATATGATGGATCATTTGGACAATATATGTATAAAAAAAGATTTGAAACGAACGTACCAGACTCGTTTGATCAGTGTTTGTTTGTTATTACCGTTATACCTCTGAAGCTTATAGATGAAGTGACAACAATTTTTTGGAATAAAAGAACTCCACAGTCTGTAAGATTTTATCGAAACAAAAGATCTCATTCTTGCAGAAAAAAAAACGATTTGGACACACAAATAAAAAAACTTGACTCCTTGTGTACTAACAATTTCAAATGAAAGAAAGATCATTGTGTCATATGACCTTCACATGACCCTTACAGATGGGAAAGTTTTAAACGTTTTAACGGTTACGAAATCTTAACAATTATGTTCAATATGTGGTGCAGTCTTCACCTAATAACTATGACTCGGAATCAGATAAGATAAATCCATTTTCGTTTGTAGAAAACAACTGAGTGAAAATTTGACTATAAATTGTTAGAAATAGTTGCATAAGAAGAATTAAGTTGTAATAATCATTTTTATCCAAAAAATTGTTAAACAGTTTCATATTTACCACTATTTACTTAAAAAAATAATAAAAAAATCCCAGTTCCCCTTCAAATTTTAAATTTTTATTCACAGCTCTCAAAACTTTGTTTTATGATGACATATACGCTATGTTGCCATATATGGGCGATCGGGGTAGACGTGGTCAAATTACCTTAAAATTTTGTTTATATATTTAGAGTGTTGTATTTATCAAATATACCAAGTTTCAGCTCGATATCTTCCTTATGATTATGCGAGGGCCATTGCGTCGACCCTCTTAAGGGAAACGTCTCCATTATAAGATAGCAGGTTCCGTGCAAGAGGATTTGAATGGGGTGCCAGTTTCTGTACATATTTGGAGCAGTAGATTTTTATTTCGTCCTGGAAAAATGAGATATTGAGGTCGCTATGAATATTTTTGTTCCGAACAAACTTCAGGTCGCCTGTTATAAGTCGCAATATTTTATTTTGTCGTCTTAGTAAATTCTCCATACTAGAAGCAGAAGCTATTCCCCATAGTTAGATTCATTAGTTCCACTTCGGCTTAATAATAGCTTTGTACAGTAGAACCATGTAGGGTAGGTAGAGAGCAGAATGGGCATCAAGAAGAAGTTTAAGTTGTGTGGATTTGTATTCAATGTGTTGAGTCCAGCTGCGACGACGCATGGCGCCCGTAGAGCAAACTAGGTTGCAAAAATCAAAATTTTCATGTGCGCCGACGAAGTTTTGAATAAACCCATGTTATAGGAAACTTTTCAACGATTTCAAATATGCTACTCTTAATAATATCACATTTTTAGTTTAGAAGATATAACCGTTCAAAGTTGACCGACTTTCGGTTTTCAAAAAAACACGAAAATAGGTAACGAATCGCCTTATTTTTTGTTTGTATTGATTGAAGTATTTATTTAATGTATAATGATAAAAAAAAATTAACTGTTTGCTTTGTGTTTCCCCTGGTAAATCACTATTTAAAAACTATCCGTTTTTTTCACTATTTTTCAACTTTGACGGAAAATAAAAAAAAATTATATATTTCTATATTTGATTATTTCTTTACATAATTCAAAAGGTTATATCTGCCCGTACGTGCCCGTTTGGCTTCTAGAGGTAAAATTGTATGGCGTGCATCGCTTACATGTTTTGACTGACAGTAGTTTGATCTAATAGTTTGAAAATTGCATTTTAAGTCGGTTGTCTACCTGTGAGCCTCTGCCAAAGTCTACTCCCAATATTCTGTTACAGACACAGGATGCACAAAAAACTACTCATTGAAATTCGCAGGTACGCACCTCACTTAAAAATTACTTTGGAGTACAAATAGTCAAGAACAATATTGACTTATGGTTCCTCCAGGTAGGCACAAATCTTATTTAGACACGAGCATAATATCAAAATTGCATAATTCAGCCTAAATCCATATGTATGCAGGGAACAGGTAAATTTTTAGGCATGGTAGCATAAGCTTATATATTGCAAAATAAGCATAATGCCGGGATTAGTCTACGACTGAAAGTTGGCGCACCAAGTACTGAAACCATGGCGTTAAACAATTTAAAATTATTTGAACTGTTTAGAAAGTCAACCACACCAAAGTTTTTCACGGAAGCTGCTTTAGAAGAACTTGATAGCTTATACGGAAATATTGAGAGAAGCGAAATTATAAAAATAATTTTTATCTGATATATGCAAATATTAAGGCAAAATGGGTGAAATCTAATCGAACCATTCAGAACTTCAACTCCAAATACGAGGACTGGCTTAATGAAGACACCATCCTGGATATATTGGCAGTAGATAAACCCACCACATCAACCAGAGGAGCAAAAGGAAGGCCAAAAAAAAGTATTGGGGAGTGTTCAATTTTCACAAGATAGAGGAAACTTGCCGATGCCACCAATGACTTGACAACGAAGCATTTATCGGACGCGCTGTCTATTAAATATACAAAGGATAGTGAAAGAGTTAGGTTGCAGATTACAAAATCTGTTGCTGATGCAAGCACACTGCGACTAAAAAGGATTAAGGAAAGCATTCCCACGCCCACAAACGCACACATTAAAAAGTATGATTCCAAAGAAGCCTTGGCCTTGGTTATGGACTTACAACTTTCCAAAGAAAAATATGAGATACTACGGGCATCCTTGATGCGACACGGGGCTGACGTTTTACCAGGATACAAGCATATTACGCAAGCCAAAATAAATTCACGACCACTGCATACGGAGTTTACGGAAGTCTCTGTGAAAGCCATTCTGCAGGATCTCATGGGCCGTACAGCAAAACGGTTGTTGGAGAGTCTTCCTGAAAATGAGGTGAAAATTCTTCCTGAGAAACTGACATTGATCAGCATGATCAGCAAAGCGTTTATAAGCAAAGGATATCTTCCGATGACGCTACAATATCGGACGGAAATATGTTTATGGCATCTGTTGTTCCTTTGCGGCTAAAATCTGATATTTCCCTACACTGGAAAAATCCACGTCCGTCATCAGTGCATTATTGCCGACCAATAATGTTTCAGTTTGCAAGGGAATCGGCAGAACTCATAAGGACCACGGTGAAGGACATTGAAGAACAAATAAGCAAGATTAAGCCTACAAAGCTGCAAATTGGAGAAGAAAAATATATTGAATGCAATTACGAGTTCCACCTGACCATGGTTGACGGAAAAGTGGTAAACGAACTGACAGGAACAACCTCAACATTGTCATGCCCGATTTGCAAAAAGAGTCAGAAGAACTTTGATAATTTAAACGATTCTACAAACGAGGAGAATTACGAATATGGAATGTCACCATTGCACGCAAGGATAAGGTGTATGGAGTTCTTGCTAAAACCGGCGTATACCCTACCACAAGAGGAGGAAAACTTCGATGAAAATACAACAATAAAGGATAAGGAAAAGATCAGAAAGAAGCAAATACAGGATGCTTTTTTAAACAAGTTGGACTAAAAGTAGACTGTCCCAAGCACGGATACGGTAACTCAAACGATGGAAACACTTCTAGGAGATTTTTTGAAATTGATGAGGCAGTAACTAGAATCACTGGAATTGACAATCAAATCGTGAAAAGATTGGGAACGATCTTGAATGTTTTAAACTGCAAAGAAAATGTCAATTCTACAAAATATGAAGAATATGCATCGAAAACTGCATCTCTTTTAGCAGAAATGTATCCACAGAAGAAGTTGACCCCGACCGTCCATAAAATATTGGCGCATGGCAAAGATATAATTGAGTACCAGTCTTTGCCAATTGGAGAGCTTTCTGAAGAAGCACAGGAGTCTCTTAACAAATTTTATAAAAAATATAGATTGCAGAACACATTCAAAGCATCAAGGGTAAGGCAAAATGAGGACCTCTTCAACATGTTGCCAGCATCTTCCGATCCACTTATTTCTTCCCTGCGGCATGTGAAGTCACGAATAGAGTTAGAAAATAATTATAGTTTAGAAATGATTAGTCTTTTAGATATACCTTCCCTTACGAATTGTGATGAATATTTTACAGAAAATTGAAAAAATAAATTTAAAAAAGAAGTAATTTTTTTTTTAATTTGTTGGGTAATAATTTAAAACATAAAACCCTAAAGAAAAAAAATAAAAACAATCTAAAAATTTAAAAATATTTTTTTTAGTTAACATAAAATTGATTTTCCTACAAATTTTAACTTTGATAACCCATAAGTAGGCCCCTACAAAGCGTAGCACCCTTTCCAAAGGCTCATTTCATAGGCTGAACAGTTATCTATCATATGCTGTTTAAACTGTTCAATTACGTTATTCGGTTCAAAAGATATGATTTTTGCAACGAAAAAACTCAAATGGCGCCACTGTGCGACGATCGAGGTTTATACCAAGATATTTGATGTAGTTTTGTTGTGGAATATCAATATTATTAACTATGAGAAATTACTGGAATTGTGTGTCAGCTGGCTTCTCTATAATGTTAGACAGAGACCTTCCGTATACGCTGGTCTGCCAACTCGTTCCCTATATTTTTTTAAACCCGATAGAACTTGAAATTTTAAAAAGTATCACAAAATATTAAATTTTAATTGTAAATATTTTTTTATTCGAACGTTTAATACATGGCATTAATACTTGAAAATGATTTAGGGCAAATGGCCAATGCAACTGTTCTTAACGAAGCGCATTCTGGACGTACAATGTTGGGCCACGTTTTCGAGCATTACTGGCCGTATGTCATGTATAACACGAACAATGTTGGCCTCCAAGGCGTCAATTATTGCTTATTTATCAGAATAAACCAGTGACTTCTCGCAGCACTACAGTAAATAATCGCCAGGTGTCAAACCGCACGATCTTGGAGGCTAATTGACAGCATTACTGGCCGTATGTCATGTATAACACGAACAATGTTGGCCTCCAGGGCGTCAATTATTGCTTATTTATCAGAATAAACCAGTGGCTTCACGCAGCACCACAGTAAATAATCGCCAGGTGTCAAACCGCACGATCTTGGAGGCCAATTTACAGCTCCATTCCTCGAAATCAACCTATTACCAAATTTTGATTTGCCGGATCAATGTCATCAATATTTTCAAACAAAATATCATTGATTATGATGCGGTAACGATCTCCATTGACTGTAATGCGAGCTCTGGCTTCATTTTTGAAGAAAAAGGTCCAGCATGTAAACCGCATCAAACGGTGCACTTTTCTGGATATAATGGAGTCTGTAGGGTCTGTTGTGGACTTTAGTCTCACTCCATATGCATCAATTTTGTTTATTAACATACCCGTTAAGCCATCGCTGAACACAATTTTGCAATTAAACATCGGGTCAGCTTCCAACTGCTCTAGAGCCCAATCGGCGAAACAACGACGCATATGATAGTCTCGTGGCTGTAATTCTCAACCAGCTGGAACTTATACGGGTGTAGGCCAAGATCTTTACGCAAAAATTTCCACGTAGTGGGTGGACTGAGCCGTAATTCGTGCAACCGAAGTAGAATCGATAAATATGGACCTTCTTCCACACTTTTCAGCGGCGATACTCTCTAGTACGCACATTCCTTTGAATTGTTGGTATTAGTGAATCGTTTAGAGAGTATTTGGTTTGAAAAGTGAGCGCAGTATGACACTTCGTCTCACAGCTAACCCTTTCGTGAAAAAATACATTTTTATCCTGCAACCCATATTAACCTCAGATTCGGTTGAGAGAGTTTTTATCGATAGTGGAAAGTATTGTGAATTTGACAGACTTATCGCTGTACTTGACAAGTATCGTAGTACTTCACAACAATCGTAGAGCTTGGCAAGTCTATTTTATTAATTAACAAGCATCCTAGTATATCTTTATTTAATTTTCCTATCACAAAAAAGTGCATCGAATATGAAAATTTTAAAATTTCATTCCCGTTCATGTAACTTAATTTTAGAAATTAAGTTTTCATTTAACACATTTGTTTCCTTCACTTCCATTTAATGGTTTTTGTCTGATGTCTAAACTCAGAATTTGTGGTAACCACAAAACAAAACAAAATAAAACGAAAAAAAAACGTATAATTTTGTTTAGATTTTCTATTTTCTATGTTTGTACACACTTCCCACCGTAAATAATTGGCGCCAATAATTGTGTAGGTTTCCGTGGCACGCTTTCCGTTTCCATTTATTTTTTTTGGCATACAGTAAAAAAAAAAAACAAAAAAAAAAAAACTTTAAACAAAATAAACTATTTTGTAATTTTCACTTTTGTAAATGAAATTTTAAATGTGGGTTTAATATGGTTTTCTTGCTTCGTTTGGTTTGGTTGTATAATGTAACAACAATGAATACACACACACACACACACATATATACATATTTGAGAATTTTAAATATAATTTAAACTTTGTAAATAAATGACATTAGATACATATTTATTTGATAAAAATTTAGAGCAACTCCAAAATTATAATTAAAAACTTTCCTTATAATGATTTTTGGAATCAAAAGACCAAGGCCGAAATGCCGGCAAGTATTTAGTGATACAGATAGCATCCGGAGTTCAGAAAGTTTTTAAAATTTCTCGAGACATGCTATCGATAGGGTATGTAGTAGGGTTCCATTTAATAATGTATGTAATTTCCTCTTTCACCTTAAATTGAGATTGATATTGACCTTTTCTTTCTTCAGTATTTTTTTTTTCCTATTGTAACTAATTTTATAATATGCATATACACGCCAGCAACTTAATTAATTTTTTTTTTTTAATAAGACCATTCACATCTTCTTAACCTTCGGTAGTATATTACTAGGGTGGCCCTTAATAAAAAAAGTGTTCAAACTCCCGGTCTCACCCCCTAGAAACATGCGAAAAGTAAAAAAACTGAGAAATACAAAGTTTTGGGCCAATCAAAAGACATTTAGTCGTGCCTCAACGCGATTGAAAATTTCAAGTGTGTTTATATGGGAAAATATGACTTTTTTTCAGTTTTTACAAAAATTTCGTTCTATAGTTTAATTTTTTCGACAAGTTGTTATATAATTCGGGATCAGTATTAAATTATCCTTTCAAAAAGCTTTAAAACTTAAAAATCTAATAGAACCTCGCCAAGAAATAGCAAATGCCCCAGACCACTTTCGTGCCAAAAAAAAAACTAGGTCTTAAGCGCCCCGGTAGGTGAGTAGGTAGCGTGCTCGCCTATCATGCGGGGGTCGTTGGTTCGATTCCCACCAGAGGCTTTGGTCTGTCGCTGCAAAAAACCAGTCAATCATGAAATGTTATGGATATTTGTCAGGTTTGACAAATTGATTAAAGCCATAGTTTTTTTTGGGTCTCTATACTTGTAAGGACTCAGGTATGAAGTATTATTTTATTACCACGTTCTTAACCATTGACACCGAAAATGGAAATTATGTATTTTGATAAAATTTTGAAAACTCCTTTTTCAAGTTTTAAAAAATTTTCTTAAACAAAATTAAAAAAAATGGATCTGGCACTTTAGGGTTTTGTTAAGTACATGTTACAGATTAACTGTGTGAAGTTTTAAGTACATCCCTGTGCCAGAATTTTTTTGACAAGGATTTTATTTTTTCGGATTTCGAGAAAAATGGGATTTTACTAAAATATTCTGTAAATGTACTCTTTCTAAATACTTTGTATCAAAAATTTATCACTTTTCTAAAGGATTTTTCAACAAGAGCGCTACAAAAGTTTTTTTTAAATAAAACAGAAACGGTTTTGGATACCAAAGAAATTGTTTATTCCTGTGAAAGTACGTTCGCTGCCATTATGTATGGAAATCGATCTCTTTTGCATGGCCACCAAGGGCACCCTTGCAGAAGTCCAGACGCTGAACCCAATTTTCGACGGTTTTCAAGCATAAATCGGCCGATACTGCTGCAATTTCACGTTCGGTATTCGTACGAAGTTCATCAATCGTCGCTGGCTTGTTGGCATAGACCATAGACTTGACGTAGCCCCACAGGAAATAGCCCAACGGCGTCAAATCGCACGACCGAGGCGCCCAATCGACTGGACCATTTCTTGAGTTAACATGTTCTCCAAACTTGGTTTCCAATAAAATGATCGTGACATTCGCTGTGTGGCTTGTGGCGCCGTCCATTTCCTCCAAGTCCATATCATCCAATTGGGCCAAAAATATTCGGTTATAATTGAACGGTAGCGATTCCCATTCACAGTAACGTGCCGGTCTTGATCATCACGGAAGAAGTACTGCCCAATGACGCCGCCGGCCCATAAACCGCACTAAACCGTAATTTTTTCGGGATGCAATGATGACTCATGGAGTACGTGTGGATTGCTGTCTGACCAATAACGCATATTTTGTTTATTGACGAAGCCATTCAACCAGAAATGAGCCTCATCGCTGAAGATGATTTTTCGATGAAAATCCGAATAATTTTCAAGTTGTTGCTCAGCCCAATTCACTAACATACGACGCTTCTGTTGGTCAATCGGCTTCAGTTCTTGCGTCAATTTGATCTTGTAAGGATGTAGGCCAAGATCTTTTCGCAAAATTCGCCACAACGACGTCACAGAGGTGCCCAACGCTTGAGAACGACGTGTGAGATACACATTTGGGCTTTCTTCAATTGAAGCCTCAGCGACAGCAATATTCTCGACACTACGGGCACTTCTTTGTCTCACTGGCACGGGAACATTTCGTACTGTACCTGTGGATTCAAATTTTTCCACTAGACGCTCAATTGTTGATCTGCTAGGACGATTATGACGACCACAAATTGGACGTAGCGCTCTTAACGTTGAGGCCACTGACTCCGAATTTCGGTAGTAAATTTTAATAATTTCGACTCGTTGTTGGCTCGTATATCTTTCCATCGTGAAATGGCAAACCTTACTGAAGAGAAATGTCAAAAGAGCGGCAAGAAATATGGCGTCGTTTGCTGTCCTTGTCTTTCTACTTTTGTAGCGTCCCTGTTGAAAAACCCTTTACTTTTAAATGTTATTTTTTTTAGCTTAGGGTTTCGGAAAAAAATATTATGACCCCATTAACCCTTTTGTAATTGGGGTTACATATGACCCCAATCTAATAAAAGACAATTTACTCAAAAAATTCAAATATTTTTTAATTCAAATATTTTGTAAGTGCTGTTAGATGCTATGCTTAAAATATAATAACCATATATGTAGAACTTCCGCTCCTAAAATGTGGGATAAATCCGAGAACGTTAGCCCATTATTTGCCAAGGCCAGATTTGGATTTTAAGATATTTTTAAATAAAAATGACTGAAAACGAGTTTTTGTGTTAAATTCGATGAAACCACTATTTAGAATTTAAGAGGAATAATTCGGTTAATTTTTATTTATTTAACCCTTCAGTGCTCCTGGGCTCAAAATTATCCATTGTGATATATCTTTGCTCCAATTATCTGCTTATTGCTCGAGAATATAAATTAAAACAACTTTTAACCAATTTTGTTATAAAATTATTTTATGTATAAAAACTATCTATATTTCTAAATAAAATAAGAAGACCCACAAATAACCCAAAGCAAATAAAAGATAATTTATTCAAGAGAATATGAAATATAAATGAATATGAAATATAAAATTAATATAATAACATAAAATTAATGAAAAGCAATACTTATTGCAAGTCGTAAGTGATTACAGAAATCAATTTGTAGAAAAGAAATCTTACTGTTAGCTTTTTGTTTCTCCAGTTAAATCGCTATTTACCACTGTTTATTTTTTTTTTCACTATTTTCAACTTTGATGGAAAATAAAAAAAAAGTTTATTTTTTATATCGCTATATTTTTAAAATATGTCTTCTGATTTTTCCTTTACATAATTCAACAAATTCTAGCTGCTCCTAGCTGCTTCTTCGACTGCTAGAGGTAAAAAAAAAAATGAAAAAGGCATTGTTACAGTTAAAAACACACAATTTTTAGGCAATTTGGACCAGTTTTAGGTGGAATAGAAAAAAATCAAGGTTCAGAAAATAGACACATAAAACACATAATGTTCTGTTCTAAAGCAGCCAACATATATTTTTATTTTCATATCAATTATGTGTGTTTCTAAATTTTGTACGGTGCCCAACACAATCATGACTGTGTTTCATTTTAATATTTCGTTATCTACACGAACATTTGTCTGTCACGTATTTTTTGTTTCGAACATGCATAAACCACACAGATTCGAGTGTAGCTTTAATTGAAGTTGGTTTTCTTGCACGTGTACTGCTAAAAACAGAATTAAAACATTACCCGCTCGCGGTCGTAAAAAACGAAATTAAGTCATAAACAACATATAAAATTTCTCTGTTTTCTATTTTATTGTTATCTTTTTATTTTTACTTTTATTTTATTTTTATTATTATCTTTAGATTTTTTTAATAAATTTGTTTGAAATAATTGTTGTCGTTATTATAGGTGTGTTTCAGATTTTTCCGATCGCTAGTGGATAATGTTTTATTTTTTGATGTACGCGTTGAAGAACATTTTCTGTTTTTTTTTAGCAGTACACGTGCAAAAAATGAACTTAAAATAAAGCTACAATCGAATCTGTGTGGTTTATGTATGTTCGAAACAAAAAATACGTGATAGAAAATGTTCGTGTAGATAACGAAATATTAAAACGAAACACAGTCATGATTGTGTTGGGTACCGTACAAAATTTAGAAACACCATAATTGATATGAAAATAAAAATATGTGTTTGTTGGTCTGAGCTATGTTTGTTTACATATACATATGTACAAGTTTTTTATTCAGTGTGTGTTTTTTTCTGAACTCTGGAAAAAATCTGGGTAACTAATCGTAATCTTTTTTTATTTCTATTGATTTGCGTATTTATTAAGTATATTATAGAAAAAAATTTACTGTTTGCTTTGTCCTTCTACAGGTAAATCGATATTTACCAACTGTCTATTTTTTCACTATTTTTCAACTTTGATGGAAAACAAAAGGATTTTTTTTAATTTTTATTTATGGATAATAATTTTAGAATATAAAAAAATTGAAAAAGAAACATAAAAATTATAAAATTGTTAAAAATCATGTTTTTTTTTAGTTGACATAAACATGATTTATTTCATGCCTTTAACAAATTTCAACTTTGATAACCCATAGGTAAACATCTAGAAGGTGTAGCACTTTGTTCAAGCAGTTATTTTATAGGTTGGATAATTATCTATCATATTTTTTTTTTATATTTTTTATTTTTATATATGAGTATATGGAAATATAATCCTTACAGACTATTTAACATTAACAACATTTATAAAAAAAAAATATAGAATTAAATTTAACACAAAATAAATTTAAAATTGGCTACAACAAAACTAAAAATTTATTACATATTGGTTAGATAAAGTATTATTTCCCTTTTGATCAAATCTAAACTTTTTTGAAAGTCAATGATATTATAAAGTTGGTTAAATTCGACACAGACTCGACGAAAAGGATCAGAGTTAGCACAATTTGTGCGAAAATACTTTACAATCAGGAACTGGAAATACCGTGATGTGCGCTGTGGTGTATTTATATTGATTCTGCTGAGGAGAAATTGGGAGTTTAAATTACCATGAACTAGATTGAACAGAAAGGTTGCATTTAACATTTTTCTTTGACTTTTAAGCGTAGGAAGCTTAATAAGAGCGAGACGGCTTCTATAAGAGGGTAATTGCATATTTGGATCCCAGCCAAGTCCGCGAAGGCAAAATATTAAGAATTGCTTTTGAACGGATTCAATTGAGTTGGAATGTACAGTGTAAAAAGGATCCCAAACTACAGATCCATATTCTAGAATAGGTCCTACTAGTGTAGTAAAAAGTTGTTTTTTGTGTATTGATCAGAAAAATCTTTCGCCCAACGCTTGATAAATCCAAGTACACCAGATGCCTGGTTAATTATTATTGAGATATGTTTTTGGAAATCCACATGCTTATCCAACAAGTAGTTGCGGTCTGGGGGTAAATCCGACCAAAACGGAACTTGTTCTTTTCACGAGAAAGTATAAGATACCTACCTTCGACATTATTTATCTTTACGGTGCTGATATCGCCTTCTCTGATGGAGCCATGTATCTTGGTGTATTCCTGGACAGGAAGCTGAACTGCAGACGGAACTTGGAGGAAAGGGCGAAGAAGGCGACTATAGCTTTATACTCCTGCAAAAAGGCCATTGGTAAGCGGTGAGGCTTCAGCCCGAAAATTGCTTACTGGATCTACACAGCGGTGGTTCGCCCAATACTGCTGTACGGGGTCATCGTCTGGTGGCCTGCTCTAGAGAAGGCCTCTAATACCAACCTTCTTGTAAGGGTACAGAGAATGGCTTCCATGTGTATCACTGGTGCCCTTCGTATCACACCTACGGATGCCTTGAACATCCTCTTACACCTAATACCGTTGGACATATTAGGAAAGCAGTCGGCGGCCTCATCGGCTAAGAAGCACAATACAATGGTGTGGTCATAATTGTGGCCATGGAGTGATCCTGAATAACAGGAACTTACCATTGAACGTGGATTACACCACTCCGAGGAGTGTATTCGAACGACACTACAAAACTCTGATACCGACCAGGGAATCCTGGTCAGTGGGGGTTCCAGGTAGCAGGCGTTCGATTAATTTCTATACTGACGGATCGAAATTGTGTGGGCAAGTTGGTTTCGGAGTCTATTCAAAGGAGCTTGGACTAAATCTGGCTCGCAGGTTGCCAGACCACTGCAGTGTTTATCAGGCAGAGGTACTGGTAATAAAGGAAGTTGCTGACTGGTTGGGTCGGAATATTCTGTCTACAACCGCAGTCAACATCTACTCTGATAGTCAGGCCGCGGTAAAATCCTTGGAATTAATGTTCCTGAAAACAAGAACCACCCTTAACTGCCGCACGTCTTTAAATGAGGTGGCCAAACAGTTCGACATCAGACTCATTTGGGTCCCAGGGCACAGGAATATACCGGGAAACTGTGAAGCTGACGAGTTGGCAAGACAGGGCACTACCTTACGGGTTCCAGCGGACTTGGAATATGTTGGTACACCCCTGGAATCTTGCAAGCTGGAACTTCGGCTTCACACCGCCGGCATAACTGACAACAGATGGGCTAATGGATCAACGTGCAGGATCACGAGACAGATCTGGCCGGCTCTAAATCATAAGCGCACTAGCGCGCTACTATCACTCCCCCGTGGGGAGATTTCAACAGTAGTTGCTGTTATCACTGGGCACTGTCTCATAGGGAGACACGCTGAACGCCTCAGGGTCTCGTCAAATGACTTCTGTCGTAGCTGCATGGATGTGGAGGAGGTGGAGAGCATAGAGCACTTCCTTTGCTATTGCCCGGCGCTCTCCAGAACGAGACTTCGAACATTGGGATAGCCGTTTCTTCACGATCTCTCTGATCTCCCAAATGTGGACATTTCACATATCAGGGGCTTCATCAGGAGCTCAAACTGGTTCTACGGTGGGGATTGAGGGGAACACCTATTCGTCCCGTGGTATCACAATGGACCCCAGAGTCTAAGTGTGCTTTTCCTTTGGTTTAGCAGCCACTTTCAACCTAACCTAACCTAACCTATCCAACAAAACACCAAGTTCATTAAATGTTTCGATCATTTCTAATTGTTCGTTTTTCATCATATACAAGCCGTTAATGGGAAAAGATCTTGTAAACACTATATATTTATATTTTTCTACATTAAAGTCCATTAAGTTTATTTTACACCCAAGTTTTGAAATTATTTATATCTAACTGTAAACGAGGTTGTTTGTCGATATTGTTAAATGAGTAGAATATTTTAACATCATCCGCATACATCAGAGATTTAGAGAATTTAATAGCTGAAGGAAGATCATTAATAAATAGTGTAAATAAATGCGGACCCAAATGACTTCCTTGGGGCACACCAGATAGAACATTAAGGGATTTTGATTCAGCATATTGTTTTCGGCCAGTTAAGTAGGAATTAATTCATTTTATAAGCGTAGTACTGAAACCCATGCCTTTTGACTTATTTGATTATCTCAATCAGTTCAAGTTAATATTTTTGCAACGAAAAAACTCAAATGGCGCCACTGTGCATCATTGATAATTCGTGGGATCATCATAATTGTAAATTTACAAATACTTTTTCTGGCATGCTGGGTTTCTTTGTTGTAAAAAAATTAGTTGAAAAGTTTCGCACGTTTTTTAAATAAGGAAAATTCCGAATGTATCAATGGTTATAAGTTCGTAATTCAAAGTATTTTATTAGAATTTTTATTAAAATTTAAAATATTCATCTTCAAGTGTACATGTGTAAATTGATTCCAATACATCGTTTGATTTCATCCGGCGTGGTATTCAGGGTTTTCATCGATTTGTTACACTGCATATAAGTTGCTCTGTTCGATGATTTTCGAAATAATATCGTGACATGAAAAATAATCCCAATATTTCTGGTGTTCCTCGAAATTTACCGAAAATTGGATAAAATGTAAATTGTATCAAATGTGTCATGGAACTACCATTGTAAGTACTTTTTAATTTTGAATTGTACCAACTTTATCATCCCTGATATTGGATATTAGATATTAGCACGCACTGATCTGAAAAGTACTATCTGGTGAATATATGTCTCATATTATATTTTCTCTTCAAAATTTGTTTTTATCTTAAACTATTTTTAACTCATCAAATTTGCTGGAATTATAAAAGAATAGTAAATTTGAAAGAATTTAAAATAAAATAACTTTTTAGATTATTGATTGTCTCTTTGTATATATACATAAATGCTTATAGTAGATTTATAACAGTTTCATTTTTTTTTGCTGACGAAATTGTTTTAAATGATTTCTTGAAAAACTTTTCATTTACTAATTTATCATTTCTGTTCTGTGTTTCTTTTTAGGTAATAAATCTTCGTTTTTGTTGCTTTCAATAATTTTATAGAGTAAGTAAAATGAATTTGATAAAACAAAAAACAGTTTGGACTTTTTCTGATAGGTAAACACGACAAATATGCTGCTTACAGTTAAAATCCCATAAATTAAGTTAAAGATAAATGAGAAGTATGAAAAATGATTATAGGATTTAATTTAATGCTATTACATCTGTTACCAGATTTGTTACACAGGTCTGCATAATTAAGTTTTTAATTTTTCATCACTGAGATCTAAAGATGTTTTATCATGTAATAACATAAGTAGTTTTTCGAGCTAAAAAAATCCCAATTTGTCATTGCATTAGTTTGAAAAATCTTTTCATACATAAAATGAAATATTGAAAGAAACTATTGACTATTTTTTTAATTCAAATTATATTGAAGTTTATGGATACTTTCCGGAGACCCTTCCATAAGGGTATTTATAATAGTGCCTGTCACTTTTTTGAACAGGTAGTCCATCTCCGTTTGAAATATTCCGCATTTTTGGATACTTTTTTTTGTGCTCTTCAACTCCCCTTTCACAAGAGCGCAATATCTCTCCAATATATCTCTTAAACTCCAGACAGTTTGGAGGATTTGCATTCCTTGTACCACTCAAGTAATAAGATGGCAAATAAGGCCATATTGCGTTGTCTTATGAAACGAATCTAAGTATATATAAAGAAAATTCTCGTGTCACGGTGTTTGTGTTCATTCTCCTCCGAAACGGCTTGACCGATTTTTATGTAATTCTTTAGGTGTATTTTGTAGGTATGAGAATAGTTCGTAATGTATATTTCATATCGCTATGTGATTAGGGCGTGGCACCTCCCATGCAAAATGAATTTTTAATATCATATATATCGAGTACTATGAGTGAGACAGCTTTGCAAATTTGTTTGAGGTCATCTATTATTAATGTGAGGTAACGAACCAAAAATGGGCGGGGTCGGAGCAATAGTCATGGCACCCCCAAAGAAAATATTAAATGTCATATAGCTGGAGTCCGTAATAGTGACAGCCTTGGGACATTGCTTGAGCCCATAAGATCTTCATGTCGAACAAATAATGGGCGTGATCGAAGCAGTGGGCGTGGCATCAGCCATACAGAGTAGATATATAATATCATATAACTTGATTACTATAAAAGAGAAAGCCTTGCCTCTTTCTACGAATCCATCATATATTAATGTGAGCAGCCTCACAAAATATGGGCGGGATATGATTAGTGGGCGTGGCGCCACCTACACAAATAAATATATAACTAGTTAATACTAGCAGTTCTAGGAAATTTTATTTTTTCATTTAATAAATAAGTTTATAAGAGCCTATAGGTATGCTAATCTATTTTAACCGATTTTTAATAAAATTCATTAAATTTCATTATAAATATTTGTTGGACACACAGAAGATTTTTAAATGGGTTTGTTAATAAATAATATTAAGGGAGCCTAATGGCATGCTAATCAATTTTAGCCAATTCACAACACAATAAACACACACATAGCATGTGTTTTATGTATGTGTTAGTAGCAACTTTAAATAAGCATTACTCCAAAAAAATATTCCAGATGGTGCAAATCTGTAAATCGGTCACAAGAAATCGTCTTGCCTATTAAGATTATAGATACCAAGATTTTCGTAAACAGAAATATGAGATTTTTTGTAGAAATACTATTTTCCTTATATAAATTAATTTTTTTTAACCAAAATTTCGGCGGTTTTTGTTTTTTTTTGCTGAGAATTTGGGACAGCAATTGATATGCAGCCGATTTTTATCTCTCAAACATACGATTTCGTTTACTAAATTTTCATTAGAACTTGAAGTTCCGCCCCTGAGAAAAAAATTGTTATAAGATCATGGCTTTTTAATGCAATTAAAAATTATTATTTAGTTGTTTCCTAAATGGAAATAACACATATAATTCGTATTTTCAATTGAAAAATAGATCAATTACATTTTAAATGTCACTACACTGTAACAACATTAAATGATGATAATGAAATTGTATTTGTGTTTTATACGGAAGACACAAACAAACCCCCCTCGACAGAATATACTTGTAATGAATTCCCAATGCAAAGGAAAAACACACCACACCTTATATTCTTGCATGAAGTCACCTGTATTTCTAATGTTATTACACATTCAGGCACTCAAATAGTTTAACGTTTGCAGAGAGTGTTGCACGCAACAATTATTTTTTTTTTCTGAAAATGTTTAAAAGCCCATTACAGAACTAAATCATTTAGTTCATGCCCCTTTAGAAAGGCTTGGCAATGGAGTGATATTAAAAAATTTGAAATAATTAAACATTGTGAAATTAAATCAATTTATTAATTTTCTTATTATTATATTTCTTCAGTCTTCACAATTTTAAAAGTTAAATCTCGCTCAATTTTTGTTTGTTTGTAAAGCACTGTAAAATGAACATTGGAGCAGTAGGATGTAATACTTAGAAATAACATTAAACAGAATCTAGTTACAACTAATTTCTTAATAAACGAGTAGATCTCAAACAAATTACTTAAGTGCAATTTTAAGTCTCTAATGTCAAAATGTTTGCAGATGTACGTTATATTTTTATGTTTATGGTTAAAGATGTTAGTGGACACTCCTTGTGCCATAGATAAACTGACACTTTTTATGTTGACAACGATGATGTGCACACATGGATGACGTACACAGATGTTGACGAACAGTTAAACTTTAAGTTCATTGAAGCATTTCGTTACGTTCTATTAGATATTAACAACACCCCACATAAATCTGGTTAGTAGATAATTGCACTAAAACAGACATGCATAAACATGATTTGTGTCAACTGACAAGAAAAAGGCTTGTCTTTTGTTAAAAGAGGTAAAATTTTTATTTTTTTTTGTATTTTAAATCGTTAAGCAGCCTATCACCTCAGCACTATGGGCTACATTGCCATAATTCTGTTCTAAAACTGATTTTTTTCTTTTGTTGGTGATAAGAAATTATCGGTTTTTAAAAGGTGCAAAAATCATAGAATTGAACAAAAATTCAATATTTCGACAAACATTATGGGATTTTATAAAGTACTGGATTAACAAAATCCATATAATCAACAGTATACAGAATTGTTAGATGTTTTTGGATTAACTCGCCAAATTCAATGCCAACTTGTTTTTTCGTTTTTTTTTTAGATATTTTTATAAATAATTTGCACAACATCACTCAAAAGCCAAAAAATATATATTTTTTTATTTGTTTTATGTCGCAATTCAGTTTTACATTTTTTTTGGGAAGATGGCATAAAAAGAAACTTAAATATATTTGTTTCTAAAGAATTTCGTACAAAAGTATTTTCGCTTTCTTTTTAAGAATTGACCAACTAATCCTTTTGACTTTAAAATGATAATCTAATTCATAAAAAAAAGTTTTTATTAAAACTCTTTCTTTCCTTATGCATATGAGTTTTGAATCTCTCCGTGACTATGCGTGACTATGTGTGACTATCTTAAAATTAATCTTTGGTCACAAAAAGTCTATGCATCAAATATCAGATTGATTGGATGAGGGAAAATTGGGTTTAAATCACTCCATGACTGTGCGTGACTGTGCGTGACTATTTCAAAGTTGATCTTTCTTTACAGCAAGTATATCGACCAAGTTTCAGATCGATCGGATGAGTGCAAATGACATTTAGATCATTCCGTGACTGTGCGTTACCATGCGTGACTGCGAGTGGCTAAGTCAAAGTTAATCTTTTTTCACAGCAAGTGTATGGACCAAGTTTCAGATCGGTCGGATAATGGGAAATGGGTTTTAAATCACTCCGTGACTGTACGTGACTATGCGTGACTGTGCGTGACTACCCCAAAACTAACACAACAAGTTTCAGATCGATTGGATAAGGGGGAATGGGGTTAACCCACGACAGACAGACAGACAGAGAGTATGAGTTAAAAGAAAGAGTTTAAAAAATCTAACCCATAAAAAAAGTTTTTATTAAAACTCTTTCTTTCCTTAAGCATATGAGTTTTGAATCTCTCCGTGACTGTGAGTAACTTTGCGTTACTATTTTAACATTAATCTTTGGTGAAAACAAGTCTATGGACAAAGTTTCAGATCGGTCGGATAAGGGGAAATGGGTTTTAAATCACTCCGTGACTGTGCGTGACTATGCGTGACTATGCGTGACTATGTTGAAGATAATCGTTCTTTACAGCAAGTATACACGGTTCGCTTAAAGGTCGAATAGGTTCGCCAAAACCTTCGACCATTTCTGAAAACGGGGATTGGTTGGGAATCATTTATGTATTTAAACGTCGAAAACCGCAAAATCCTAGCAGATCGGCTTTTCAAGTTACCATCAAAGTAAGCTGCCGTGTTTTGACGATAGCACACATGGCCATTTGAAGTATCCATCACTGTTCGAATGCTCTTCCCCGGGAATGTTTTGACAATTTAAACATGTTCAATGGATGAGTTGCCTCTAGACATAGAGGAGAATACTCGTTGGACCAAGTTTTCATACTACTTACTTACTAGAAGTCCGGGAAACGGGTTAAAATCCCGGTGCAAACTTTTATGTTGTATTTTTTTTATTGTGCTTCCTTGGAATTGGAGTATTTGGAAGTTGAAGATATAATACCATTCAATTTTCAATTACATAATTAAATAAATTCATTAGTTTATCACAAAATATAGAAAGGTACATTTGAAAATAATTATTGACTATAAATGGGTTGAGGAGAATTGAGCCACCGCTTTTTTCAAATTATTCATATATGCATTTTCCATTGTGTTTATTTTGTACCTATTCCAAAATGAAAGGAACTCACGATGGATCGATTCTCCCGCCTGCTCTGACCAATATCCTAAAGCTTCATTATTCTCAAAAAAATAGATACAGTCCTCGAGGTGTTCCAATAGTACATGGATTTTTAGAGTAACTGTTACATTTTGTAATGCTTTGTCGTTTTTTCTAAGCTCTTCTATGTACTTTTGGAGAAAAGTGTTGGAGCCATTTTTTCTTGTTCCAAAACAACATTTCACAAGATTATCCATAGCTTTGAATGTATGGACATATGGACTAATGACAAAAATCCCTACCTTACCATATATTTCCCAATCGAACAATTTATCTGCTTCTTCGAGAAGTTTCCTGCATGCATTGCCCTCAAAAATGTCACCATGGTAAGTCTTTGAAACCAGGTTAAATTTTTTGGGCCAAAAGAGTGCAGTTTTATGACCCACCAAAGGAACAAGCCCATCCCAAAACAAATGGTTTACAAATCCCTGCAATATATGCAACTTTGGTATCACGCATTTTTGGAGTACAAATATATTGTCATCTTCGCTGAAAAGTGGAGGGTAAATTGTACTGTTATGGTTTTTGGCATTTTGCTTTTTCCCTCCTCCAATTTGAGCGAAATTCATGTTATCGTTTTTCAAATGTCCATAGGTCTTTAAACTTGAAATTAGATTAGAATTATCAGTTTCACTGGTATTATCGGCATTTTCGGCTTGAAATAAATCTTTTCCACTCCTCAACTTTTGGAGACAAATGAAGCAATAGGGGCAATGGTAACTTGAGGTGTCTTTTTGTTAGCGAGGAGAATAATTTTGAAATCGGACACAAATTTGAATGGAATGCTGTTCAAATCAGTTATCTCGAACAATAATTTGATATTCGCATACGTTTCCTTTATTTGAGGTACGATGCATAAAAGTATCACCCCATGCACTGAAGAAAGCTTCGCTTGCGCTGAAGTACTATCACCTTCAGAATAGAGCTGTCGTTTTTTACCACCCGTTCCTCTTCGTCCTCTTGGTCACCTTCACCCATTATGCTCATAAAAAAACCCTGCCCGCCATCAGCTATCACTTTAATGTTAACATTGCCCACTTGCTGCCTTTTCTCTAAAACTATTTCTAACAATTGTTCAGCATTTCCATAGACGACGGGCCTTTCAGATTTTTTATCTCCACACTCGCAATCAAAATAAAATTTTTTTGTTTGATATACATCTTCGAAGATCCGTGATTTGTTACCAAGATGTTGAAGATAAGTGCTGTGAACTTTTTCATCTGATTGATGGATGAGCCCACGTGCAGTTGAAAATTATCTAAAGATTTTTCTGGGAAGATTGTGTCTTCGACAATACGCGGATTGAGCTGAACTCTCGCCTTTACTTTTTGCTGATCCGAGGCTTTCAGTGCTTTGGCTATCCAGCTTGCGCTTCAAAAGGGCCGTGATAAGATGGTCTTGCTTTTTTCTGGTATTTCTGCGACAATGTGTAGAATATTCTCCTCGACTTGGTTGTTGCAAACACTTGGATGTCTTTTTCCCTTACCCACTTCTTGATAACACTTCTTACAAATGCTTGCGTTTTCCAATTTCGGGGGCTGGGATGCATTCTGTTTTTCGCAGAACGTCTGTATCATTTTGGGGGTACCTCGGAAACGCCCCCGCCCTGTTTTATTGTACACATGACCTTTGAAAGCTGCAGTCAAGCAAATGAAACATTGACATTCACCATTATTGGTACTTGTATTCTTCCGTAGTTCAATGTCCTCATAATTTGGCATATCAAAAGGTCTCAACTGAATATTTTTTTCTCGCTCCTGAAGAGTAATCCACAAGTCCCACAAATACTAGTTGGAAATCTCTCATCAGCTAAGTTGAAAGTGGCGGTAAGATGTTTTATTAATTTCTCCACATTTTCATTCATCCGAAAGTGTGACTCCGTTTTGACATCGAACACTATTTTCTTGCCACAAGGTGCACAGATTTTGGCTCTATTGCTTTGATGGGTACTTTTTGGTCTCATTATTACACTATAAAGAGGCACAAGTTTTCGTCAACGGTAGTTTATAGGAAAAAAGTTAGAATTCGGTTGGAATATTACCACAAGAATGTTTTTTTTTTTTTAAGCCTAGTTCCGCGAAGCCGAGTGGCTTGTCTGCAGATTCTAATTTTGGCTATTTTTTTTTTAATTTTTTTTTTCAGCGACAGACCAAAGTCTCTGGTGGGAATCGAACCCACGACCTCCGCATGATAGGCTACCTACTCACCCCCCGCCATATCTGACAACTCTAATAGTGCATGCATATAAGGAATCCTGACGAAACAATATGAACATCGAATGTTACTATATCCTTAAACAAAATCAAAAATTCTTTAAAATCATTGATATTTCTAATAGTGGTTGCTATTTTCTTTAGATGGTATAGAAAAACATAAGAAAATTTTTAAAAAAAGAATGAGAAGTTAGCGGAGCAAAAATTCCATTTCATTGTTAAGCACGGTGGAGGCTCCATTATGGATTGGGGGGTCATTTTTGGCATTTGGGGTTGATTCAACAATAAATGCTCAAGGCTATATACAGATTTTCGTAACAAATTTAATATAAGCGTCGCCAAATGGGATTTGCTTGTACGTTGGATCTTTCAACAAGACAATGACACCAACTATACATTTCGTTTGAGATCATCTATCAGATCTCAATCCAATTACGAATATTCAGATTTATTTGGACCAGAAGATGCGTAAAAGGATCATAATTAGAAAAGAAACCCTAAAAGAAGCCTTATGAGAGGAATGCGCCAAAACTCCAACCATACCAAACAGTTAGTGAAGGCTATGTCATATAAAAATAATAATAATAACTAGCAGATTCCAGCGCTCGAAATTCGTGCGCAATTTCTAGGCAACTTTATTTCTCAACTTAGCGAATTCACAAACCAACACTTTTTTTTGGTTCATTATTGTAAATGAAGATAACAAGCTCGTTAAGAAACACATTAACAAATTTAATAAACACACACATAGCATATGTATAATTTTATGTATGGAGTTAGTAGCAACTTTACATGAAATTTACTCAAAATAAAGGAAAAAATTTTTAAATCTGTAAATCTGGTGAACAGCTAAAAAAAAAAATGCCTTTAAAATAATATAAGTGTGATCAAAATCGGTTTAAAACGGTAGAACAAAACATCGGTAACAAGAAATCGCCTAGCCTATTAATATTATAGATGACATTTTTCATATCTGCAGGCCATAAATTCATAAAAATTTGATTTGAATTTATTTTATGTTTATTTTCTATATCAAATTATGACCTTAGCAAAGTTGGACCGTAGACTTTTTCTTGAAATTCGTGGTGCAGGTTATCGTATATTCGACATACACCGATCACAATTTTTACTTGTTAATTTTAAATTTGTGCATTGAGAGTTAATCCTCCTTTGATACTTAATCCTCCTTAATGTCACATTCACCTATGGCCCACCACAAGAAAAATTTCCTAGGATCTTCACCTTATAAATATATTGAGATTTTTCGGATACTTATTGCCTACCATTCATTGCTTTCACGATAAAGTAAGACTCTTCATTTATAACATATTTAAACTAAGGGGAAGCAGAGTAGTAATTTTGGAAAAGTTGATGAAACTTGCATTATTTTTCAATGCGCATGGATTCGAATAATCTTCCCGTTTTACGGTTTAAATTCAGTACGAACTTTCGAAATGTAACAGGCATTTCTCGCCTGAATCTGGGTTTCTTTCAAATCTTTATATATTTTACCTTCAACTTAATTCGCTTATACTCAAATCAAAGATTTTTAAATCCCACGTCCCACGTTTAGTTTTAGGCGGACCCTTTTCCACAAAATTTACAAATTAGTTTACGACGCTCTAATTTGTTGAGTGACATTTTGAATACAAATTTGTTTTCGAATCGACAACTAGTAGATACTACAGTTATATTTTTTGGAAACAAACAATAACCAATACGAAATTTAGACCCAACTGGGAAACGAGAGCATTTTAATTTAAATGGAAATGTTGTCATAGTTATGTTTTTTTTTCCAGATGATAAAAAGTATATTTTCCACAAGATTTAAAAATCTGTTGCTGTCAACCCCAGCCGAGGTGGGGTCTAAAATATAACAGTGTTGGACTGGAATTAAAAAATAAATTTTAAAAAATACAAATTTGGATAAATCATTATCTTTGTTTAGGCATTGTATTCAAAACAAACTATTTAAATATGAAATATTAATCCAATAAGATTTTATTAGCCGTTTTAATAAGTGTTATAATATATCGATATATATTGTATATAATTATAAAGAATAGTGCACTATACCACTATTATTTCCCTCTTTTACAAATATCTCCATTGATCATAGATTTTTTAGCAATTTTTTATTACACTTTTAACTAATAATTAAATCTGATTTCAACTGTAAAAGCAAGAATCTTCATGGGAAGTTACCAAATGCGTAGAACCTTGTGGTAGGGAAGACAACACGAAAGGACCAGTATTTTTTCTTATTTAGGTGCAAATAAAGGAGGTAGAAATCACTCGTATTTTATTTTTTTGTAGATTTTTCATATTTGCTCCATAGTATTAAATAAGCAGGGTTTTGAAGGCCTATTTAATGGTACTAGCAAATTCCAGCCCTCTAAATTCGAGTGCAAATTCTAGGAAATTTTATTTTTTCATTAAATAAAGACCATAAAGGTATGCTAATCAATTATAGCCAATTCACAAATCAACTCAAAAAACAAACTCATTTTTATTACAAACACATTAACAAATTTAATAAACACACACATTGCATTGTATAATTTTATGTATGTGTTAGTAGCAATTTATTTATTTACTCAAAATAAAGAAAAAAATTTAAAAATCTGTAAATCTGCAAATCGGCCAAAATGAAATACCTTTCATATAATATACGTTGGATCAAAATCCGGATAAAATGGTAGAAGAAAACATCGGTCACAAGACATCGCGTAGCCTATTAATATTATAGATAAGAGACATGCACAAACATTTCCATATCATACTTAAAGAAAAAGTATAATGTTTATACATCATTTTAATAAGAAAAAAATAATAAAAGGTTTCTGTAAACTAAAGTTAATAAAACTTATGAAAGTAATAAACATATGGAATATGAAATATGATTATATAAAATTATATATAACAATTTGAATATTTTAAGGAATTTTTTTTTAAAAACTAGTAAGAGTGTTAAAATCGACTATGCCGAATCTGTGATAACCTCTAGCTATATCTTAAACTCAATATTACTACCAATATTGGGTGCGCTTAACATTTTAATAGAGTAACTTATGGTATGACCTGCGGTTGAAAATATCTTTTTTTCGAATTTTTTTCATAAATGTCTTCTTAAAACCTTCAAAAATAATGCCCTAAAACGACTGTTTAAAATTCGAATTATTTTTGGAGTTACAGAGATATATGTACATATATGTGTATATACCAATAATAAAATATTTGTATATTTTTTTCCAAAAGCGGGTCTTGCTCAAAAATGTTACGATAGATTTTTTGCATGGAAACGTTTTAATGTTTTTCTAAGTCTTAGCTTTAACTTGATATACCGTGCTTAATGCTACGGAGCTTAGTTTTCCAAAAGTGGGTCTTGTTAGAAAATATTACGATAAATTAGAAAATATAGAAAAATTCTTGTAATAAAATTTTAAATTCGTATTTCTCGAGAACCCGAAGTCGGTTCAAGATGTGGTGGGCCTCGTTTTGTAGGAAATCACTTCAGGCAGTAACTTTTTTTCACTTACTGCAGAACTTTTTTTTCAAATTGCGTTATTTGTAAATTTTTGATACTTCGGAAATATCCTATATCAGGACCTGCCTGACGCGATTACCAAAAAATGCCGCCCGCCAAATTTCGATACGACATCTGGTTCTCAAGAAAAACGACATCCCGTTTGCCTTCTCATCGCAAGTACGGGAAAAGTTCGAAAATTACGAGTATTTTCACCTAAAAAATCTAAAGTTGATAAAATGAAAACCGACTTTCAAAAAGTGGGCTTGAACCGCTTTTGTGGACTTGAACCGCACGTCATACCTCAAGTTCTAATAAAGGGTTTTTCAATAAGAGCGCTACAAAAGTTTTTTTAAATAAAACAAAAACGGTTTTGGATATCAATTATATTCTTTATTCCTGTGAAAGCACGTTCGATGCCATTACGTATCGAAATCGATCTCTTTTGCATTGCCACCACGGGCACGCTTGCAAAAGTCCAGACGCTGAACTCAATTTTCGACGGTTTTCAAGCATAAATCGGCCGATACTGCTGCAATTTCACGTTCGATATTCGTACGAAGTTCATCAATCGTCGCTGGCTTGTTGGCATAGACCATAGACTTGACGTAGCCCCACAGGAAATAGTCCAACGGCGTCAAATCGCACGACCGAGGCGGCCAATCGACTGGACCATTTCGTGAGATAACACGTTATCCAAACTTGGTTTCCAATAAATTGATGGTGACATTCGCTGTGTGGCTTGTGGCGCCGTCCTGTTGGAACCACATGTCCTCCAAGTCCATATCATCCAATTGGGGTCAAAAATATTCGGTTATCATTGAACGGTAGCGATTCCCATTCACAGTAACGTGCCGGTCTTGATCATCACGGAAGAAGTACGGCCCAATGACGCCGACGGCCCTTAAACCGCACCAAACCGTAATTTTTTCGGGATGCAACGATGACTCATGGAGTACGTGTGGATTGCTGTCTGACCAATAACGCATATTTTGTTTATTGACGAAGCCATTCAGCCAGAAATGAGCCTCATCGCTGAAGATGATTTTTCGATGAAAATCCGAATCATTTTCAAGTTGTTGCTCAGCTCAATTCACGAACATACGACGCTACTGGTGGTCAAGCGGCTTCAGTTCTTGCATCAGTTTGATCTTGTAAGGATGTAGGCCAAGATCTTTTCGCAAAATTCGCCACAACGACGTCACAGAGATGCCCAACGCTTGAGAACGACGTGTGAGAGACACATTTGGGCTTTCTTCAACTTAAGCCTCAGCGGCAGCAATATTCTCGACACTATGGGCACTTCTTTGTCTCACTGGCACGGGAACATTTTATACTGTGCCTGTGGATTCAAATTTTTCCACTAGACGCTCAATTGTTGATCTGCTAGGACGATTATGACGACCATAAATTAGACGTAGCGCTCTTAACGTTGAGGCCACTGACTCCGAATTTCGATAGTAAATTTTAATAATTTCGACTCGTTGTTGGCTCGTATATCTTTCCATCATGAAATGGCAAACCTTACTGAAGAGAAATGTCAAAAGAGCGACAAGAAATATGGCGTCGTTTGCTGTCCCTGTCTTTCTACTTTTGTAGCGTCCATGTTGAAAAACTCTCCATCATTAAAATTTATAGTTAATAGATTTTTTCTTTTTTATTGTTTGTTTATATAAAGATAAGATATATAAGATAATTTCTTTTCATAGAAAGATTGAACTTTTATCTGAAAAGCTGCATTATGTTTCTCTTTTTAGAGTAGGCTTTCCTACGGGAAAAGAACTTGGTTAAACCTTACTACAATTAAAAACAGATATTCGTCTATGATAATATTAAGTTGGGTGAGCCACTAAAAACTTCAGAAAAGACTTGACTTGGACCCCTTCACCCATGGAGTATGACCAAATATACAAATAAGCAAATGCTACAAACATAACGCCCACAATAACAAGAACAATTACCACAACAACATTTTCACTAAATATGAGCAACCCAGCCGACCGATTGAGGGCGAGATCGTGATTTCCCTAGGCGGACAGACGGACATCACAATATTCACTCCCCTCGTTATAATGATCAGATTTTTGTTCTTCAAATTATTACATTCGGAATGACAAACTGTTTGTCGCAAATTTTTCTTTAACATGTTTAAATAATCAAATTTATTCATCGTACCTTAAAAATGTAACTTTCTAATACAATTAGTTCCCATTGCACCCCAAACTATAATGCTGCCGCCGCCATTTTTAAAAGTTTTATTAACTTTTTTTTTGGGTCCAATGCTGTACGTTACTTTTTCAACACAAAACGTCGTTCATCGTATCCACATATATTGAATTTTGACTCATTTGTAAATATCACAGAATTCCAAAATACTAGTGGCTTCGAGACATACTATTTTTCCAGCTGCTTCTTTATATATTTTTTTGACAACATAGGCTTGTTTCGGGGTTTATACCGTCTTATGCTTTCCGAATGTAAAAAATTTCTTACAATTTGTGGGTATATCTGAACAATTCAATGTTCGCTCAAGTTGCGGTATTTCCATTGCCGATATTTTGGCTCTCCATTTCCACTTGGTCTACTTAAAACCCCATTTTTCTGGTACATATCAATAATTTATTTGACGTTAAAGTGCGGCTTTTTTACAATTTCATAAATTTTCCTCAAAATCTTTTTCTTTTCCCAAATATTTCTAATTAATTTTCACATTTCCAATGAAGTTTGCTTTGAATCCATATTTTAAATTTTTTCAAGTAAACTGACATGTCCGCATTAGAAATATAAAGAGCAATATGCGAGTGGCAACTGAAAACAAAACTGGGTTTGATAATGGCACCTTTCCATAAAGCGTAATATGAAAATGTAAAAGATTTTTTTGGCATTTTTGTTTTTTTTATTTTTATTAATTTTTGTTAAGAAGATGATATTTTCGCAATACAGAATTTAACATTTTACTTCATATCTGTAGTGTACATAATTTCGAAGATAATGCAACATAAACATAAGTATATTGTACAAGATTTTTATTGGTTCACTGTAAATATAAATTAAATCCGATGAACAATTCCAAACTATGAGTTTAACAAAACTTGTCTTTTTTTAACCAGCACAATTGATTATTGGTATCATATATCGTTGGAGAGCTAATTTAAACAGCACATTATGATTGGAAACATTATTTTTATTAAGAAAAAACATTTTACAGGAAGAAAAAAAAACTTTTTTGTATATTTTTGTATTGAAGGATGTCTTAAATTTGCTGAATTTCACAATACAAGAGCATCTAAAATTTTAATGTTTTAAGGAATATCATAAAAGATAGGCATGTTTGGGCATATTCATATACCACTAAGTAGGACTTGAAATTTGGTTTATTTGACATTAAATTTGAAATATATGAAAAATCGGAAAAGCAAAAAACAAACTGGTGATTTTTTACCTTCGTTATTTGCACTTAAATACGAAATTGGGACGATAATAAAGAATTTGGGTTTATTAGTTTTGTGTTTTCTACCCCTCTTAAATTAACTTTCCGAATAGAGAGACTAACACCACATGTTTGTTATACCGATAATTGGCCACACTTCTATCTGTTCTTTGAGAAATAATGCCATTTTCCAAATAAACAGCTGAATTTTGTTATTATATTTTCTGTTTGATTTATTTTCGATTGTGTTTATTTGTTTATACTAATGAAATTTAAATAAAGAATTTATTATCAAATGGCAATGAATCCAGCCAAAAAAGAACTTGTTTTACAAATTTATTTATTTGAAATGCTTTTTATGTTTTAACTTTATTTAAATTAAATATGTAAATTTGTCAAACCTGTTCCTTGAGCCCATAACTAAAATTCTAATTTTACAATAAACAATCGCAGCCAGCAATTTTTTAAAGCAATCTGTGTTTTGATTCACTCACTACACTGTGGAACAAATTCTGGTTAGCAAAAGTTAGATCGATTCTGAGAGTGAGTGGTGAAAATAGAGGCTAAACTAGAAGACCCGTATCGCGGCGTTTGTTTATGTTAGTTCCAATTTTTTTTTTAATCGACCTTCGAACTTTGCAGTCAAATGCCGATTTTCAGCATATTGTTTATATGGTTTTTTGGCTATAACTCGTCGACTAATTGATAGTTTTTCAATCTGTAAAAGCCAAATTTTTAAAAAAAATTGATTTAGAAAATTTTTGTGGTGCTTATGAAGCAAAATGTTGGCAAAATTATTTTTTTTTTCATGCTTTTTGAAAATATTTTCCACAAAACTAAATTTTTTTGCTTTCTGTTTGATCTATAATATGCTTCTCAGTTTCTTCAATAAATTTCATTTGAAAAGAAAATGGTCTTAGTCGATAATTTGCGTTAAAAATCCCAAAACCATTAAATAAATAGTGATTTAGGTAGTAGTAATTAAAAAGGGAAGTTTCAAGAATTAGGAATTAGTAAACCAACTTTTTTGTTTTCAACCACCGCACAGATAGCGATTTTTTTATTTCGTACAAGCGAACTTATTTCAAAAATGAAGATTCAGTTAAGACTCGAAACTCAGCCGAAGCTGATGTCTTTTAATTTTCGCTCGGTCGTGATAAAATTCGCTATTAATTTTTTTGGGGCTTATTTCATTTTGTGAGTGATTTAAGTTAAGTGCATCGGTTTCATAAAAATAACAAAAAAAAAACATTGTATAATATATATTGTATTAAAAATGTCGGAACCAAAATGGACCATTTTTGTAATGTTTGTGGACGTTTCATAGCAAGAGATGAAAAATGTGGCAATGCGAGTGATTTTTTTTTGGAAGCCTATAAACAATATTTCTCGCAAGAGTTTATCACTGACGTAAACTATGCCCCTAAAAAGTTTGCTTTAATTGCTATTCAACTCTTATGCAATGGAAAAGTGAAAAGAAGAAGGCTATGTCTTTTGGTATACCAATGATGTGGTTAGACAACAGCCCGCATCAAGAAGAAAATTGCCATGGATGTATCAACTACCATAAAACTTTGAATAGAAAGAAAGCAAAGAATAAGAGTTAGAAAAGCTATTCAATGTGAATGATGCAAAAAATTTCGCTTATTGCAACGATTTTGAAAAGTTAATGAGGACGATAGGGTTTATTCATCGATAGTTCACTAATCAGCTTAAAAGTTGTGCTTTTGCACACGACAAATAGAATGCCTTCTGTTCCGATTGCGTATAGCACTGACACTAGTGAAAATTTCGATAATTTGAAGCACATTCTGGAAGTTGTCAAAATAACGAACACCAGTGGCGCATTTGCTGCGACCTCAAAATAGCTTAATTGATTACAAGCTTAACAGTAAATTAATATTAAAATTAAATTAATACTAAGCTGGAAAACGCAACTTTTGTATTATGATTGTTTTCTTTTCAAATGAAATTTATTGAAGAAACTGAGAAGCATATTATAGATCAAACAGCAAGCAAAAAAGACTTAGTTTTGTGGAAAATATTTTCAAAAAGCATGAAAAAAAAATAACTTTTCCAACATTTTGCTTCATAAGCACCACAAAAATTTTCTAAATCTTTTAATTGTTGCACAGGTCTCTAGCAATAATTTGGCTTTTACAGATTGAAAAAATATCAATTAGTCGACGAGTTATAGCCAAAAAACAATATGTTGAAAATCGGCATTTGACTGCAAAGTTCGAAGGTCGATTAAAAAAAAATTCGAACTAACATAAACAAACGCCGCGATACGGGTCTTCTAATTTAGCCTCTATTTTCACCCCTCACTCTCAGAATTGACCTAACTTGTGCTAACTTGAATTTGTTCCCCAGTGTTATTGAAGTAATTTGCGATATATCGCTTTCTGAACAAATCCCAAAAAGTTGATCAATTAGGTATATAACATATATATTTCACTCTATAATATGTGGGAAAACAACTCTGAGTTTAAGAGGTCATAATTGGCTAGTTGATTGATTTCAGATAAACTAAAATTCTTATAATGATTTAGCAGCATTTTTTTTTTAATAATTGAAAAATAACCAGACCCATGAATTGAACGAAACGAAATTTTGGGAGAAATTATAGATCTTTTAAAAGATTGACAATCTCTGAAAAGAGTGAAAAACGAGCGGATGGTCGTATCTTTTATACCCTTCACGATATTGTCGAAAAAAAAAATCAGCTCTCAGGAAAACAATGAAAAAAATTGAGCGAAAAAATCTTCGTATTTTATTAAACTTTATATTATCAATGGACGATTTTAATAAAAAAAAATTATTTAGCTTATTTCAATACCAAAATTTGGATAACAGAAAATATTTTCGGAGCGTATATATTTTTGAATCATTAATATATGTTCGTTTTGCTGGCTGGGATATCTACGTCACATATATTTTTTTTAACACAAATGATTAAATTAAATCAAGCAGCAAAAACGTGTATATCGGAAAAATTATATACTTACAAGAGTTCTATTATAAAACCACTTTACGCGGAATGATTTTGTTAAAGATTTACTTGAACAAATTTTAGTGTATGTTCAATTTGTTTCACCAAGTTCCCATGAGCCTTAATAAATAATTCATAAAAATACACAGAAGTATTATTTTGTGACGTTATGAAACTATTACATTTTTCTATCAATTGGAATCTCTTCTAGTCGTATACTGATGATGAGGACGATAATGTTCTAATGTTGTTTTTGTAGCCACTAATCTAGTTTAATGTTTTTTTTTTTTTTAATTTTCTGCCTTAAACAAGAACAAGTATCGCTTGAGTTGTATCGTGGCCGAATAGGTCAAATCAATATTAAAAACAAGGTTAGTTTTAAGAATTATATCTGCAATCACAACGGGTAAGATGAAAGATAGTTGCCAATGCAATATTGTCCTTTAATACATTAAAGCAATTTTTCGTTATAAAATTTATTAAATTTTAAGACAATTGTAATGAAAATCTGTTTAAAATCCTGTTGTAAAGCTTTTATACATAAATATTTTACGATTATGTATTTGTAACAAAATTTTGTAAAAGTACCGCTTTAGAAATTGTGGAACTGCTACTTTTTCTTATTGACAATATGAAACTTTAAGACTTATATTATAGCGTTAAGACTTATACCTTAAATCTTATACAAGTTATGTTTAATATGTTTCCGATTGTACAGTAGGCTGTCCCGTCCTTGAATGAGAAAAATGGTTTTTCGAGCCACACTTTCGCAAGAGGTATCAAAATTTGCGTAATTTTACACAGACCACGGTAGAAGTAATAAAAATCCAATTACATGCCATCTTGAGGGCTCTACTTTTGAAAACGTTTTTACAAACCTAAACCGTATGCTTAAAATAATAAATAAAAAAAACGAGATACAAATTTATTTTATTAATACATTTTATACTTGCAATTAATGTACAATAAAATAAAACTTATAATAAATGACTAAAACTTAAAATGTAAACATATTTTTTTGACAAAAATTTGGCATTTCTGCTCGTGATTTCAACCTGGTTCTAATAAGGCCATCTCTAGAAGCAGCGTTAGTTACACTTTGAGAGGCATCTGTTACCAGTTTAACACATCTTTCCACAGCTTGTGTGTGACAAGGAAAGTCAACAATTTCCAAGCTGTTATCTTTTGCCATGATTTGAAGGTCATCATTAGAAATATACCGAAGAACCGGCGGTGCTGTAACCCCACACTCGTGCCATATAATAATTTCGGTGTAATCTCCAGCAGAGAAGCTAATTTTTGGTGGTTTAAATATTCTGTGTTTAGTGGTACTTTCAGCTTCTCTAGCTTTAATTATTCTTTGCAATGCCAGCTCCCGAATGTGGTCTCTATCATCAAACAGCATACTGACAAGTTGATTTTCCGGGTGAGCAAAAAAAGCATTTCTTTCGATAACAGAATCCACAACTGATCGCATATTTTCGGGTAAAAAACGAGAGTACAAAATCAGATGAAAAATATGTTTGGCTCCTTCTTTAAAAGACGTTTTTTGTTTGATTAGGAACCAAATCGGAGCGTATACTTTAACAACGTAATTGACAAGTAGTTGCAATTTTTCTGATGGATTAAGGGTACTTACGTAAACTCTGAGCAGACGATTAGCAAAGGTAAGCCATCTCGAGTGCGCAATTTTTCCAGGTTTTCGGTTTGCCAGCTCAGGACTACAATAACCAGTTTGAACAGCTTTACATATCTCATAAAGATATTTTTGATCCGTACTTAGTTGATCGACCACATTTTTCGGCAAGTCAGGAAAATTACCAGCCACCGCACAAAAAGACACCGTTGTTTCATTTTCACAAGTAACTAATTGTTTTCCAATAAGTCCGGAATATTCTCTAGGTCCCGAAGTGCAACCATCTAAAGTCAAGAATAAATGACGAAGGGGTAACTCATTGGCATGGAGCATACAAACACACCATTGTAGCGGTCTCTTCAAATACTCCTCCAAATATTGAATAACGCCACCCTTCCAACCGGTATTAGTTGCAGTTCCGTCACATCCAATGCAAATCACGTCATCTAAATTCCAACCTTTATCTTCTAATAAAGTTGTGATCGAAGTTAGAATGCCCTTTGCAGTGCCACGACTTGGCGTTGTGTGACCCAAATAAATTGATCCAGGTTCTGCTAAAATTGAGATGTGTTCTTCTAAAATTTCTTTGCGATGGTAACGATCCCCTATTTTCTCACTTATCAGAGTCTTGTCTTTTCGTCCATCAAAGTAAATGCTTTTAATAACAATATTTCCAATGTCTTTTGAATTTTCTTTCCGGACTTTAGATACAGCTCTGTGTATTTTGTTTTTATCGATTACCAGAGTTAAATTTTCGGTAGAAATTAAGCCGAAGTCAGTCAAAACCGCAGAAGCAACAGCAGCAGCAGAGCGAGTCGATAAACCGTATCTATCACAGACCTTAGCAACTGTTGGCAACGGTAATGTATTCCGATTCGTCGTTGAAGTCGAAGGTGTATCTGGCGAAAGTATGTTAGTGGGAGATGCCTCCGTTATCGGATACGTTTCTAGGGAAGATTCACACAGTGAAACACAATTTTCTGGGATAGAATCGGTTTCTTGAGTAGAACGCTGCTTTTTTGCTGCCCTTATGGAATGTTCAGTTTGTCTCTGCTTTCGTTTTATTAATCGAGCTGTTTCTATTTTATCAACTCCACATATAACCATTTTTCTGTAATTTCTTTGATCCAACAAAAAACTTCTTTCATTGATTGGAACTTTCTTAGGTTTTAAACAAGAACAAAATTCAAATGAAGTGCATTTGCAAGCAGCAACGTCGAAAAGCTTCTCAGATGACTCCAAAAAACACTTTAGTTTGTTTTCGAAACCATTTTTTCGTTTGCTTTTGGGGTATCTTTTCAAATGGAGGTACTTTTCGAAATAGGATTTGAGTAACTGAATAACTCGTTCCTTTGTTACGATTGGAATCGAAGCTTTGGTCCAAATATTGTCAATCTCTTCAAAAACAATCGCATATATATCTGAATTTGATGGATCTTTTCCATTATACTTTAATTTCATGTTATACTTGATAAATAAAATATATTTAAGAACGTCTCTTATAGTTGGTAGCTGCCGATCATCAAGTTCCTTATATGGTCCCAATATAACACAAGTTGTCTCACTACGCCTCGAACTCATTTTTTTTAATCACAAACACCGCTCTTAATACTATAACTCAACTGACTAATGTATTATAAATTAGTTTAGTTTTTTTAGTTTTCTTTTTTGGGGAAACCCCAATTTACGTATTTTGGTATTAATAAATATAACAAGTGATTTTGAAGTGTTGCCAGATTTTTTATTTTTTTCATGTTCAAGGGTTTCTATATTTTAGGGAGTAAGCTGTAACTATAAAAGGAACTTAAAAACTGGTTCGTAATAAACAAGAGTTCGCTATAACTGTAATAATTGGTATATAATTTGAAAGTGAATGTTTTGGGTCCGGAAAAAATTTTTTTCCCGGATTTTTTTTTTTTATAAAAAATTCTTTATAACCGGTGTACGTTATAAACGAACTCCACTGTGTCTAGCAAATTCGTAGTCGCCGTTAAAGTGTTGTTGTTATATATAGTCGTGGTATATTTAGTTTAGGTGTCGAAATTAAGGATAGGGAAATATAAAACTTTGAAGATCGGTAGAACCCTAAAGATATTGTTTCTTTTTATTTTTAAAATCATTTTGGGAATCTACGATCAATTACGCAAATTTTAAGAGGTCTTGCGTTAGGGAAATCAAAAAAAAAGAAATTCGGGACAACCTATTGTACAGTTCAGTCTCATTAAACCTTTGTCTAGCAGTTTCTCTATTGTTTATAAAGTATGAGCAAAAAAATAGGGAAAATATGAACAATCAAAATAGTAATGAAGGAAAAGCATTTTCGGTTCAATATTTATTTATATACCCAATAAACCAAAACAGTATAAAAATAGCTTGTAACAAACTTGCTGCCATAAGCCTTAAGTTTAGAAAACTGTTGTGAATATTATTGTGAAATGCTTCTTAACAATTGTTTAATAATGAAAACTGAACCCTTGTGAACAAGCTTAGAAGTCTAATTATAGAATAAGTTTACAGGAAAATAGTATTCTAATCGTGCTTGCAGTAAGCTTATAATCGTAATATTTTTTAAAACATAATCGTAATATTTTTGTAAGTTTATAATCGTAATATTTTTCTAAGCTTATAATCGTAATATTTTTGTAAGCTTTTAAATACAAATAAATAATAAGTTTTTTTCAAATATTCTGGTTTAAAAATAATTTTATTGATTTTTTTTACAATTTTTTATTTTATTTATTTATCTTTGCCTTTGTCTTATATTTCTTTCTAGACTCTTGTCTATTTTTGTACTTTTGATATATTCATCCTCTGGCAATCCAATGCAAATTGCAGTATCTATTGAATTTCAAAAGTCAATGAAATAAATAAATGAAATACATATAAAATATAACTTACTTCTTATGGTTTTTGCTGCACTCAGGCTGCGCACACTCTTTTTATCTTTTGTGTCTTTCCAGCAAAATTTTTCCGCCAGTTCGTCCACTAGCAATTTGCGCCAACAGTTTTTGATGAAGTTTGGAGACTTTGCTACCGTTAGCAGCTCGTTTCCCTTTAAAAAAATATAAAACAAATGATGAAATATGAACTTAGTGTATAATGTTTTTTAACTTACAAACGAATTCAAAAAGTTCTTGTCCTCTTGTATTTTTTTTCTAAATTTAAAAAATCCTCCATTACTTTAAACGGATTTTCAGGCATCACTAACTTTAATGTACATTTCTCCTTCTTCAGATCCTTAATTTCATTGCGCAGGGTATTTATCTCTTGCCGTAATGAAGGCACCTCATTTGTAAGCCTTATAAACGTCTTTCTTATATTTTTTAAAATTTAAGAGCAATTCTACAAATTCATTAGATTCTTCATGAACACTTCGTTCTGATTTATATGGCATATCAAATATTTAAAAAATATAAATCTATATACTAATATATTTACTTTTTTTAATACAAACTGTACCTATGTATATATTATATATGTGTATATTTTATTTATTTAAGAAAACACTTCACTCTTCAAACAAAAGAAAAACTCTGAGGATTTCACAATAATTTTAACGCGAAAATAACGGACATGACATGCAACAACGCACAGTGGGTTCGATGGTAACCAAAGTGGCGATTAATTCACGGAAAGTATTGTTATTTTTAATTGATGGATATTCATAAATACATAAAAACCAGCATTTAGAAAAAAAAGTTGCAAAAAATGTTTTTAAGCTGTTAGGCGCTTTTTTGTATACTGGGAAAAAATGTTCTTATTTCACAACTTTAGTTGTAACTTTGGAACGAAAAGCAATAAATTAGTAAAGAAAGTTGAAAATTTATGCATATTTAATGTGTTCTTAGAAAAAAGTACTTTTTTTTATTAAAAAATAAAAAAAGAATAAATATCTAATATATACTTATTATCCTTAGTAAAATTTTAAATTGAAATTTTATCCAAATTCCACAATTCCACAAATTAAACTCAAAACGAGTCACATTAGGAAATATTATACATATTTTTTGTTGATGAATAAGCATAAAACAAATAAAAAATAACCATTTAAAAAAAAAATATTGAAAAAAAAAATTTCATTGGTAAAAAGCCTATTTTTTGGAAAATCATTTACTTCACAATCATCACTAAATTCATTACAATAATCTTCGTCATCATCGTTGAAAGATTTAATGAAAAAAACAAGCACTTGAATCGTAAAGAACACAATGTTGAACCCAATGTGCAACGTTTACAAAACGTTAAAATAACGGGACTTTATATGCAACAACGTTTACAAAACTATAGCGAGCATAAGTCGTTTACAATCATATTTGCCAAACTGTTATACAGACTAAGTGTAATTCAAATGTTATTGTATATGCTATGGCTATGGAAAGCATTTTTAAAACATAATTTAAAAAGAGTTCATATTTTGCAATTAAATAAACCTATCATAACAATGCTTATGAAAAGTTATAGAAATATTGTTATAGTAAGCTTATTCTCCAATTCAGTTACATTTCACTTATGGAATGGTTTATTGGGTATTTATGTATGCCCTGATGTGCTTCGTTATGACTTAACCAGACTTATTGCTACTAGCAGATTCCAGCCCTCGGAAGTCGAGTGCAAGTTCTAGGAAATTTTATTTTTTCATTAAAGGTATGCTAATCAATTATAGCCAATTCACAAATCAATACAAAAAAACAAACTCATTTTTATTACAAACACATTAACAAATATAATAAACACACACATAGCATTATGTATATAATTATATATATGTGTTAGTAGCAACTTTAAATGCAATTTACTCAAAATAAAGGAAAAAATTTAAAAATCTGTAAATCTGCAAAACGGCCAAAAAGAAATACCTTTCAAATAATATACGTTTGGTCAAAAACGGGATAAAAATGTAGAACAAAACATCGGTCACAAGAAACCGCTTAGCCTATTAATATTATGGATGTATGTTTTCTTAATCAATTTTTCCTTTCAAGGTTGTATTTGCAATTAAAACATTTTATTCTTTATTTCAATAATTGATGATAAACAATATTTTCTTTTAATAATTATCAAAAATGATCAAATTTTTCGGCGTTTCTTCTGTGGACCAAGCTATATATAGCTGTCCATGAGAAGAATATGGATTTTTCAAATTAAAACCGGCAACAACTAAGTTTAGAAAATAATTTGTCAATTTGTGATATTGATTTGCCGATTTTTGATTTGGAAGATTTTTATTTTGGCGATTTTCGGTATTGGCGATTTTGGATTTTAGTGATTTTGCATTTTGGCGATTTTTGAATTTGGCGTTTCCACCCATGTTTTCCACGACTACTCACATTGGAAATTAATGTAGTTGTGAAAAGTTTCAAGACTTCATAGTACTTAATATTTTTTTGCATATATGAATTTTTTATCTGACTAGTAACATTAATATCTGACGGACTTGTACAATGCTTTCCGTTTTTTGTAGTAATCCAGCCATATGATATTATATATTTACTTTGTATGGTCGGTGCCACGCCCACTGCTCCCATCATGACCACTTCTTGTTCGACTAATCACATGAATAACTTATGGGCTCACGCAAAGTTCCAAGGCTCTGACTATTGCAGTACTCCAGATATATGACACTTAATATTTATTTTGTATGAGAGTTGCCACGCCCATTGATCTGATCCCGCTAATTGTTTGCTGGACTATTCTATTGATAATAGATGATCTCAGACAAATTTGCACCCATCATGATTATTTCTTGTTCGACTAATCACATGAATAACTTATGGGCTCACGCAAAGTTCCAAGGCTCTCACTATTGCAGTACTCCAGATATATGATATTTAATATTTATTTTGTATGAGAGTTGCCACGCCCATTGATCTGATCCCGCTAATTTTTGCTGGACTACTCTATTGATAATAGATGACCTCAGACAAATTTACACCCATCATGACCACTTCTTGTTCGACTAATCACATGAATAACTTATGGGCTCACGCAAAGTTCTAAGGCTCTCACTATTGCAGTTCTCCAGATATATGACATTTAATATTTATTTTGTATAAGAGTTGCCACGCCCATTGATCTGATCCCGCTAATTTTTGCTGGACTACTCTATTGATAATAGATGACCTCAGACAAATTTGCAAAGCTGTCTCTTTCGTAGTAGTCGAAATAGAGGTGCCACGCCCACTTATACGATCCCGCGCATTTTCGGAATGGCTACTAACATTAATAATAAGTGACCTCACGCAAGCTCTCCCTGTTATAGTATTTAATATAATTGATATTAAAAGTACCCCTGCAGGAAATGTCAATAGTGAAACAGTACTGATTTACTATTGACTTTGTCACCAGTACTACTGACCAACAATACCAGAGACAATATAATTTTCTATAGACATTTAACATGTACGTGTCATTGCAAATCACTAGTGACATTGGTACCATTGATTAGGTAGTGACTAGGAAGTTCTCATGGGACCATATGTAGACATTGGAACTAGATATTCTTGTACAAATTTTTCTTTCATAACTTCGTTTACTTATTATGTTTTTATACCTTACACCACTATGTGGTTTGGGTATAATGACTTTGTGCTGCTGTTTGTAACTACCAAAAATATTTGACCTAGACCCATCTTTTATTATGCCGATCGAATCAGAATCACTAACTGATTCGATTTTACGATGTCCGTCCGTCCGTCCGTCTGTGTGTAGATGTAAACCTTGTAATCAAACTGCAGGTCGCAAATATGAATAGATTTTGATGAAATTGGGTATATAAGCTTTTATCAGCCATGGGATAAACGCTATTGAAATTGGTGAGAATCGGTCCATGTTCAGACCTAGCCCCATACAAATGACCCCTATGAAATCGACATAAATTGCCATAAGATCCAAATTGTCATATAGATCTTACTCAAATTGGGTTTGTATGTATTTATAACATCCATTAATCAGTAGTCCAAAAATTATCCCTATGGGACAACTCCTAGTCATAGGCCCCATATAGAGCTGCTTCCCGATCTTCATTTAAATCTATCAAAAAACAAAAATATTGCACTGATTCTTCTCAAATTGTATTTGTATATATTTTTGCAAAATACAAGAGACTTTACCAAACATAGTCAGGATCGGTCCATTTTTGTGCCAAGTCCCCATATAGATATAGCATCCGATATGAACTTTTTCATATCCGCAGCCAAAAAAATTAATAAAAATCCCACTCAAATTTGGTTTATGCTTATTTTCCATGTCCAGTTAGTTGGGCCTATGAGATAGGGTCTATAAACGCATGGTATAGGTTATCATATAGTCGGTCTAGACCGACTACAATTTTCTAACTTGTTTTATTTGATTTATTATAAAATATATTTTAATTTACCTTTTATATTCAATTTTGCTATATCTTGTTTTGAAACTTTAGTTTTTCTTCCAACCACATGTTTTTCAAACAAAACTATAGAAATCAAGAAGAAACAGAAATAACTTCACCGTGGAAAGTTTTTTGACAGATAAAGTAAAGTAAATAGTGTAGACGCTTAGTTGACAATGTCAACAAAATAGTAGACAAAAGTGGTGACTTGAGGACACTTGACGCCAGGATTCCTGCAGGGACTCTATGTATGAGAGGTGCGTCGCCAATACAAACAAACTTATAGCCTATAGTTCATTCCAGACACAAATAGAAGGACATTAACACCTTCCATAAATATTTTTTTTTGTTGGATGGTGAGGTATGAATAATGATATATAATAATATTATTGCGAAAACTTAAAATAAGGCAACATATATTTTAACGCTATTTGTTTATTTCAAGTCTTCGAGGATATTCAAGGATTAAAATTTAAAAGGGCATTTTCACTTTTTGTTCTTATAAAATAAAACTAAAATGTTTTCTAATTAACAGAGACTTCCCTCTTTCAACGGATGTATATTTTGTCATCTTACAAAAGGAATAAGTATTTAATACAAATTTTAGAGTCCTTTAAACAGTAAACAGGAGGCAGGAAATGACAAAATTATTATGTAGTTTTACTACAAATAGTCTTTAGTTTCTCGTGCATATTATTAGTTCGTTCGTTTAAAAAAATTGTTATTTTTGTTATGCGATGTCAAGCTACTAATCATGCTACTGAAAGTGCGTTTAAAATATACTATATTAAATTTTGAAAAGAACTGCAGATACAAATATCTGAAAATATTGAATATTTTTTTTTATAAATTATTATGATTGTAGAAATTTTAAGCTTTTTTAGGAATTATAACTAAGACATGGTCTTAATCCAGGTTAATAAAGGACAGTCTTTAATTAGTCTTGTCGAATTCAGTGTTAAACCAAGATGGCTTTCACAACTAGTTTTATTCTACTTTTTATTAAAAGGTATTTTTTAATAGAGGTACTTTTTAGTAAAAGAAACTTTTTAATAAAAGGTACTTTTTAATAAAAGGTACTTTTTAATAAAAGGTACCGTTTAACAAAATTTACTTTTTAATAAAAGGTTCCTTTTAAGACAAGATTCTTTTAAAGAAAATGAACTTTTTTGAGAAAATTTACTTTTTTAGTAAATTGTATTTTTTTTTTTATGAAAAGGTAACTTTAAATGAAAATCTACCAGTTTAAATGTACAAATCTTCTCATTTTTTGTCCACTTTTACCCCATAAAAGCTAGAATTTAAAAAATTTTTATTCTTTCCCGATGGTAGTGTCTCCGGTGGAATCTACATACTTATAAAATTTCATATTTCTAAATGAAAGAAGAAGAATTTAAAAGGGACGATGTTGTACTTACGCGTCGTTTTTTCCCGCCCCCCCCCCCCCTCATCATCTTAATTTCGAAAAATTTTTCTCTCATCTGCTGTTTGCATCTCTAGTAGAATCTACATACCAGATTTCGTATTCCTCGATTCATTTGCCCGTTTTTGCTCTTGTTGGCCATTTTTACACCCTAAATGTACGAATTTCTAAAAATCCCTTCTTAGTGGCTATTTGCGCCGATAGGGGAACCTATGTTCCAAATTCCAAGTTTCTGGCTCGAAGGGCTTGAGCTGGGCAATGATGAATCAGTTAATCAGTCACACTGTTATATATATATATAAATATCACAACAGTTAGGACATGCTTAGACATGCTCTATATACCGTTGAACGCGTCGTGAAAAAACCTATCATGTCATACCCATATTAGATATGTTGATCTGAAAAAAATGAAAAAATTTCAAAAAACTAAAAAATAGACCTTTTTTAAAAACGGTCCAACTCGGAATGAGTTAACGCTAGACCAGAAATATTTTGGGATTCGTTATAGAACAACCCAAGATAGCTTTCTAGGGGGGCACTTTTTACCCTTTTTTTGTGAGTCGCTCTAATATACATCAGTATATATTATGGTCAAAATGTGGTAAATTTTTTAACTTATCGCAACAATGTAAGGGTACTAAAAACAGAAAATAGAAGAAATGGATCAACACTTATTTTTTAATTCCATCAAAATTTTACAAATTTTGGCGTGACATCAAAAGAAACTTTTTTAAAGTAATTCGAAGTTTATATATTATGAAGTATAATTAATAACTCAATAAATCAGCAAACAGCATAACGTATTTAACAAATTATTTTATTGTATTTTTGACAAATATATATACACAAACTTTTACAATTTGTCAATGACACATCTGTTCAGTGTTACTGTTACTAAATAACTATTTAATTCAATCTACACGTTGCCAGATCTCCACAGGAAGTGATAGAAACGACAATATCTTAATATTTTATCGCCAATGGAAATGAAAAACTGTATTTTTGACAATATCTCCCAACGGCAATGATTATATCCTCTTGCTTTTTCGTTGTCCTTGCGACTAAGGTGCCTCAATAAACGCTTGTTACCAAATTTAATGAAAATACATCGCTAAATGGACTCAGAGAGATATTTTGAAACGATAGTTAAATACGAGTAGTTTGATTTAAAACATTTTTAATTTGTGAATAAAAATTCAGGGTGAATACAATTCAAACTATTCAAAATTATGCCTGCATAATTATTTGAAAAAATTTAATGCAATCTTCGTTTCATTTTATATTTTATCAGCATTTACTTTTGCATTTATTGTCAATACGGCATTTCACTCAATCAGACAGAAACATTTCTAAGTTACTTTTAAATCCATTTTTCAACTCCAGCGAATAATACAATGTAAACATTTAAATGACAACAATTAAATTCATATACACTAATAGGAGTTGACAAGGAATCATCGTCTCAGGCCAGACAATGAATTCTCTATAAACTGTGATAATGGTGATTCCTATGTATAGACATACGAGTATGTATGTATTTGTGTACAAGTGTATTGTAAATATTCGTAGTGTTTTTGAATATTCAGTGTAATTTAATTAATCGGTTATTTTCATTAAACAATTTTATAATTAGCAATTAAATTCTGAATCAGTTTTAAAGGTGTTTGAAATATTACCAAGCGAGTCCATTGCAATAATTTTGGTTTGAAGAAGGACATTGAAAATATGAAATTAGTATTTAACTGTTAGTATTTTACGTGCACAAAACAGCGTAACATTGTGAGCCATAAGACAAAATCGGTGTGACTTTTGATTGTATTGGTGAAAAAAATATATGTTTGAAAATGAAATGAAAAATGAAATCTAAAAAATAAAAAAAGAAAAATGAAAAATGAAATCTAAAAAATAAAAAATGAAAAATAAAAAATGAAAAATGAAAAATAAAAAATTAAAAACGAAAAATTAAAAATTAAAAATTAAAAATTTAAAATTTGAAATTAAAAATTAAAAATTAAAAATTAAAAATTAAAAATTAAAAATTAAAAATTAAAAATTAAAAATTAAAAATTAAAAATTAAAAATTAAAAATTAAAAATTAAAAATTAAAAATTAAAAATTAAAAATTAAAAATTAAAAATTAAAAATTAAAAATTAAAAATTAAAAATTAAAAATTAAAAATTAAAAATTAAAAATTAAAAATTAAAAATTAAAAATTAAAAATTAAAAATTAAAAATTAAAAATTAAAAATTAAAAATTAAAAATTAAAAATTAAAAATTAAAAATTAAAAATTAAAAATTAAAAATTAAAAATTAAAAATTAAAAATTAAAAATTAAAAATTAAAAATTAAAAATTAAAAATTAAAAATTAAAAATTAAAAATTAAAAATTAAAAATTAAAAATTAAAAATTAAAAATTAAAAATTAAAAATTAAAAATTAAAAATTAAAAATTAAAAATTAAAAATTAAAAATTAAAAATTAAAAATTAAAAATTAAAAATTAAAAATTAAAAATTAAAAATTAAAAATTAAAAATTAAAAATTAAAAATTAAAAATTAAAAATAAAAAATTAAAAATTAAAAATTAAAAATTAAAAATTAAAAATTAAAAATTAAAAATTAAAAATTAAAAATTAAAAATTAAAAATTAAAAATTAAAAATTAAAAATTAAAAATTAAAAATTAAAAATTAAAAATTAAAAATTAAAAATTAAAAATTAAAAATTAAAAATTAAAAATTAAAAATTAAAAATTAAAAATTAAAAATTAAAAATTAAAAATTAAAAATTTAAAATTAAAAATTAAAAATTAAAAATTAAAAATTAAAAATTAAAAATTAAAAATTAAAAATTAAAAATAAATTAAAAATTAAAAATAAAAAATGAAAAATGAAAAATGAAAAATGAAAAATAAAAAATTAAAAATGAAAAATAAAAAATTAAAAATTAAAAAAGAAAAATAAAAAATTAGAATAAAAATCATAAATAAAAAATGAAAATTAAAAATAAAAGATGAAAAATGAGATATAAAAAATTAAAAATAAAAAATTAAAAAAGAAAACTAAAAAAAGAAAAATAAAAAATTAAAAATAAAAAATGAAAAAAAAACAAAAATTAAAAACGAAAGATTAAAAATTAAAAAATTTAAAAATTAAAAAATTATAAAATTAAAAATAAAAAGTAAAAATGAAAAAAGAAAAATGAAAAATGAATAACGAAAAATGAAAAATGAAAAATAAAATATGAAAAATGAAAAATAAAATATAAAAAATGAAATCTGAAAAATGAAAAATAAACAAGTAAGAAAATTATAGTCGGTCTAGACCGACTATATGATACCCTATACCATGGTTTAGAGACCCTATCTTTCGGTCCAACTACTTCGATATAGAAAATAAGCATAAACCAAATTTCAGTGGGATTTTTATTAATTTTTTTGGCTGCAGATATGAAAAAGTTCATATCGGATGCTATATCTATAAAGGGACTATGTCCAAAAATGGACCGATCCTGATCATGTTTGGTAAAGTCTCTTGTATTTTGCAAAAATATGTACAAACAAAATTTGAGAAGAATCAGTGCAATATTTTTGTTTTTTAATAGATTTAAGTGAAGATCGGGAAGTAGCTCTATATGGGGTCCAAGGGATCATTTTTGGACTACTTATTAGTGGATGTAATGAACGCATACAAACCCAATTTGAGTAAGATCTATATGACAATTTGGATCTTATGGCAATTTATGTCGATTTCATATGGGTAATTTGTATGGGGGCTAGGTCTGAACATGGACCGATTCTCACCAATTTCAATAGCGTTCATCCCATGGCCGACAAAAGCTTATATACCAAATTTCATCAAAATATATTCATATTTGCGACCTGCAGTTTGATTACAAGCTTTACATGGACACACAGACGGACGGACGGACGGACGGACGGACGGACGGACATTGTTAAATCAACTCAGAAAGTGATTCTGATTCGATCGGTATAATTAAAGATGGGTCTAGGTCAAATATTTTTGGTTGTTACAAACAGCAGCACAAAGTCATTATACCCAAACCACATAGTGGTATAGGGTATAAAAATGAAAAATAATAACTGAAAAAAAAAAAAAAAAAATGGAAAATAAAAAATTAAAAATTAAATATTAAAAATTAAAAATTAAAAATTAAAAATTAAAAATTAAAAATTAAAAATTAAAAATTAAAAATTAGAAATTAAAAATTAAAAATTAAAAATTAAAAATTAAAAATTAAAAATTAAAAATTAAAAATTAAAAATTAAAAATTAAAAATTAAAAATTAAAAATTAAAAATTAAAAATTAAAAATTAAAAATTAAAAATTAAAAATTTAAAATTAAAAATTAAAAATTAAAAATTAAAAATTAAAAATTAAAAATTAAAAATTAAAAATTAAAAATTAAAAATTAAAAATTAAAAATTAAAAATTAAAAATTAAAAATTAAAAATTAAAAATTAAAAATTAAAAATTAAAAATTAAAAATTAAAAATTAAAAATTAAAAATTAAAAATTAAAAATTAAAAATTAAAAATTAAAAATTAAAAATTAAAAATTAAAAATTAAAAATTAAAAATTAAAAATTAAAAATTAAAAATTAAAAATTAAAAATTAAAAATTAAAAATTAAAAATTAAAAATTAAAAATTAAAAATTAAAAATTAAAAATTAAAAATTAAAAATTAAAAATTAAAAATTAAAAATTAAAAATTAAAAATTAAAAATTAAAAATTAAAAATTAAAAATTAAAAATTAAAAATTAAAAATTAAAAATTAAAAATTAAAAATTAAAAATTAAAAATTCAAAATTCAAAATTTAAAATTTAAAATTTAAAATTTAAAATTTAAAATTTAAAATTTAAAATTTAAAATTTAAAATTAAAAATTAAAAATTAAAAATTAAAAATTAAAAATTAAAAATTAAAAATTAAAAATTAAAAATTAAAAATTAAAAATTAAAAATTAAAAATTAAAAATTAAAAATTAAAAATTAAAAATTAAAAATTAAAAATTAAAAATTAAAAATTAAAAATTAAAAATTAAAAATAAAAAATTAAAAATATAAATGAAAAATAAAATACGCAAAATTAAAAATTAACCGGTTGAAATAAAAAATAATAATAAATATTTTTATATCAGCAGAGCCCCTGCAGTTGATTGCTATAAGTGATACATAGATGACGCTTTCTATTTGATATTAAAAAAGTGCCATAAAAAAATCTTTAATTCCCAGATGTTTACACATCTCCCCTGTGATTGGACTCACATGATTTGTTTTTTCAAAGCCTTTGATGGCGTAGAAAGCTAAGATTTGGCATGAAAATTTTTTAAAGCATGGTTTTCATTTTATACGCGAACTACTGACGTAGATTTCGGAATTACGGTTTGTGGGCGTGGCAAATTAGCAGTGTTTAATATTATAAGAATAAATTTTTTAAGTACCCTGTCGACCTGATGTGTACAGATCATATATTCAAAAAGTAGAATATGTCACATTTGGGCAGAGCGATATGGACTCAGATTTTTTTACGCTTTCTGAACATATAAGCGAGGGTGCCTGGTAATATAGTTTTATACCGATCGACTAAGAGTCACTAAGAATCGTTTGTCCATCCCTCTGTCTGTCTGTTCTGTCTGTGTATCCACATAAACCTTTCAAGGAGAATTATTAAATATTTTCGAAAAAATCCAACTTGGTCGTACAAATTGATAGGAAACATAGTTGGTAATATTTCGAATGGTCCACTTGATATTTTTAAGGCTAAAGAATAGAAAGCATATTGCAAAGAGCTCCCAACACAACCAGTAGCAAACCAGCGCATTAAGCTCAGTGGTCGCACTATTTGAGAAAAGCTATAGCCAATGCAGATTTGAGAACATACAAAGTTCAAAAGGTTTCAGACCGGAACACTGCAAAAAATTGTAAGCCAAAAACATAGCACATAAATTGAAATCCTGCTACATAATTGACGCTGAAATGTATGTATTGCCAGACATTTCACAGCTTCCGGGTTAAAATTTGGATATTGCAAATGCTTGAGGAAATGTCGAAGATAAGTTCAGGGCACAAAAGGAGAAGAAATTTGCAAAAAAAATTTCCAAGCAATATACAGTTGCCGCAAAAGATGCAAGTCATTTGTTACGACGGGCTCTATAAGTACTGAAATTTATATTAAGGAGTGCTTGCAAAGAAGACCACTTTCTTTCTTAAGCCCGAATATTTGTGACCCAATTTGGCATACTTTCACTACGGTCAAAAAGCTCTTGAGCGGTACAAGCACAATAAGGTGATTTTTGTATCATGTGTCCCAAAATGTGGAAGATTTTAAAAGTTACAGAAACCACTATAAACTCCCTTATGGAAAGATTTGCGGAAAAGGTTCACAAGTTCATAAATAGTGATTAGAACTATAAAAGTAATATTTTTTTGTACGCTCTACATAATATAATTTCAATTAAATAAAAAAAAAATAAAACTCGAGGTTCAATGGTTTCCTTATTATTACATTTTATGTACGATAAAATTTTCCGATCTCACTTCTTGATCAAAATACAGGTCACATATATGAATATATTTTGATTAAATTTGGTTATAATATTTTATCGGCAATAGGACGCAATATATTGAGATTGGTGAAAATCGGTACATGTTCAGACCTAGTCCCAAAAAATAACCCATATTAGACCAACTAAAATTGATATAAATTTTTAAATATCTGCACGCCAGGAAGTAATATTAACTAGCAGATTCCAGCCCTTGAAATTCGAGTTCAAATTCTAGGAAATTTTATTTTTTCATTAAATAAAAACCTTAAAGGTATGCTAATCAATTATAGCCAATTCCACTTTTATTACAAAACCACTAACAAATTAAAAAAACATACAGATAGCATTGTATAATTTTATATATGTGTTACTAGCAACTTTAAACGCAATTTACTCAAAATAAAGCAAAAATTTTAAAATCTGTAAATCTGCAAAACGGCTAAAAAGAAATACTTTTAAAATAATATAAGCTTGGTCAAAATCGGGATAAAACGGTAGAACAAAACATCGGTCACAAGAAATCGCTTAGCCTATTAATATTATAGATATTATTAAAATTCAGTTTACGCTTATTTTCTGTATAAATTTATTGCCTTAATAAAGTTTAATGCAAGACACTTCCTCAAAATGCATAGTATCAGGTATCGTATAGAAGCATGTTGTGCGGTTATAATGACTTCGTGCCAATATCTGTAACTACTCCACCTTTAGCGATGTCCGTCCTTCCGTCTTTCTATGTCGGAAATATAAATATATTTTGAGTAAAGGGCTGTATGTAGCTTGTTAAGGAATCTTAGCAGAAAATTTTCATATATTTCTTAAAGAAAAAAAAAAGCACAAAAGTACCTTTCAGTGCAACAGTAGCAATCAGCTGTTTTCTGTCAATTATTAAGAATAGTGAAATTGAAATTGAAAACAACCATGCTTGCAACTGAAAAAGAACTTCTAATTTTTTAAGCTTATTATATTTTGTATATGCTTACCTCTCCTGTCAAAATTCCGTTCAGAAGCAACGAAAAATTTGATATTCCTGCTCGAAGCCTGGGTTGCCTAACTTAATTTACGTCAAAAAAAAGTAGTAAAAACGATACTACTTTTTTTAAAAGCTGCAGACTAACAACAGAAATTTTTAGGCAGAAAAATACTTTAAGCATTTCTGAAGCGTTTTTTTATATGAAGTTTTTGATTCCTTAGCAAGCTACATACAGCTCTTAAAGATGGAATATATGGTTTTATCTACCAGAAGACGGAAATTTTCAGACCTAGGTCTTATACAAATAATCCCCATCACACTATCATGTAGATATAAATCAAATTTGGTTTGTGTATGTTTATTGCAAACATCAATAAGTAGTCCAGGAATAAACTCTGTATGACCATTTTTAGACATAGTTCCCATAAGAAACTGCTATCCGATATTCACTCAAATCTACAAAAAAAAAAAAAAAAATATTCCATAGATCTTTCTCACATTTGCTTTGTATATGTTTTTAAGTGGAATATATGACTTTACTAAACATGGTAATGATCGGTTCTTTTTGTGACCTGGTCCCCATATAAAAACAGAAATCAATAACAGTGTCACTAAAGCTTTGCTTTCCAATTATGAACGCTGTTGGATCTAATACCAGTTCTGGTGACTAATGGTATAGGGTATGACCGTTTTAAATCGAACTTAGTTTTCTTACTTGTTTATTTACAGAATCTGAGGGGTGCCTGGTAATAAAGTTTTAACATGGAATTTTAGCGCTTTATTATTTGTAAAGGAGTCGTAACAGTACCATGTTATATTTAATTCTCTACTGTTATAGTTTTTCAATTTTTGAATTTTCTTGATATATTTGTCAGGGACGGGCTTAAATAGTAGTTCTGGATTATGTATTTTTTATTATTTTGAATTTAAAGTACAATAAGTTTGCATATCATAAACTTAATAACCATCCTTTTTGTGATTAACCGCTTAATCAAAATGGCATCACTATATCATTGTGCTCGAGTGGTTGTCAAATAAATATTCATACAAATATGATGCAGACTCTAAAAATATAACAAGTAAATAATAAAAAAAAAGAGTAGCGTCGCACAACACAATACAAATAATTTTTATATTATAGTAAACTCAGTAGTCAGTCCAATCATACTGGAAATTATAAAAAAAAATACATATATATTTATATATATATATATAAGTAAACCACAACAATTTGCAATATTGTCTTCAGTATTTATTGTGGGTCTTTTGTTTTGTAATATAGCTAGATATAATATAAATGTAATACATATGTACATACAAATATCAGACATTTTAATATGATAATCAGCATTATTATTGTGGTGGAGGCATATTAAAACTTAACAAATTAAGGAAACTATAGCAGATGATTAGTTTATTGTAATGATCATTTTTAGATGTAGGCGTTTATTTTTTACCATAAATCTTGAAATTGAGGCAAATTTTGCTTATAAAAAACTATATAATAAAAATTATAAATCTGATTACATATTTGAAATAAGCATATTCAAGTTTTAAATTTCATAATTGTGCGATGGCTCCTTCTATTTAAGTTCCATTTTGTATGGCCTCGATACACTGTGTGTCTGCGCAAAACAGAGAAAATCCATTCTGGGTTGCCTGGAATCGTGGCATAATGCATCCGATTGGCCTTCGTTATTCATGTGACTGGCCCTAATTCCATTGTGAGATAAATTGGTCTACTGAAGTTTGGAATAACTAATAACAACTCTTTCGCATAGAGGAGTATACTAACTCACCCCAAGAGTGTCATAAGGTTGCTAACGGGATTCCTTACCTCGACTTTGTGGCGGCTGTGTCTGGAAGATGATGAGTCGAAATTTGTTGAACGAGAAGACGAATTATTTGGTAGGAAATTTTTAAGGCCATGAATATATAAAACGTTTTTCTTCATCTTCTGAATCTAAAATAGTTTAAAAATTCTATTTTACAACCTAATAGCGCTAATGAAAAAAATCCACAAATGCTTCTACAAATTTACCTATTTATGGTTCGGTTTGTAAAAAACGTTTGCGATTTTTCCCATACGAACATTGCATTACATGGTAATGTTAACCCTATACCTTTTGAATAATTTCAAGCTTACTGGTAATGACCACTGTTTGTATTAGTACAAACTATAAATAATGAGTTAAATTTAATGAAACAAAATGGACAAAAAACGTAGCCAAGGCTGTTAAATTTTACATTACATTATTTACAACATATTGTGCGATACCAATGTGTTATTTTTACAGAGATTTACTTTACTCCCTACATGTAACAAATTACTCAAAACCCTTCTTGAAATCTATAAAGTAACTAGTTATTTGTAAGGCGGCGGTAAGGCCTTTCTCCCATGTTAAAATAATGGGTTTCATAATGGAAAGGTAACTACTGAACACTTTTGATTTCTTATTCTAAAGCTCATTACATGTAATGGAAAGTTTTGCTTGGTAATTTTATTTTTTAATTGTATTTTTTGGGGAAGTAAGATTTAACTTTTTTTTTTTTTTTACTACGTTCTTTGCACAAATCTTGCTGTTACATAGCAAAGCAAATCAATAAGTCTCATCGTCCATTTTGACATATTCCACTGGCTTTATATCCTATTAATGGTCTAGCGCACAGTGGACAATTTCATGAGAAGGCGGTCAAAAATCCAACTCTTGATTGGATTAGAATTTTGATATGCGGTTTTTTTTGTTTCATAGGTGGGATTTTAGCCTTTAATTTTTGCTACAAAACGTAAATATGATCGATAATATGGAGGTATGAGATACATTTCATAGTTCTCATATGGTAGAAATGTTCCACGGCTGTATTCATCTGACTTTTTTCTTAGAAATGAAATCTGTGACTCCCGGAAATTTACCTTGGTATGACAAATTGACATATATAAATCGAACAGACTTTAAGGCATTAAAAATCTTATATTCTGAATATACAGGCTTTTGACGATTTCCTTTTTGTAATTGCTTTGATTGCATGGTTACTAACAGAGCTAAAATATTTTATTCTACATATTTGATGGATTTACTTGCACTTTCGACTCTGGGTTTGTGACTTTCCTAATATTCTTAACTAATTAGTTTTGAGGCGCCTAAGGAGCAACTTGAAAAATGTGTATAAAATATAGAATAGTATGAGAAATTTGCTAACTGCGTTACAAAGTCAGTCATTGATACAGTGATGAGGCTAACTATTAAATGTATTGATTGATTTTTAAAATCAAAAAGATAATTGCAACAACTACTACATCATTTACATATATCCAGTAAACATTTGTAGTTCAAAAACAACTGTAATAAAAACTTTTTGAAATTCTCTCCCCCCGATGGGTTATTCCTTGAAGATGGGCACGTTCTTTAATAAATCTTAATCTTTTTATCTCATTTCATAATCATTAAAAAACTAAAAGACGAATGAAATCACAAATTTTAATATACTCATGGATTTAAATTAATTTAATTTATGACTCTGATGCTTGGAAATTTAAGTAATTTTATATAACTAACCAACCAATAGCTGAATATAACTAGGTTTAATTTTCTTCACCTTCAGTTTTGTAATCAATCAATATCGTACAAAATAACAACAACATCAACATCAACCGTACCGTATGTAATTAATTGTTGTCTTTTCTATGTATTACTTACATAAGTTTGTCTATGGGATTACCGGTCATCACTTGCACCGTTGCACCTACTTTTCTACACTTCCCCGCTGTCTGCTATAAATACTTAATTGATTTTTACTTTGATGATGGGCTATAAAAAAAAATGTCTTGTTGAGGGAAAAGCAACACCATTGCATGCGTGATAATAAATGAATTACAACAACGATTAGTGATTAAGTAGCCAGTTTATTATCGCTTTGGTAAAAGCATACAATTTTCGGTTAGACAAAAAAAAAAAAGAAACTCATTAAAAATATATTATCAAATAATTAGGTATTAACAAAGTTATAAATTATATAAGCCTCTAGCAAAGCCAACATGATACTTATTAGTTCTTTGCTAACCCCAAAATGGGTGTTTCCATTGGGCTTGGTCTATTGTAATTTGAAATATTGTCAAAGCGTTACCGGTAGTTATTGTAAAAAGTCATAAACATTTAAATATATATAATTCGATATGAAAATTAACATTTATCGATAACTATCGACAAACGAAAACGCCATGACTTAACACTTGGTGGCTGCATGTATTTACCTCAATCTTTCGTATCTTCAAAGTACATAAATTTCATTTGTATCATTGTGGACCTTTGAGATTTAAATTTGATTTATTTTGTATTACTCGGTGTCTTTCTCAAGTACTCCTTAACATAAATTTCGGTGTTTATAGAGCCCGTTGTAACAAATGACTTGCTTCTTTTGCCGCAACTGCATATTGTTTGCCATACCAGGATTTTTTGTCCGCTTTTGTATCCTAACCAGAACTACCCATTACTTAGGAAGTAGTTGAGCTCGAGTAGTTTGAAGTTTGATGAAGTTTGATAACATTTTCCAGAATATTTTTCACAATTTGTTAACAAAAAATTATACTCGTTAGAGTTGTTTCAAGTTTCAAAGTATTCCGCTAAAAATTTAAGCTTGGAGGAAGTATACTCGACAAAAACACAATAAAAATACAAAATTTATTATTATTATTATACAAAAAAAAAAATTATAGTTATTATATTTTCAATGTCCATAAATGGCTCATTTAAAAAATTAAGTCATTCCGATTAAAATTGAGCTCTGGGCGAACAATTATTCGAAAAAGATCAGGCACTTTCTATACAAATGTGTGAAAATTTGCTCTTATTTCAAGTTTGATGTAATTTTATAAGAAAAATTTTATCACGCCATGGTAATTTTTTTTTTTTTTGTAAATATATTGACATAATCTTCTTAAAATTTCAAAGCATTCCGTCAATAATTGTGGTGTTGGCGGACTACTACTCGAAAAAGCTCGACCACTTTCCATACAAATGTATGAAAACATGCACTCCATTTACATTTGGCATGGATTTGCAAACAATTTTGAAAGAACACATAGTAAAAATTTATACATTTTATAATTGGAATTATGAGTATATTTCAAAGTAATCTGGCCAAAATTGTGGCTCGGATGAACTACTAACCGAAAAAGTTCAAACACTTCCCATACAAAAGTGTGAAGATTTGCTATTATTTCATTTTGAGATAATTTTACAGAAAATTTTTCACAATGATTTAGTCAAAAGTTATATTTTTTTAGAGTTGAAAATGTAAGGATAGTATTTCTTTTAAATTTCAAACCTGTCCGACACTAATTGAGTAGTGGACGAACCACTACTCGAAGAAGCTCGACCACTTTGCATACAAATGTATAAAAACATTCACTCCATGGAAGTTAGACATCATTTTATATGGAATTTTCCACAAATATATGGTAACAATTAATACAACTTGTAATATAATCTGTTGATATGAGGAACTATATCAACAGATTATATTCCTAAAATATTGAAATACTCAGATGAAAGGTGTGGTGATGGGCGAACTACTACTCGAAAAAGATCAGTAATTAAAAAAAAAATTAACAAAAATTTTTTCATACAAATGTATGAAAAAATGCAAACCTCAAATATGAATATATTTTCACACATTTGTCTAGAAAGTGGTCAATATCAGTCGTGTAGTGCTATATCGGCGCCACAATTTTGGTCGGAATAGTTTAAAATTTTATGAGTAATCTATCAATTACATACAGTGAAAATGTTTAAACAAAACTTTTTTTTTAATTTTTTCAAAATTTCCGATATATTTCGAGTAGTTGCTCCCACACGCCAACAATTTTGTCGAAATGCTTTGAAATTTTAAAAACATATTCTCTACATATATTCAAATTGAAATACTAATAGTTTTTGATAAGTGTTCTTAAAATATTTTTTGGAAAAGACATCAAACATATATGAAGAACATATTTTCAGGAGTTCAGAAAAAACACACACTGAATAAAAAAACTCGTACATATATGTAAACATAGCTCAGACCAACAAACACATATTTTTATTTTCATATGAATTATGTGTGTTTTTACATTTTGTTCGGTGCCGAACACAATCATGACTGTGTGTCGTTTTAATATTTCGTTATCTACACGAACATTTTCCTATCACGTGTTTTTTTGTTTCGAATACACATAAACCACACAGATTCGAGGGTAACATTAATTTAAGTTCGTGTTCTTACACGTGTACTGCTAAAAAAAAACAGAACATGTTGTTTAACGCGTACATCTAAAAATTCAAACATTATCCACTCGCGATCGGAAAAATCGGAAACACCACTATAATAACAACAATTAGAAACACACATAATTGATATGAAAATAAAAATATATGTTGGCTGCTTTGTGTGTTTGATGTGTGTATTTTCTGAACCTTGATATTTTCATACATTTGAAGGGAAAGTGTGTGATCTTTTTCGAGTAGTAATTATCCCACTCCTTAGTTATTATCAGAATGTTTCAATATTTTAGGAGAGTCATCTATCAATATAACTGACTTCAAAATATATAAAATCAGACCATGTATTTTAGGAAATTTTTTTATAAAATGATGTCGAACATCTATGGAGTGAATATTTTCATACATTTGTATGGAAATTCGTCGAGCTTTTTCGAGTAGTAGTTTGCCCACGCCAGTAGGACAGTCCGATTTAAGTGAAATTTGAGAATGATATTCTTGGTATTTGTACGATTCCAAAAGGTATATATTTGTTACTCTAAATATTTATCATTTTACATGGTTTCAAACATGAAAAATATTAGTTTTTAATACTCGAGCTACTCGAACTTGAGCGCAGGATCTAATCCTAACCTTATCTTCGACATTTCCTCAAGCATTAGCAAGTAAAAATTTTGACCCGGAAGCTGCGAAAATCTGCTACTACACACGTGTCGTTCATTACGCCGGACTTTGTATGTTTTCAAACATACACTGTCTTTAACTTATCGCACCAAATATTCCGATCACTGAGCTAACCAGGCTGCTTTTCTAACCGATATGTTGGGAACTGTTTCTAATATACTGTCTATTTTCTGCGTCTTTCAAACATCATGTGGTCAAATTCTCTTATACTTTCTAACAACATTGATTCTTTGGCCAACTTTTTGTAGGACCAAGTTGGATTTTGTTGAAAATATTTTAACAATCCGAAAATTGTTGTTGCATAGAAATTAATTCTTTCTAAAAAACACCATTGTTTTTATAAAAAAAAAACAATTAATAAATTATAAATAATAAATATCGGCCAAAAAATGAAGAGGCAGCAAAAGCTGGCCTGAAAATAAACATTGGCAAGAGTAAAGTAATGCGGTGCAACACCGTGAATAAAAACAAATTCCGCATAGGAAATATTGAATTGGAAGAGGTCACGTCATTCTGCTACCTGGGTAGCATTTTTACAAATACTGGTGGTTCCAGCAATGTTGTTGCTTACCGAATATCTAAAGCTAATCAAGCATTCGCTATCCTCCGATCGATATGGAAATCTTCCGCAATATCCAGGCACACTAAGGTAAGTATCTTTAACTCTTGTGCCAAATCTGTGCTCCTTTATGCGTGCGAGACGTGGAATACAACAGAACACGATATAAACTCCGTACAAGTGTTTGTTAATCGATGTCTCCGAAGAATACTAAAAGCTTTTTGGCCTAACACCATATCCAATGCAGAACTTTGGAGACAAAGAAACCAGCGGGCAATCCATATTGAAATAATAAATCGCAAATGGCGTTGGATTGGTCACACGCTGCGCAGGCCTCCAGGCGACGTTGCTAAAATCGCCATTGAGTGGAACCCACATGGTAGGACGAGAAGAATAGGCAGTCCGTCGCACACATGGCGCCGTCAACAGAATATAGAAGTCATATCTACTGATCAAAGCTGGGGAGAAATGAAGAGAATATCATCCAACCGGACCGAATGGAATAAATTCGTTGTGGCCCTTTGTTCCCAATAGGAACCACAGGACATAATATATATATATAATATATATATATATATATAAACTATATATACATATATATATATATATACATATATATATATATATATATATATATATATTGAAAGCACATAACTTTAAAGTTAAAAGGTATTAAAATTTAAACTTAACATTTGTAGTTAAGTGTAAAGATCATATTTCAAGCTCAAGGAGAATCACAGCTGGAGTTCCGCAAGGCAGTATAATGTATATACTATATACATCAGATATGCCCACAAATCCCCTGATTCAAACGTCCACTTTTGCAGTCTCATATTAAAGATCTGGAAAACGGCTCAACAAATGGAAAATAAAAGTTAATCCAACAAAGTGTGCACATGTTACTTTCACCCTGAAAAATGGAAACTGTCCCAAATTGAAAATAAATAATATTGATATCCCACAACAAAACCACATCTATAATATTAATAGGCAAGGCGATTATTTGTGACCGATGTTTTGTTCTACCATTTTATCCCGATTTTGACCAAGCGTATATTATTTGAAAGGTATTTCCTTTTAGCCGTTTTGCAGACTTACAGATTTAAAATTTTTTTCCTTTATTTTGAGTAAATTGCATTTAAAGTTGCTACTAACACATATATAAAATTATACATAAACTATGTGTATTTTATTAAATTTGTTAATGTGTTTGTTAATGAGGTTGTTATCTTCATTCACAATTATAATAAACCACAAAAGAGTAGGTTTGTGAATTGGCTAAGTTGAAAAATAAAGCTGCCTAGAAATTGCACTCGAATTTCGAGCGCTGGAATCTGCTAGTAAAATATTAAAATATCTTGGTATACACCTCGATCGTCGTGCCAGCTGGACTCAAAAGATTGAATACAAATCCAAACAACTTAAATTCAAAGCAACACAGTTACAGTGTCTTCTTTAGCCCCATTCTGCTCTCAACCTAGACTACAAGGTTCAACTATACAAAGTCGATAATTCTCACCGTCTGATGAATTATATTATAAAAATATTGTTACAAAACGAACTTTTTTGATTTGATTACATCGATTAATTATGAATGAGAGTGTAATACAATCAGGATTGCAAAATGTGTTTCTAGAGAAAACTGGGAGTACCTAAGAGAAGGTGTTATAACACATTTTTATTTCAAAGAAAGGGCGTTGTTACTGCAAAAGGTATCAGAGACCTTCATTAAAATTTTCCCCAATTAAAAATGATGGCCATAAATATTTCTCTCTTTTAATGAATACATATTTTTATACATATTGTTTACGAATAAAATTTCATAAATACAATTTAACATATTCTAGAAATTTATTTATAAAGTTTTCGTAATCAGCAACAATTCTTTTCATCTAAACAATTTAAATTAAAAACAAATTTTTAAATGAATTTTCTATAAGAGTTTTAAAACCCAGTCGTCACGTAACTCGTTTTTCCATTGAATTTTAAATTAAGCGGAAAAAACTGTTATAAACATAAAAAACTTTGATGAACAAATGTGATCTAAATACTCCTAATTTGTTTAAAAAAAAGCAATTTAAAATGTTTGAAGTGTCTTTAACAAATGTTTTACACATACATTCTATAAATATACAACATTCTAAAGAACAAAACAAAAAACCATAATAATCTCAGACAAGTCATTAAGTTTATCCTGTTCATAAATAAAATATGTACCTAAAAAAAAATTCTTTGGGTTTGAAGAATTTGTTTTACCCTCAATTTTCTCAGTAGATTAAGTTAGATTGAAAACAGAAGCCATATAAAATCAAAGATTATATAAAACTTATAGCTCCATATATCCGGATGTATACTTAAGCTGGAGATTCAGCTTGTTTTTCAGTTCTACCTAAGTGGTTAAAATATCCCTGGATATAAGAAGTTGAACTCTTATTCTGCAAAAGGCAATGTTCCAAACTCGTCATCCTATCCTCAAGTTCTACAGATTCCTGATTCTGTGCTTCTTTTTGAAGCCTCTAATGAACTGACCGACGACGACACCAGTATACTTATTACTTAGTTCCTTTCTTTAGACCTTCAAAATTCTTATAATTTTCTACCTGTCTGGCTTTGTCCATAAGATTTTAGTGACCTCATCCATGTTTGACAAATTGAGATTTGCGAATCAGTAGTGCAGCTTTATAGTTTCAACTTGAGAGTCTGAAAAGTTATCGTAATTGAGAATGTTAAGGTAAGCCTACTTCACTGGCCATCAAGTCAGCTTTTTCTATTTCATATATTCAAAAATATCATGGCATCCAAATAATCTTAACACTGCACCATTTAGAGATATTGTCCATTTCCTCCTTGCCAAAGTTATCGCTTTGACTTCAAATATTCTGCGACCGCATTCAACTCAGTCGGAAGCATTGTCTGCTAGCAAAGAAATCTAACCTATAAATAGTCATCTTAATGCTTTTGTCAAGAAATGCCTCCTTGATTTCGCAAGAGAATACATTACTTGGTATTTAGTTAAAAAGTATTATCTCAGAGGGAAGAAGTTTAATCTCAACGGTCCTGATGCATAAAATTATTCCCTCCACAATCTAATAAAGAAAAAGCTATCTTTCAGTCACACTCAAAGTCACACTCGTGAGGGATGTGTGGAAGAAATTATAGAAATACAGAATCGGAAATAGCTAAAAATTACTGATAGAAAATTATTTCTTGTGATATATATACTTCAAGAAAATAGCGCACCAAAAGACGCTGATGCAAGAGTTAAAATCTAGATTTCAACCGAAAAGAGAAATATTTGCAATGACTGAAATGTGTAACGATGGGCGACTTGTGAAGTTTTTGAAAATCGCATTAAAACTGCATGGTCTTAAATCTCTTTAGAATTTATGAAATCACTTGATAAATCCGCGGTGGTAGCATAAGTCATACATAAGTAATTGCATATACGAGGACGGTTTCATAATTCAGTGACATTTTGAGTAAAGAATATTTTTTTTTTTTTTGGCAAAAAACCATTTTATTTCGAAACTTAGTCTTAGCTTCATATATTTTGTCAAGCGTTTTGCTAATTTTTTTATTGCTTCCAAATAGGAGGTTTTTTGAAGGTCCTCAAAATGGGTGGTGATCTCTTGATTCATCCCAAATAAAGGGTTTTTCAACAGGGACGCTACAAAAGTAGAAAGACTGGGACAGCAAACGACGCCATATTTCTTGCCGCTCTTTTGACGTTTCTCTTCAGTAAGGTTTGCCATTTCATGATAGAAAGATATACGAGCCAACAACGAGTCGAAATTATTAAAAATTACTACCGAAATTCGGAGTCAGTGGCCTCAACGTTAAGAACGCTACGTCCAATGTATGGTCGTCATAATCGTCCTAGCAGATCAACAATTGAGCGTCTAGTGGAAAAATTTGAATCCACAGGCACAGTACAAAATTTTCCCGTGCCAGTGAGACAAAGAAGTGCCCGTAGTGTCGAGAATATTGCTGCCGCTGAGGCTTCATTTGAAGAAAGCCCAAATGTATCTCTCACACGTCGTTCTCAAGCGTTGTGCATCTCTGTGACGTCGTTGTGGCGAATTTTGCGAAAAGATCTTGGCCTACATCCTTACAAGATCAAATTGACGCAAGAACTGAAGCCGCTTGACCACCAGAAGTGTCGTATGTTCGTGAATTGGGCTGAGTAACAACTTGAAAATGATTCGAATTTTCATCGAAAAATCATCTTCAGCCATTTCTGGCTGAATGGCTTCATCAATAAACAAAATATGCGTTATTGGTCAGACAGCAATCCACACGTACTCCATGAGTCATCATTGCATCCCGAAAAAATATCGGTTTGGTGCGGTTTATGGGCCGGCGGCGTCATTGGGCCGTACTTCATCCGTGATGATCGAGACCGGTACGTTACTGTGAATGGGAATCGCTACCGTTCAATGATAACCGAATATTTTTGGCCCCAATTGGATGATATGGACTTGGAGGACATGTGGTTCCAACAGGACGGCGCCACAAGTCACACAGCGAATGTCGCAATCAATTTATTGGAAACCAAGTTTGGAGCACGTGTTATCTCACGAAATGGTCCAGTCGATTGGCCGCCTCGGTCGTGCGATTTGACGCCGTTGGACTATTTCCTGTGGGGCTATGTCAAGTTTATGGTCTATGCCAACAAGCCAGCGACGATTGATGAACTTCGTACGAATATATAACGTGAAATTGCAGCAGTATCGTCCGATTTATCCTTGAAAACCGTCGAAAATTGGGTTCAGCGTCTGGACTTCTGCAAGCGTGCCCGTGGTGGCCATGCAAAAGAGATTGATTTCCATACATAATGGCATCGAACGTGCTTTCACAGGAATAAAGAATTTCATTGATATCCAAAACTGTTTTTATTTTATTTAAAAAAAAACTTTTGTAGCGCTCTTATTGAAAAGCCCTTTATATTCCCCAAACCATTTTTTCAAGTTTGAAAAAAGGAAATAGTTGCAGAGCGCTAAATCCCGAAAAAATGCTGGATGAAGCTCAATTATGGATTTTAGCCATGGCGACTACACCAGTGTGTGTCGTTGCGTTGTGATGGAGCAAGATCACATTTTCTTCGCAAAATGCGGTAATTTTTGCTTCAAATTTACGTTGAATTTATCCAAGAACTGTGTGTAATATTTGCCGGTGATCGTTTTAGCCTTTTCGAGGCAATCGATGTGAATGGTACCGCATGCATTCCAAAAAAGTTACGCAGTGACGTAGATGGTCATCATTCGAGTAAGTTCATCTGGAAAAGTCCACTGCTTTGGCTGTTCCTTGGTCTCTGGTGTATTGTGATGGACCCATTTTTCGTTCATAGTTACAAAAAGGTGCAAAAACTTCTTCGGATGGCGATGAAACATCGCCAAAAACTACTTTGAAGTAGTCACACGGTCACGCATTTGGTCGAGTGTGAGCAATCGTGGCACCTATCTTGCGGATAGCTCTTTCATGCACAAATTAATATGAATAATGCGATGTACCCGCTCAGTTGAGGCGGCATCATATTTGTTTATTCTGGAATAAAAAGCGTTTCCATCAGGAAAGAAAAGGCAAAACCGCAGATGGAAGGAAACCTACCTTCGTCAAGTCATGACTGAACATGGTGAATCAGTTTTTGTAGTAATTGATAACGCAAACTGTCACAATAAAATGGAAGTAGTTGTACATTAGCAGGAATTTCGTGAAAACAGGAAATTCAGACTTGCACCCCATAGTACAATATTTAACCCCATTTAGAAGAGTTACTTTTAAAAATTGCCAAGAGAGAATTCTCAAAAAATTGCCAAGTATATTTAATATCGTCGTTATAGACTTAGAAAGCTTTACACAACATGTTCCAATTGCATCACAGACAGTCACAAAAAATTGCATGCTGTGCTTGACTTGGAAAAATATGTAATATCCATGAATTTAATTAAAACAAGTAAGAAAATTATAGTCGGTCTAGACCGACTATATGATACCCTATACCATGGTTTAGAGACCCTATCTCTTCGGTCCAACTAGTTGAATATAGAAAATAAGCAAAAACCAAATTTGAGTGGCATTGTTATTAATTTCTTTGGCTGCAGATATGAAAAAGTTCATATCGGATGCTATGTCTATATGCGGACTAGGTCCAAAAATGGACCGATCCTGACCATGGTTGGTAAAGCCTCTTGTATTTTGCGAAAATATATACAAACAAAATTTGAGATGAATCAGTGCGATATTTTTGTTTTTTGATAGATTTAATTGAAGATCGGGAAGCAGCTCTATATGAGGCCTATGACTAAGAGTTGTCCCATAGTGATCGTTTTTTGACTATTCATTAATGGATCTAATAAACACATACAAACCCAATTTGACTAAGATCTATACGACAATTTGGATCTTATGGCAATATATGTCGATTTTATAGGGGTCATTTGTATGGGGGCTAGTTCTGAACATGGACCGATTCTCAGCAATTTCAAAAGCATTCATCCCATGGCCGATGGAAGCTTATATACCAAATTTGATCAAAATACATTCATATCTGCGGCCTGTAGTTTGATTACAAGGTTTACATGGACACACAGACGGACGGACGGACGGACGGACATTGTTAAATCGACTCAAAAAGTGATTCTGATTCGATCGGTATAATAAAAGATGGGTCTAGGTCAAATATTTTTGGTTGTTACAAACAGCAGCACAAAGTCATTATACCCAAACCACATGTGGTATAGGGTATACATATTCCGTATTAATTCTCATATTTAAAATTTTCATATTCTCATTTTCAAACTAAAATGGAATAGATTTCCGCACACTTTGTCTGTAAAACTTATAGTTCTCTCTTAAATTTTTTGAAAATCAATTGTTGCCGGTTCATATACTGCGGGCTTAAAAATTATTGCCTCTAATCAAATGCATCGTAATGTATTTGTTATGAACAAAATAATAAACTGCATTTACCCATAAGCTATGATAAAGAGAAAACAAATTTAATGATGAGGATGTCAGCAGTGGTGTTGTGGGGATTATAGCGATAAGAATAATTATATCAGTGTAAAGATTTGTTATGTGCAAAGAATGTTATTAGAGAAAGAAATAGGGTTGCCAGATTGGAAATATCTTAAATATATGTGTGTGTAAGACAGTTGTCGCTAACTTTTACTTCTAATCCGAAGAAGTAAGCAAGAGATTTTATGGAATCTAAGATGTTTCCTAAGACTCATGATTTTGGGATTAAATTAATTAAAACAAAATAAGAACAAGTTAAATTTATATATATATATATATGGCAATACTGCTTAGTGCAGTGTTAACGAACATTTCAATTTCTATTTAATATAATGCATAAATATAAATCTGCAAATGAATTGCAGGTATACATTATTTATGATGATGCTGTTTTAGGGTGTTTTAATGTAGAAGAAAAGAAAAATAAAATGTTTATATCGTTTAGCAGAAGCAATAATTTTTAAGAAACGACACAAACAGGGCCGGACCTTGATTCCGGAACCTTTTATGGATTTTTCTTAGTTTGCAGAAAAGTATAAACACATTCTTAGATGAAAATTTTGCAAACGTAGAAAGTGCAGCAATATTAACTAACATTACCAGTTCATTATCGCACCAAATATTCCGATCACTGAGCTAACCAGGCTGCTTTTCTAACCGATATGTTGGGAACTGTTTCTAATATACTGTCTATTTTCTGCGTCTTTCAAACATCATGTGGTCAAATTCTCTTATACTTTCTAACAACATTGATTCTTTGGCCAACTTTTTGTAGGACCAAGTTGGATTTTGTTGAAAATATTTTAACAATCCGAAAATTGTTGTTGCATAGAAATTAATTCTTTCTAAAAAACACCATTGTTTTTATAAAAAAAAAACAATTAATAAATTATAAATAATAAATATCGGCCAAAAAATGAAGAGGCAGCAAAAGCTGGCCTGAAAATAAACATTGGCAAGAGTAAAGTAATGCGGTGCAACACCGTGAATAAAAACAAATTCCGCATAGGAAATATTGAATTGGAAGAGGTCACGTCATTCTGCTACCTGGGTAGCATTTTTACAAATACTGGTGGTTCCAGCAATGTTGTTGCTTACCGAATATCTAAAGCTAATCAAGCATTCGCTATCCTCCGATCGATATGGAAATCTTCCGCAATATCCAGGCACACTAAGGTAAGTATCTTTAACTCTTGTGCCAAATCTGTGCTCCTTTATGCGTGCGAGACGTGGAATACAACAGAACACGATATAAACTCCGTACAAGTGTTTGTTAATCGATGTCTCCGAAGAATACTAAAAGCTTTTTGGCCTAACACCATATCCAATGCAGAACTTTGGAGACAAAGAAACCAGCGGGCAATCCATATTGAAATAATAAATCGCAAATGGCGTTGGATTGGTCACACGCTGCGCAGGCCTCCAGGCGACGTTGCTAAAATCGCCATTGAGTGGAACCCACATGGTAGGACGAGAAGAATAGGCAGTCCGTCGCACACATGGCGCCGTCAACAGAATATAGAAGTCATATCTACTGATCAAAGCTGGGGAGAAATGAAGAGAATATCATCCAACCGGACCGAATGGAATAAATTCGTTGTGGCCCTTTGTTCCCAATAGGAACCACAGGACATAATATATATATATAATATATATATATATATATAAACTATATATACATATATATATATATATACATATATATATATATATATATATATATATATTGAAAGCACATAACTTTAAAGTTAAAAGGTATTAAAATTTAAACTTAACATTTGTAGTTAAGTGTAAAGATCATATTTCAAGCTCAAGGAGAATCACAGCTGGAGTTCCGCAAGGCAGTATAATGTATATACTATATACATCAGATATGCCCACAAATCCCCTGATTCAAACGTCCACTTTTGCAGTCTCATATTAAAGATCTGGAAAACGGCTCAACAAATGGAAAATAAAAGTTAATCCAACAAAGTGTGCACATGTTACTTTCACCCTGAAAAATGGAAACTGTCCCAAATTGAAAATAAATAATATTGATATCCCACAACAAAACCACATCTATAATATTAATAGGCAAGGCGATTATTTGTGACCGATGTTTTGTTCTACCATTTTATCCCGATTTTGACCAAGCGTATATTATTTGAAAGGTATTTCCTTTTAGCCGTTTTGCAGACTTACAGATTTAAAATTTTTTTCCTTTATTTTGAGTAAATTGCATTTAAAGTTGCTACTAACACATATATAAAATTATACATAAACTATGTGTATTTTATTAAATTTGTTAATGTGTTTGTTAATGAGGTTGTTATCTTCATTCACAATTATAATAAACCACAAAAGAGTAGGTTTGTGAATTGGCTAAGTTGAAAAATAAAGCTGCCTAGAAATTGCACTCGAATTTCGAGCGCTGGAATCTGCTAGTAAAATATTAAAATATCTTGGTATACACCTCGATCGTCGTGCCAGCTGGACTCAAAAGATTGAATACAAATCCAAACAACTTAAATTCAAAGCAACACAGTTACAGTGTCTTCTTTAGCCCCATTCTGCTCTCAACCTAGACTACAAGGTTCAACTATACAAAGTCGATAATTCTCACCGTCTGATGAATTATATTATAAAAATATTGTTACAAAACGAACTTTTTTGATTTGATTACATCGATTAATTATGAATGAGAGTGTAATACAATCAGGATTGCAAAATGTGTTTCTAGAGAAAACTGGGAGTACCTAAGAGAAGGTGTTATAACACATTTTTATTTCAAAGAAAGGGCGTTGTTACTGCAAAAGGTATCAGAGACCTTCATTAAAATTTTCCCCAATTAAAAATGATGGCCATAAATATTTCTCTCTTTTAATGAATACATATTTTTATACATATTGTTTACGAATAAAATTTCATAAATACAATTTAACATATTCTAGAAATTTATTTATAAAGTTTTCGTAATCAGCAACAATTCTTTTCATCTAAACAATTTAAATTAAAAACAAATTTTTAAATGAATTTTCTATAAGAGTTTTAAAACCCAGTCGTCACGTAACTCGTTTTTCCATTGAATTTTAAATTAAGCGGAAAAAACTGTTATAAACATAAAAAACTTTGATGAACAAATGTGATCTAAATACTCCTAATTTGTTTAAAAAAAAGCAATTTAAAATGTTTGAAGTGTCTTTAACAAATGTTTTACACATACATTCTATAAATATACAACATTCTAAAGAACAAAACAAAAAACCATAATAATCTCAGACAAGTCATTAAGTTTATCCTGTTCATAAATAAAATATGTACCTAAAAAAAAATTCTTTGGGTTTGAAGAATTTGTTTTACCCTCAATTTTCTCAGTAGATTAAGTTAGATTGAAAACAGAAGCCATATAAAATCAAAGATTATATAAAACTTATAGCTCCATATATCCGGATGTATACTTAAGCTGGAGATTCAGCTTGTTTTTCAGTTCTACCTAAGTGGTTAAAATATCCCTGGATATAAGAAGTTGAACTCTTATTCTGCAAAAGGCAATGTTCCAAACTCGTCATCCTATCCTCAAGTTCTACAGATTCCTGATTCTGTGCTTCTTTTTGAAGCCTCTAATGAACTGACCGACGACGACACCAGTATACTTATTACTTAGTTCCTTTCTTTAGACCTTCAAAATTCTTATAATTTTCTACCTGTCTGGCTTTGTCCATAAGATTTTAGTGACCTCATCCATGTTTGACAAATTGAGATTTGCGAATCAGTAGTGCAGCTTTATAGTTTCAACTTGAGAGTCTGAAAAGTTATCGTAATTGAGAATGTTAAGGTAAGCCTACTTCACTGGCCATCAAGTCAGCTTTTTCTATTTCATATATTCAAAAATATCATGGCATCCAAATAATCTTAACACTGCACCATTTAGAGATATTGTCCATTTCCTCCTTGCCAAAGTTATCGCTTTGACTTCAAATATTCTGCGACCGCATTCAACTCAGTCGGAAGCATTGTCTGCTAGCAAAGAAATCTAACCTATAAATAGTCATCTTAATGCTTTTGTCAAGAAATGCCTCCTTGATTTCGCAAGAGAACACATTACTTGGTATTTAGTTAAAAAGTATTATCTCAGAGGGAAGAAGTTTAATCTCAACGGTCCTGATGCATAAAATTATTCCCTCCACAATCTAATAAAGAAAAAGCTATCTTTCAGTCACACTCAAAGTCACACTCGTGAGGGATGTGTGGAAGAAATTATAGAAATACAGAATCGGAAATAGCTAAAAATTACTGATAGAAAATTATTTCTTGTGATATATATACTTCAAGAAAATAGCGCACCAAAAGACGCTGATGCAAGAGTTAAAATCTAGATTTCAACCGAAAAGAGAAATATTTGCAATGACTGAAATGTGTAACGATGGGCGACTTGTGAAGTTTTTGAAAATCGCATTAAAACTGCATGGTCTTAAATCTCTTTAGAATTTATGAAATCACTTGATAAATCCGCGGTGGTAGCATAAGTCATACATAAGTAATTGCATATACGAGGACGGTTTCATAATTCAGTGACATTTTGAGTAAAGAATATTTTTTTTTTTTTTGGCAAAAAACCATTTTATTTCGAAACTTAGTCTTAGCTTCATATATTTTGTCAAGCGTTTTGCTAATTTTTTTATTGCTTCCAAATAGGAGGTTTTTTGAAGGTCCTCAAAATGGGTGGTGATCTCTTGATTCATCCCAAATAAAGGGTTTTTCAACAGGGACGCTACAAAAGTAGAAAGACTGGGACAGCAAACGACGCCATATTTCTTGCCGCTCTTTTGACGTTTCTCTTCAGTAAGGTTTGCCATTTCATGATAGAAAGATATACGAGCCAACAACGAGTCGAAATTATTAAAAATTACTACCGAAATTCGGAGTCAGTGGCCTCAACGTTAAGAACGCTACGTCCAATGTATGGTCGTCATAATCGTCCTAGCAGATCAACAATTGAGCGTCTAGTGGAAAAATTTGAATCCACAGGCACAGTACAAAATTTTCCCGTGCCAGTGAGACAAAGAAGTGCCCGTAAATATGACGCTGTCTCAACTGAGCGGGTACATCGCATTATTCATGTGAATTTGGGCATGAAAAAGCTATCCGCAAGATAGGTGCCACGATTGCTCACACTCGACCAAATGCGCGACCGTGTGACTACTTCAAAGTAGTTTTTGGCGATGTTTCATCGCAATCCGAAGAAGTTTTTGCACCTTTTTGTAACTATGAACGAAAAATGGGTCCATCACAATACACCAGAGACCAAGGAACAGCCAAAGCAGAACTTTTCCAGATGAACGTACTCGAATGATGACCATCTACGTCACTGCGGAACTTTTTTGGAATGCATGCGGTACCATTCACATCGATTGCCTCGAAAAGGCTAAAACGATCACCGGCAAATATTACACACAGCTCTTGGATAGATTCGACGTTAATTTGAAGCAAAAATTACCGCATTTGGCGAAGAAAATGTGATCTTGCTCCATCACAACGCAACGACACACACGGGTGTAGTCGCCATGGCTAAAATCCATAATTGAGCTTCATCCAGCATTTTTTCTGGATTTAGCGCTCTGCAACTATTTCCTTTTTTCAAACTTGAAAAAATGGTTTGGGGAATATAAAGGGTTTTTCAATAAGAGCGCTACAAAAGTTTTTTTAAATAAAACAAAAACGATTTTGGATATCAATGAAATTCTTTATTCCTGTGAAAGCACGTTCGATGCCATTATGTATGGAAATCGATCTCTTTTGCATGGCCACCACGGGCACGCTTGCAGAAGTCCAGACGCTGAACCCAATTTTCGACGGTTTTCAAGCATAAATCGGCCGATACTGCTGCAATTTCACGTTCGATATTCGTACGAAGTTCATCAATCGTCGCTGGCTTGTTGGCATAGACCATAGACTTGACGTAGCCCCACAGGAAATAGTCCAACGGCGTCAAATCGCACGACCGAGGCGGCCAATCGACTGGACCATTTCGTGAGATAACACGTTCTTCAAACTTGGTTTCCAATAAATTGATTGTGACACTCGCTGTGTTGCTTGTGGCGCCGTCCTGTTGGAACCACATTTCCTCCAAGTCCATATCATCCAATTGGGGCCAAAAATATTCGGTTATCATTGAACGGTAGCGATTCCCATTCACAGTAACGTGCCGGTCTTGATCATCACGGAAGAAGTACGGCCCAATGACGCCGCCGGCCCATAAACCGCACCAAACCGATATTTTTTCGGGATGCAATGATGACTCATGGAGTACGTGTGGATTGCTGTCTGACCAATAACCCATATTTTGTTTATTGACGAAGCCATTCAGCCAGAAATGGCTGAAGATGATTTTTCGATGAAAATTCGAATCATTTTCAAGTTGTTGCTCAGCCCAATTCACGAACATACGACACTTCTGGTGGTCAAGCGGCTTCAGTTCTTGCGTCAATTTGATCTTGTAAGGATGTAGGCCAAGATCTTTTCGCAAAATTCGCCACAACGACGTCACAGAGATGCACAACGCTTGAGAACGACGTGTGAGAGATACATTTGGGCTTTCTTCAAATGAAGCCTCAGCGGCAGCAATACATTTGGCACTACGCCAAATGGCATTTGCCCGTCTAGATCGACTATATGATACCCTATACCATGGTTTAGGGACCCTATCTCTTCGGTCCAACTAGTTGGATATAGAAAATAAGCAAAAACCAAATTTGAGTGGCATTGTTATTAATTTCTTTGGCTGCAGATATGAAAAAGTTCATATCGGATGCTATGTCTAAATGGGGACTAGGTCCAAAAATGGACCGATCCTGACCATGGTTGGTAAAGTCTCTTGTATTTTGCGAAAATATATACAAACATAATTTGAGATGAATCAGTGCAATATTTTTGTTTTTTGATAGATTTAATTGAAGATCGGGAAGCAGCTCTATATGAGGCCTATGAGTAAGAGTTATCCCATAGAGATCGTTTTTGAACTATTCATTAATGGATCTAATAAACACATACAAACCCAATTTGACTAAGATCTATACGACAATTTGGATCTTATGGCATTATATGTCGATTTTAGAGGGGTCATTTGTATGGGGGCTAGGTCTGAACATGGACCGATTCTCACCAATTTCAATAGCGTTCATCCCATGACCGATGGAAGCTTATATACCAAATTCGATCAAAATACATTCATATCTGCGACCTGCAGTTTGATTACAAGGTTTACATGGACACCCAGACGGACGGACGGACGGACATTGTTAAATCGACTCAAAAAGTGATTCTGATTCGATCGGTATAATAAAAGATGGGTCTAGGTCAAATATTTTTGGTTGTTGCAAACAGCAGCACAAAGTCATTATACCGAAACCACATGTGGTATAGGGTATAAATATTCTGTAATAATTCTCATATTTAAAATTTTCATATTCTCATTTTGAAACTAAAATGGAATAGATTTCCGCACATTTTGTCTGTAAAACTTATAGTTCTCTCTTTAATTTTTTGAAAACCAATTGTTACCGGTTCATATACTGCGGGCTTAAAAATTATTGCCTCTAATCAAATGCATCGTAATGTATTTTTTATGAACAAAATAATAAACTGCATTTACCCATAAGCTATGATAAAGAGAAAACAAATTTAATGATGAGGATGTCAGCAGTGGTGTTGTGGGGATTATAGCGATAAGAATAATTATATCAGTGTAAAGATTTGTTATGTGCAAAGAATGTTATTAGAGAAAGAAATAGGGTTGCCAGATTGGAAATATCTTAAATATATGTGTGTGTAAGACAGTTGTCGCTAACTTTTACTTCTAATCCTATGAAGTAAGCAAGATATTTTATGGAATCTAAGATGTTTCCTAAGACTCATGATTTTGGGATAAAATTAATTAAAACAAAATAAGAACAACAAATTAAATTTATATTTGTATGTATATGGCAATACTGCTTAGTGCAGTGTTAACGAACATTTCAATTTCTATTTAATATAATGCATAAATATAAATGTGCAAATGAATTGCAGGTATGCATTAATTATGATGATGCTGTTTTAGGGTGTTTTAATGTAGAAGAAAAAATACAATGTTTATGTCGTTTAGCAGAAGCAATAATTTTTAAGAAACGACACAAACAGGGCCGGAGCTTGATTCCGGAACCAGAAATAATGAAAATTGGCTTCGACTACGGGAATTTTCTTTATTAAAATTCCTTTTTATGGATTTTTCTCAGTTTGCAGAAAAGTATAAACACATTCTTAGATGAAAATTTTGCAAAAGTAGAAAGTGCAGCAATATTAACTATCATTACCAGTTCATCTTTTGCGTTTTTTTTTATAAACTTTTTCAAGTGAAAAATTAGGTAGTAACACAAGGGAACAAAGTTTTTGTTGATTAAGAACTGACTATTGTTTTTAAGGTTATTTGGGACGCTGAATCCAAATTTGCACTTGGTTTTTTTCTATCAGCTCGACTTTTCGCGATATACCGTTATTTCAAAAATTAAGGTTCTTCCACTACGTATATTGGAATAACTTGAAAACGGTTCACCATTTTTGGTGATTTCCATGATTTTTTTAATTCTGAGAAACATAAAAAGTCATGAACGTTTTTGTTTTTCAAATGTAACAAGGACATCTTTAAAAAAACAAGCATGCACGACAATAGCTAAACACAATTACTCAGTGTTGAGCCCGGTTTTGTATAGCTGGTATGATGTGTAATATCTGTGGTTTTCTAGAATAACCGCGTATGTCATAAAATCAAAATGTTCAGGGGAGTCAAAAGACGTTATATTTGAAATTATGGGCTCGATATAAAGTTTTTAGAGCTTTTTATTTAACAGTCCTGTAAATATGCGCAATAAATACTTTATATAAAATTTTTAGTCAAAAATCTTCAAAGGAATAGATCCTAGAGAAGGACGAAAAAAACAATATGTAAATTACACTTAAAAAGTGTGCAGATAAAACAACTTATGTTGGCAAACGTCGTATTCTTTGAAAAAGAAAACTACCAATGCAACCACCCATGTAGACATAAGTTGTTGTTGCTTGAGTGCTTCAAATTAATTTAATAAACATTTAAGTTATGTCGTTATTTAAAGAAAAAACTCAAAAATGGTCAATATTTAAAAAAAAAAAATTTAACACATTTAAAGAGCGTTAAAAATTAATATATGTGGCATCGTTAACTGAAAATTGACAAAAATGTACATACGCGGTTATTCCAGAAAACCACAGATATATGTTATTCTGTATTATATTTTAGCGAGTAACTACCAACTTGTTTTTTTTTTTTTAATATTCAAACAATTTCAGTTTTCAGCCGAGATTTTCTAAAGCAACCTATTTTGAATAATGATAGTAACCCTAAGTCTTTTGTTATGCCGTTCTAAATTAATGTCAAAACGGCACGTATTTTTTAGCACTATTTCAAAATCTCCAATTTTACGTTTTCAAAAATTTTTTTCAAGAAATTTACCGAAATCGACTGGACTTTAAGGTCTTATTAACAAAATATATGTGATTAAAAATTCGAAATCTTGTAGGTATCGTGTTCTCAATTTAGCAAGGGCAGCTTTTTTATTTCAGCGGATTTGAAGAAAAAATTATATTTTTCATACTTTTTCAACTTTTAGGCTACATCTTTTTAGTGTTTTCATATTTCAATTTTTTTTTTGTCAAAATATTATACTACTTGATATAAGTTCTCAATCTTGAAAATTAAGGTTAAATTGAAACACTATAAACTGTCCTCCTTTAAGGTCAAAAGTCAAACTTAAGGAGATTTAAATTGTTTTAAAACAAAATATCGAAATAATATATATTTGTGGAAGGATTTCGATAAAATGTGTTAATAATATTTAAATTATTCTAAAAAATAATATCCTTGACTTATTTTATTAAATTAGCCCGTGGGGTACTCTTGATGTTAAATTGACCCTTTTTGAAAATCTATAAATATTTTCTTTATCAGGATTTTTTTAAAATAAAACAAATTTAATGTATTCATAAAATTCCTCAAATTTATTCGTTATTTTATGAAAATACGTAGACTAATAAATTTTTATATTTAATACAGTATTTTGTATATTGAGGGCTTATATTCAAAAAGTGCTATCTACATCAATAATTATTTTAAAGAGAGCTGTAAAACGAATTTATTAATAAGATCTGAAAGTATTTATCGATCGAATTGCTACAACATCTATTAAGAAATAGTCGTACTAATCATGTATGATATCAAAATTAATATTATATTTGACAGTTATGTATATCAGAGAACAGTTTGAAATCAAAAATTAATATAGCTGTCAAATGTAGATAGTACTTTTTGAATATAAGCCCTCGATATGCCTTTATATGAATATAATAATTCTGAAAAAAAAAAAAATTAAAACTAGGACACATTCTGAGTACCCCACGAGTTAATTTCAGAAAATAAGTCAAGAATATTATTTTTTAGAATTATTGAAATACTATCAACAAGTTTTATCGAAATCCTTCCACAAATATAAATAATTTCGATATTTTGTTTAAAAAATGTGTAAATATCCTTAAATTTGACCTCTGACCTTAAAGAGGGACAATTTATGGTATTTCGATTTAACCTTAATTTACAAGATTGAGAACTTATATCAAATAGTATAATATTTTGACAAAATATATTTTAAATATGAAAACACCAGTTGAAAAAGTATCAAAAATCACAATTTTCTTCAAATCCGCTGAAATAAAAACGCTGCTCTCGCCAAATTAAGAATAGGATACCTACAATATTTGGCATTTTTAATCAGATATATTTTGTTAATAAGATCTTAAAGTCCAATCGTTGATTTCGGAAAATTTCTTAAACAAAATTTTTGAAAAAGTAAAATTGGAGATTTTTAAATGGCATTGATTTAGAACGGCATAACAATAGACGATATGCAAAATACTTTACATAAGATCAGTTTTGGGTCAGGAGAATGCAAAAATGTTATTGTTGTAAATTATTTCAATGTCTTTAAAAATGTGAGCTCGATTTTCTTAATCAAGTGGGCTGCGGCGCAAAGTGGACCATTTGACGAGAAGGCGGTCAAAAATCTGTAACTTTTGATTGGATAGGAATTTTGATATGCAGTGTTTTTTGTTTGGTAGGTGAGACTTTATCCTTTAAGTTTTGCTATAAAATGTAATTCTCGACCGAAAATAAAAAAAGTTACGGAGGGTTTAAAATACATTTTCATTTGTAGTTGAATTTTAGTACAAAAGTGAAGTCTTAAAAGGTAAAAAAAGGTTTTTTTTAATATAATGTCTTATTTTTTCAGTTAATTTTACAACTAATACTTTTCAACAATTTTTTAAGTTAATTTTTTCAGAAAATGCCAAACTTTGGCCCCCGTAAACTTTTTAGTCCTAATGTGCACAAGGGCCAAAGGTTGTTTTTTTTTTTTTTTTTTAAATATCCCGAGTTAAAATATAATTTATTAAGCAGCGAACGTAAAAGTTACCTTATATTGGTTCAAGATAGAGAAGTTTCAATGAAAAATTCGTATGTTTTTGCTTTAGTTAAATTTTTTTTTATTGTCTTTTTAAATATTTCTATATCAATTTTTATGGTAAATTTATGAAATATAACAATTTTTATTGTAAATTTATAAAATACATAAATTTTCAAATCAAGAAAATTTTTTAACTATATAAAAAAGTGTAACTTATTGTTAGTGTACTGAAAAACTACTTTAAATCAAACAATTTTAGAAAATATTTCTTCTCAATGGCCTTGATTTTCATCTTCTAGAAGTTGTTTAGCTTCTTCGCCTAATCCAATAGAGGTAGTTTTCCATTTTTGACGAATGTTGGTCATATATGGATCTGAAGTGCAAAACAAAATAGTGATAAGATCTTCAATAGTACAGCATCTGGACATTTTCCTTGTGTTGTGCTCACGAAAGAATCTGTAGTCTTTGTTCCTTTTTTCTTGCGCTTCTTCAGATGGATCTCCGATTGGTAGCATATTGTTTTGAATTATTTGTTCCCCATGGTACAAAATTTTATGAACTGTGGATGGCATATAGCTCCAAGAGTGTGTTTCATTATAAAGTATAGCTGTTTTATTGGCGTACTCTCCAAATTTTTTTGCATTTATCTCTCTGCTGCATGCTAGAACTTGTAATATGATTTTGAATCGTCTTATTAATTCATGATCTACAACTGTGATAGATGCTGCAGTTTCCGGATCGAAAAAAAAAACTCCTTGCAGTATTTCCATCATTTGTGTTTCCTTCCCCTTGTTTTGGTTGGTCGATTACGAGGCCTAGCTGTATATATTTTTGTTTTTTTTTTTATGCTTTCTTTTTTCTTCATTTTCCTTGCTTTTTCTCACTGTTTCGCCTAACGGACCAAATTTCAAATCATAACCCAATTTAAGAATATGCTCCATGAAACGTATTCTAGCATGAAGAGGGGACATTCCAAATTCGTAGGCTTCCTTAAAACTATCGTGTTTACGTGAGGGCTAAAGAGGTTCCACTGTACTTAGATGATGTCTTTTGTAAATCGATGGTCACGTACAGAGTGCGCTGTTATTATTTAAGTTTTTCATTTTCTTTGACATTTTCTTATATATTTGTTGTAAAGCTTTAGTTTTCCAACCGCGTACTTGTAATCGTTTTTCCTTAAGCGGTGTCGAACTTTGGAAGGACGAAGATCGTTTTTTTTCCTTTAGTTCTGATTTTTCAAGTGTAAATTTTATATACCCCGCCATCTTTGTGAAAAGTAAAGATAAGTACTTTGAATTTATTGTACGCTATTGTTGGAAAAAAACTTAAAAACTTGGTGATTATTTTGTTAATCTTTTGGTGCTTTAGCTTGATTTCTTGGATTCCACAACCTTAGGACCTTGAAAGGATTTTTCTAATCGTCTTCTGGTGGGGGTTGGCTTAATTGACTTGATGTCTTTTGGCATATAATGCAGCTTGACTTTGAATTTGTTCCAGTTAAAGCTTGTGCAACTTTTGCATCAATCATTGTGAGACACATTTTAAAATGTACTTCAATGTCTTGATCATCAAATTTAAATAATACTGGTTGAAGTTTCTTAATTTGATCTTTTATTTTTTGAACTTCTTAAGTTATGACATCTTTGGTTTCCTTTTTGAATGCAAATTTTATTGGTCTACAATACTTTGTTGAAGAAGGAATTTCATTTTTCCAAATATCAATTTCTGCTTTACTAGTTGACGGCTCTAAGACGCTATACCTTTTTGTTAAGCGCAATGGAGCGAAAGATACCATAAATAAATTAGCATCTGATGAATTTTCGGCATTAAATTGCTTGTATTGTTTCCGACCAGAGGATCCATCACATCCCCATTTAGAAATTAAAGTAATGCTGCCATTACCAATTTTTTTTAAATGATCAGTATCAAGCGTATTTAGCAATCGTTCTGCAGTATGTTCAAGGAGATCTTGCAATTTTATTTCTGCTGATGTTGAAGTGACACTAATAGCAGATTGTGAAGGTAAGCATTCTTTTTTGGCAGAAACTAAATCTCGATACTCTGGAAAAATCCCACAATTCTTTTCATTGGTTCGCTTCCGCAATTCCTTATCTTGATTTTTGGTCAATTTCAAATCCAAAAATAGGGCGAACGCTTCTTTCGGAGTAAAGGTCTTATCTTCAATTCGTGTAGGAATGCTTTTCAAAATCCTCTTTGTGCGCCTTGGGCTCGCTTCTACTATTTTTTCAATTATTTCAATTCTATTTTTTTTTTTTTGGTTGGTTGAATTTGGTGCAAAAATGAATCCATAATAATACTTTGAGAATTTTCTTCATTGATATTCTCCGCCAATTGGTTTTGCTGGTCGACCCTTTTTTCCACTTTCGTTGGCAGTTGTAGATGCACTCTCAAAAATAAGTTCCTTGTTTTTGTTATTTGACCAGATACAATAGTTTTTTTTATGTATTTATTGTTGTTTCGAGCTTACTGGTCGATTTTGAATATGCAAATAAAACGAAGTTTATTTCATAGGTTTCCCAACGTTTCGTCGTTCTATGCCGACTTGTTCAGGGTTAATTTTTTATTATTTTGGAAATTATTTAACAATTATAATTGCCATCGGAAATGGTCGTCCAGTATTAATTAAATAAATATCCCAAAAGGCGGTTGTCAAAGTTGTAAAATAAAAAAAATATAATAATAAATAAAATTTGCACAAATAATTACTACACTAATATCGCAGTTGCTACAATACTAAAGTATAAATAGAATTTGTGCCGTTTTTATCTTCTTCTAAGTTCCTTTATTAACCAGTCTTGGCAACGTTTGTACATCTTTGCCTTGCTATGAGAGCATTCAATGTACCGTCTTTTCAAATTCGATGCAAAATTAGTCATTTTTCCTTTGTGCATTTCAATGTCTTCGAGGTTACAATTCTTAAAGAAGTCGTTGCTCACTATGTGCAAAATTACATCGTCTACATCATTTCGTTGAAAATAAATATCTGCCAGATCTCTGTAACAGTACTTAGCCATTGCACAAATTGTAATGAATAATAATTGTGGAAACATTATTATAAATACTCTTTCTTGCAATTATGTAAAATAAAAATTTTTATTTAAACCCACACCCTAACCCCTTTTAAAAGGTGAAGCGTACCTGCTCATATCTTAAAGTGCTATGTCGCAATAGTTTTTTTTTTACCATTTACAAATTTTTATCTTTTATTACCACTTTTAGAAGCATAAAAAACCCACACCCCAACCCCTTTTAAAAGGTGAAGCATACCCGCTCATATCTTAAAGGGCTATGTCGCAATAGTTTTTTTTTACCATTTAAAAATTTTTATCTTTTATTACCACTTTTAGAAGCATAAAAAACCCACACCCCAACCCCTTCTAATAGGTGAAGCATACCTGCTCATATCTTAAAGGGCTATGTCGCAATAGTTTTTTTTTACCATTTAAAAATTTTTATCTTTTATTACCACTTTTAGAAGCATAAAAAACCCACACCCCAACCCCTTCTAATAGGTGAAGCATACCTGCTCATATCTTAAAGGGCTATGTCGCAATAGTTTTTTTTTACTATTTACAAATTTTTATCTTTTATTACCACTTTTAGAAGCATAAAAAACCCACACCCTAACCCCTTTTAAAATGTGAAGCATACCTGCTCATATTTTAAAGGGCTATGTCGCAATAGTTTTTTTTTTTACCATTTACCTGTTATTTAAATTGTTTCCCATTTTGTCAGGTATTGAACTCTAATTCAGACTATTAATGTTTTTGAAAGATACCTAAGATACCTGTAACAATTAAGCGCATTATATCTCAACCCTTTTTTATAAGTATATAACAACTCCTGACAACTCTACCGACACGCAAAAAAATACACCGCGGTGCACCGGTACGACCAACTTTTGTATTCATAACACTCAGACGGACGGACGGACATCCTTTAATCGACTCAGAAAGTGTTTTTGAGTCGATCCGTATAATAAAAGATGGATAAAGTCCAATATTTTTGGCAGTTACAAATATCACCTCAAACTTAATATATCCTAACCACATAGTGGACAACTTTTGTATTCATAAATTTTGCAGAAAATATCTAACCTTGGGTCAGAAAAATTGTTCTGGTGCACACGGGCGGAAACTGGGGTATGATGGCTTTTGATGGGCAGGAGTTATGCTCTATTAAGTAGGAGATTTTCGGGAAATTTTGACCTTTTTTAAAATTTTTTTTTATTAAATTTCGGAGTGACTCAGTGATTTTACGTTTCTAACATGGAAGCCACAAAATTATACAAAATTTATTTCACTTCAAAATCTTTTAAATCAAAAAAGTTACAGTCATTCAAAAATAAAAATTTACAAAGAAATTATTAATTTTAGCAAAATACTGAGAAAGCTGTGATATAGTTGAGAAGAGTCGCAATTTTTTAGCTCCCAAGGTTTACTAGTATTTGCTTTCAAATGAATAACATAACTTTAAAATCGGTAACAAAAAAAAAAATGACTTTTGGCCGCCTTCTCAAAATATGGTCCACTGTGCGCCCTAAATATGTTATAGTATTTATAAAATTAATCAAAAAGGGCAAAAAATCAATTTTTTTTTGCAGATTTCATTCGATAAAATTAGTAAAACTTGATTTGTTGAAGCTACTTATTTGCTGAAGAATGAAATGAGAAATTTAAAAAAAAATTTTCCTTAATTTTTGTATTCTTTTTCCAAAAATAATGTACTATTTGAAACTAGCTTTTCAACGATATATGATACTATTAAGCAGTTATGTTCTTTAATTAAAAAAAAAATAATTTTTTTCAAAAGAAATTGTAATAAAATGTTTTTTAAACCCATGGCCCGGCACGTTTATTTCAGTTATCTCATTTACCCCAATGTGCGTTGTAGCAAATATTTATGAAATTCAAATATAGCAATTTTTCTTTCAAATAGAAGTTCCATAACATAAATAACATAAATTTCTCAATGTACATAATTGAAAATTTCGACATTGCCGATTATTTAACAACAAGGTGTGTATTTAGAAAGACTTCATCTTCTTTTCTATTCTCACATGACCTTCACTTTTTGCCATAGATTTCGTGTTTTTTTTGTTTTTTTTTTTTTTTGGAGTGGGGAGGAGGGTGTAGGTTTTCAAATTTAATACTAATGAAATATTATTATGACGGATGGATGGATGTATGGGGGGAGGTGAAATTGTGTTATGAGGTTGTGTTATGAGTTGAGTGATGGTGTGATGTACGAGTGGTTAGTGTTGTTGGTTTAACTTAATATTTATTTAATAATATTTTATGATGATGCAGAACTCAATTTCAGTGCCTAATTAGTTTTTCATAATGATTAATTTTTATGCTGTAAAAATAATAATATTTTGTGTTTAAAACCCAACTACAAATGAACATGATAAATTATGTTTTTGGTAATGAAGAGCTGAATATGAACGATGAAGAGTTAAATAGATTTATTTCGTGTAGAATGTTTTTAAGTTAAAAAACGCTAAATTAAGAAAATCTGCGGAACAGATAAACTTTGGTTTTTTTTTTACTTTTAAAGTCGGGTCTTAAAAAGACTTTAATTTAACAAGCTTATATGGCAATTGAAATGAGCTTGTCCAGATTCTTCCAAGAATTATATTTTAAATTGAACCTAAAACTTTATTAAGTTTTAACAAATCCAATTTAATAACCTACTTTTATGTTTCTGAAAGTTTCTATGATTCCAAGCTCAACAGATTGTTTGTGTTTGCTTGTGGTGATGAATTACACTAAGAACCGCAACCTCTGATTGACATGACATAGTTTTCTTTTCAGCAACTATTTGTTCACAAAAATCATAAGAGACTTCTTATGCTAGCACATGATAAATTGTCAACTTGTTCTAAGCTTAAACTTATCATCATCATCATCGTTGTCATCATCTTAAGCGCGCCCCACCAACAACCCACATGAGAAAAAAAAAATGTAGAATACAGTTTCATTGTTTACTTCACAAAACAATAAGTTTTTCTGTTATTTTCTGAGAATTTTTTTTGCTAAGGAATTCTGAACGAAATATTTCTCTTTTTCATCTAAACAAGAAAACAAAAATATATCACGTAGCAGTCGTTGTTTCTATTCTAAATGGTTATGGAATGATAGTCTTGTATATCCTAGTATGGAACTAAATCAAAAATGATGCAAGAACAAAAAACGGGAACGATATATATCCAGACCATTTATGTTAAATGTTGTATTTGCCAAATATGTTTGTTGGGATTTACTACTTTTGTCAGTGGATTTTATATTTAAAGTTTGTCCCAAAGACGCTAAGCCTTTTTACACGACATTTAGTTTCGGTTTTGTTAAAAATCTGTATGGCATATTGATGACCTGTTTTACAAATACCAGTTATAGAGCAAAAAAACTAAAAGGATTACTTCTAAATTAGTTTGATTGGTTGCCAATGGCAAAACCTCAAATCACTGGTGAAACTAGAGACAGAAGAACGTGCTAAAAAGTAAGAACATAACTGGTTCTTTTGAACAAAAATTGCTGTAGCTAAGCGCATTGCAAAGACATTAAATTGGCATCCGTTTAAAAGCGTTAAAAACATAAACTATGAAACATTGTGCTCGATCCCCTTTGGATTGCAGCTGAAAAAGCTGAAGGAACAGAATACGCTTTTTACGCTTCAACGCTGTCAAAAAAGTTGAAGCGGTATCTTTTCATAGATTGATGTACATAACTTTTTCAATCGTTGAAACATTCAGGTAATCAGCTGTTGTGTCTAAATGTTAAAAACAATAAAAGTAAATTACAGTCTGTCAAGAAAGTGTTTTGACATATTAAAAGTTTTGCCGTTTTGACTTTTACGTTTAAAAATATGTACGTTTATATACTCCCCACACCACTGGGAAAGGCGTATATATCAGTGTGTCATTCCGTTTGTAGCGCATAGAGACGATGTTATAAGAAAATAAAATCGCAGTTAAACTTTTTTTAAGACCTTAACTGTAAATTATAAGTACCGCTATTCAGCGAGTGGAAAATCAATATAGTTGGCGATGCCAAACACGTCTTCGGACCCCGTTCGGACCTCCAAATGATCCATTTTTTTTTTATTAAAATCAGTAGTTAGGGTCAACAAAACGACAATTATAGATTGAATTTTTGAAAGATCAGATTAGAGGTAATCCAACTCACTCCTAGTACAGATCTTGTTAAACTAAAATTGCTTGTAACACTTTAAACATATTTTTCTCAAAAAAGAAAATAAATCCCAAAATATTTCCAGATTTGCTCAGTAAATCTTTTGAAAGATTCTTGCTACTTTTGTCAGAATTTTGTTTTGAAAGATTTTAAATGTGGTTCAAATTGTACGAGTTAAGGGAATAAATGATCAACATCAATACAAAAGCGGTTTGGAAAATGTAATAGAATCGTAGTCCTTTGAGTATATGTCCATACGTTATTTTTTTCAGCATGGCAATGACCCAAGGCCAAGGTTCAGAAATTACACACATGAAACACACAATGTTCTGTTCTAAAACAGCCAACACATATTTTTATTATGTGTGCTTCTAAATTTTGTACGGTGCCGCACACAATCATGACTGTGTTTCGTTTTAATATTTCGTTATCTACACGAACATTTTTCTATCACGTACTTTTTGTTTCGAACACACATAAACCACACAGATTTGTGTGTAACTTTATTTTAAGTTCGTGTTCTGGTACGTGTATATATTTTATATTTTTCTATATTTGCCATATTTGCAAAACATGTTCTTTGATTATTTCTTTACATAATTCAAAAGGTTTTATCTGCCCGTACGTGCCCGTTTGGCTTCTGGAGGTAAAAAAGTTTAAAAAGACATGGTTGCAGAAATTGTATGGCGTGCATCCCTTACATGTTTTGACTGACAGTAGTTTGATCTAATAGTTTGAAAATTGCATTTTAAGTCGGTTGTCTACCTGTGAGCCTCTGCCAAAGTCTACTCCCAATATTCCGTTTCAGACACAGGATGCACAAAAAACTACTCATTGAAATTCGCAGGTACGCACCTCACTTAAAAATTACTTTGGAATACAAATGGTCAAGAACAATATTGACTTATGGTCCCTCCAGGTAAGCACAAATCTTATTTAGACACGAGCATAATATCAAAATTCCATAATTCAGCCTAAATCCATATGTATGCAGGGAACAGGTAAATTTTTAGGCATGGTAGCATAAGCCTGTATATTGCAAAATAAGCATAATGTCTGGATTAGTCTACGACTGAAAGTTGGCGCAACATGTACTGAAGCTGCTTTAGAAGAACTTGATAGCTTATACGGAAATATTGAGAGAAGCGAAATTATAAAAAATAATTTTTATCTGATATATGCAAACATTAAGGCAAAATGGGTGAAATCTAATCGAACCATTCAGAACTTCAACTTCAAATACGAGGACTGGCTTAATGAAGACACCATCCTGGATATATTGGCAGTAGACAAACCCACCACATCAACCAAAGGAGCAAAAGGAAGGCCAAAAAAAAGTATTGAGGAGTGTTCATTTTCACAAGCAAGAGGAAACTTGCCGATGCCACCAATGACTTGACCACGAAGCATTTATCGGACGCGCTGTCTATTAAATATACAAAGGATAGTGAAAGAGTTAGGTCTCAGATTATAAAATCTGTTGCTGATGCAAGCCCACTGCGACCAAAAAGGATTAAGGAAAGCATTCCCACGCCCACAAACGCACACATTAAAAAGTATGGTTCCGAAGAAGCCTTGGCCTTGTTTATGGACTTACAACTTTCCAAAGAAAAATATGAGATACTACGGGCATCCTTGATGCGACACGGGGCTGACGTTTTACCAGGATACAAGCATATTACGCAAGCCAAAATAAATTCACAACCACTGCATACGGAGTTTACGGAAGTCTCTGTGAAAGCCAATCTGCAGGATCTCATGGGCCATACAGCAAAACGGTTGTTGGAGAGTCTTCCTGAAAATGAGGTGAAAATTCTTCCTGAGAAACTGACATTGATCAGCAATTGGGGCTGCGATGGATCATCCGGACAAAGCGTTTATAAGCAAAGGATATCTTCCGATGACGCTACAATATCGGACGGAAATATGTTTATGGCATCTGTTGTTCCTTTGCGGCTAAAATCTGATGTTTCCCTACACTGGAAAAATCCACGTCCGTCATCAGTGCATTATTGCCGACCAATAATGTTTCAGTTTGCAAGGGAATCGGCAGAACTCTAAGGACCACGGTGAAGGACATTGAAGAACAAATAAGCAAGATTAAGCCTACAAAGCTGCAAATTGGAGAAGGAAAATATATTGAATGCAATTATGAGTTTCACCTGACCATGGTTGACGGAAAAGTCGTAAACGAACTGACAGGAACAACCTCAACATTGTCATGCCCGATTTGCAAAAAGAGTCAGAAGAACTTTGGTAATTTAAACGATTCTACAAACGAGGAGAATTACGAATATGGAATGTCACCATTGCACGCAAGGATAAGGTGTATGCAGTTCTTGCTAAAACTGGCGTATACCCTATCACAAGAGGAGGAAAACTTCGATGAAAGTACATCAATAAAGGATAAGGAAAAGATCAGAAAGAAGCAAATACAGGATGCTTTTTTTAAACAAGTTGGACTAAAAGTAGACTGTCCCAAGCACGGATACGGTAACTCAAACGATGGAAAAACTTCTAGGAGATTTTTTGAAAATGATGAGGCAGTAACTAGAATCACTGGAATTGACAATCAAATCGTGAAAAGATTGGGAACGATCTTGAATGTTTTAAACTGCGAAGAAAATGTAAATTCTACAAAATATGGAGAATATGCATCGAAAACTGCATCTCTTTTAGCAGAAATGTATCCACAGAAGAAGTTGACCCCGACCGTCCATAAAATATTGACGCATGGCAAAGATATAATTGAGTACCAGTCTTTGCCAATTGGAGAGCTTTCTGAAGAAGCACAGTAGTCTCTTAACAAATTTTATAAAAAATATAGATTGCAGAACACATTCAATGCATCAAAGGTAAGGCAAAATGAGGACCTCTTCAACACTTATTTCCATCCACTTATTTCTTCCCTGCGGCATGTGAAGTCACGAATAGAGTTAGAAAATAATTATAGTTTGGAAATGATTAGTCTTTTGGATATACCTTCTCTTACGAATTGTGATGAATATTTTACAGAAAATTGAAAAAATAAATTTAAAAAAGAAGTAATTTTTTTTTAATTTGTTGGGTAATAATTTAAAACATAAAACCCTAAAGAAAAAAAATAAAAACAATCTAAAAATGTAAAAATAATTTTTTTTAGTTACCATAAAATTGATTTTTCTACAAATTTTAACTTTGATAACCCATAAGTAGGCCCCTACAGAGCGTAGCACCCACTCCAAATGCTCATTTCATAGGCTGAACAGTTATCTATCATATGCTGTTTAAACTGTTCAATTATGTTATTCGGTTCAAAAGATATGATTTTTGCAACGAAGAAACTCAAATGGCGCCACTGTGCAGCGTTGATATTCTGTACCTCCACCTTAAGTAGTCAGATTGTAAACCTTGATCAATCGTCGTTATATGCTATTCCGAAATATAAACGCTATACTTCTGCAAATAAAATGATCTACAAAATGTACAGCTGACTCTCATTTCATATTTCAAATAAGTTTTTAAATATATTTTTTTAATTAATTAATTTTGTTTATTATTCATTACCTAACCTTAATTTTTTATAAAAACATAACTTTAAAAGATTTGATATTTATAAAAACTATAACAAAAACCGAAAATAACCTTTATGAACACTTCAAAAACTAAGTGCTCATTACGAATCATATATTTTTTTAATGTTCTGTAACATATTCAAGTTTCATAGCGATCTGCGGTAACCCTCATGAGACCTTTTTATCAGTTTAATATCACCGAAATATAATTACGTTGAAGGTCGATTATGTTTCTTACGCATAACTGCTTAAGTAACAACATTAAATTTCTAGTTTTTTGTGTATATAAAACACAGTTTTTTTCTCTTCCATGAAGATCACAAAATACATAAATTTTCCTATTCGAACTTTATCGCCCAAAATAAAGCAATAAATAAAAATGTTTCTTCTTCTTTATTTGCTTTGTTTCTATTTAAAGTCAAACATATGGTTATGGTTTAATGATGATAAAAGTTTAAGCATTAGAGGTTTAAGTAACTCAACTTGTTATAATCGAGTTGTATTTTAGAACAACACCCTTAAACTATTAAGACTCATCATTATTATAACGAGTATTATTGCTATCATGTTGTTTTTAAAACTTTATGTTTAGTTTGTTGGTTTTTTTTTATTATAATTTATTTCAATTTTATGGACTCATTTTCATTAATTTTTGTATTTTTATTAAAACTTCATAAATTGTATGTTGAAATAACAACAGCTGCTGCATAAACTTTAAAATAAAATTTAGACAATAAATAATGTTTAATTTTTTACAAATGATAAGAAATTACTGTTACAAAATTAGCAACAACTTGTCGCAGCACTCAAATTCAGTCAGCACTAGCAAATATTTAGTCATCAACATTAAAGATGTGATATTTATGGAATTTATAAATGGATTCACATGGCATCAGTAGAATATTATTTTGCTTGATCATCAGAATGCTTTCTTAGATCAAATAAAGTTACAAGTTAATATATTTACGCTTATTACTGATTCCCTGACTCACACCTTGAAAGCTTGAATGTATAACGCTGTACACTAGGGTGGCCCTTCATGATATGGAGGGAAAAAAAAGTGTTCAAACTCTCGGTCTCACCCCTTAGAAATATGCGAATAGCAAAAAAAAAAAAACAGAAATACAAAGTTTTGGGCCAATCAAAAAACATTTAGTCGTGCCTCAACGCGATTGAAAATTTCAAGTGAGTTTATATGGGTAAAATATGACTTTTTTCAGATTTTATCAAAATTTCGTTCTATAGTTTACTTTTTCCGAAAAGTTGTTATATAATCCGGGATCAGTATTAAATTATTCTTTCAAAAAGCTATAAAACTTCAAAATCGAATAAAACCTCGCCAAGAAATAGCAAATGCCCCAGACCACTTTTGTGCTAAAAAAAACTAGCTCATGAAATTTTGATGGCATTTTTTTAACTGTGACAAATTGATTAAAGCCATAATTTCTTTTTGGTCGTTGTACTTATAAGTACTCAGATATGAAGTATTATTTTATTACCACGTTGTTAACATATTGCGCATTCAGACCGAAGATGGGAAATTTTTTTGATAAAATTTTGAAAGCTCCTTTTTCAAGTTTTAAAAAATTTTCTTAAACAAAATTTAAAAAACTGGATCTAAAGCTTTATGGTTTTGTTAAATATATGTTACAGATTAACTGCGTGAATTTTTGAGTAAATCCCTATGCCAGGATTTTTTTGATAAGGATTTTATTTTTGCGGATTTCGCGAAAAATGGGATTTTAGTAAAATATTCTGTAAATGTACTCTTTCTAAATACTTTGTATCACATATCCATCACTTTTCTACTTTTGAATGCTATATTTTGTCTTAATAGCCTAGGGTTTCGGAAAAAAATAATATGACCCCGTTAACCGTTTGTAATTGGGGTCACAAATGACCCCAAGCTAATAAAAGACAATTTATTCAAAAAATTCAAATATTTTGCAAATATTTTGCTTTAATTTATATTCGCGAGCAATAACCAGATAATTACACCAAAGATATATTACAATGGATTATTTTGATCTCAGGAGTACTGAAGGGTTAAATAAATAAAAATTAACCGAATTACTTTTCTTAAATTCTAAATAGTGGTTTCATCGAGTTTAACAGAAAAACTCGTTTTCGGTAATTTTTATTTAAAAATATCTTAAAATCCAAAGCTGGTCCTGGCAAATAATGGGTTAACGTTCTCAGCTTTATCCCAAATTTTAGGAGCGGAAATTCTACACAATTTGTTATTATATTTAGGCATCGCATCTTAAAATTCAACAACACTTACAAAATATTTGAATTTTTTGAATAAATTGTCTTTTATTAGCTTGGGGTCGTATGTGAACCCAATTACAAAAGGGTTAATGGGTTAAGGGTTAATTTTTTAAAAAAATGTTTAAGTTTACGAAGCTATTAGTTAAACCTATATATAAATTAATGTCAATTTCAAAGTCCTACAAATCCTGGTTGAGCCGTTAAAAAATGTTGCATATAGGCAACATTGGGCAATAATGAAAAAAATTTAAACACACATAATATTTTAATTATTTTTTTATTGATATTTTAAATAAATTTTAATACAATTTAAGTGTGACATAAGACAAAACAATTGTTTTGTGGGTTTGAACACAAATAAACCCTACATTTGGAGCACTTAGAGCGGGGATACCCAGTGTGACACAGCCTGCATCTGCCTTTTGATCTGCCCAGTGACCGATTCGGTTATATCGTATGGCTCTGGCAAGTTCCGCAATATATGATCTTTTACAAGAACTTGACGAAGATATGGATGAAAATGTTTTTGATGAAGCTGCTGATGGTGGACTTCACTCCATTGTTGGGAGAAGTGATGACGGGTGGCTGTTTTCTTATTTGCGTTGAGTAATTCGTTTACAACATACAATTGAAAGCATAATAGTGGCATACAGTTGTTGCTTCCGCTTGATTTTTTCAAGTTTCTGCGATACAACAGCCAGCTACTGACTACTGATGTGTTTATCCACCAGTAAACGATACGAGATACCACTTTTTTGAACGTTGGTTAATTCTGTACAACTCACCATCGTTTGCACTCACTCATACTAGTATAGCCCAGCACTCAAAATTCGAGTGCAAATTCTAGGAAATAATACTTTTTCATTCAATTTTTTTCTTTCAATGTTTTTTAATCTATATATATACAAAATTTACGAATATTTAAATGATCCTAAATGTATGCTAATCAATTTTAGCAATTCATAATTCAACACAGGGCGTGTGATATACAATTTAAATCATTCGCATTAACAGGGTGTAACGAATTATTATAACTATTTTATTTTATTTAATTTAAATTTTTATAACATATACATAAATTTTATCATTCTCCGCTTCTGCTCCGTATGAGCTATAACTATGCCAAATTTTGCACTCCTCTTTGTCCGCATTTTGCTTAAAAAAGGACTAAAAAAAATTTCCTTCACGTATTAATCTAAACTAATATAATAAAGAGGTAATGCGTGTTTGTTTGTTTGTAGTAGGTAATCTCCGTTACTACTCATCTGATCTTCCGTTAATATTCACAGGGTCTTACTTTGGATGGGAAGTGCTATAGGCTATAATTTTTTAAATATTTTTAGTGGGTGTGGTACCTTCCATACAAAGTAAATTTTTAATATCGTACATTTTGAGTACTATGATAAGACGAGCTTTGCAAATTTGTGTAAGGTCACCCATTATTAATGTTAGTAGCTATGCCGGAAATGGGCGGGATCAGATAAGTGGGCGTGATACCTCCCATACTAAGTAGTTACTCAGTTTCATATATCTCGAGTACTATGACAGAGACAGCTTTGCAAATATGTCTTAGGTCCAAGGTTCAGAAAATACACACACCGTCCCTATAGATATTCCAGTATCATTAGGTAATCAGAATATTGAAATTGTGGAATCTGCTAGGAATCTGGGAATCATTTTTAATAAATCGCTCACGTGGCACAATCAGATTAATTCTGCATCTGGAAAAATATTTGTAATGCTAAAAACGTTGTACCCTATACAACATCTTACACCTTTAAACATTCGTGTGCTTCTCGCGAAAACTTTCATTATGCCGAAGTTACTATATGGTTGTGAGATATTTGCTTTTTGTGATTCAGAAAGTAAAAGGAGATTATTAGTAGCTTACAATGCGATCCTACATTATGTGTATGGTATAAAGAGATATGATGGAACTTTTCTATATTCTAAGTCTCTGTACGTAGTTGACCTCGTGGCCTTTATAAAAATAAGATCATTAATTCTACTTCACAAAGTAATATACATCAAAGAACCATCTTATTTATTTGAACGCCTCCAATTTGCAAGATCCAATAGAGGAAATAATCTTATACAATTACGATATCGAACATTAATCTCTAGTTGGCAATTTTTTATAAATACCATATGTCTGTGGAACTCGTTATCCAACAATTTACAAATAACAGACAACGCTTTACAATTTAAAAACAAGTAAGAAAATTATAGTTGGTCTAGACCGACTATACGATACCCTATACCATGCGTTTAGAAACCCTATCTCTTAGGCCCAACTAACTGGACATTGAAAATAAGCAAAAACCAAATTTGAGTGAGATTTTTATTAATTTTTTTGGCCGCAGATATGAAAAAGTTCATATCGGATGCTATATCTATAAAGGGACTAGGTCCAAAAATGGACCGATCCTGATCATGTTTGGTAAAGTCTCTTGTATTTTGCAAAAATATATACAAACAAAATTTGAGAAGAATCAGTGCAATATTTTTGTTTTTTAATAGATTTAAGTGAAGATCGGGAAGCAGCTCTACATGGGGTCAAAGAGATCATTTTTGGACTACTCATTAATGGATGTAATGAACGCATACAAACCCAATTTGAGTAAGATCTATATGACAATTTGGATCTTAAGGCAATTTATGTCGATTTCATAGGGGTCATTTGTATGGGGGCTAGGTCCCAACATGGACCGATTCTCACCAATTTCAATAGCGTTCATCCCATGGCCGATAAAAGATCAAATACCAAATTTCATCAAAATATATTCATATTTGCGACCTGCAGTTTGATTACAAGCTTTACATGGACACACAGACGGACGGACGGACATCGTTTAATCGAATCAGATAGTGATTCTGATTCGATCGGTATAATTAAAGATGGGTGTAGGTCAAATATTTTTGGTTGTTACAAACAGCAGCACAAAGTCATTATACCCAAACCACATAGTGGTATAGGGTATAAAGATTTATATCTTGTTGTTTGTAATATCCACATCTATATATATAAAATTCATTTTCTGTTTGTTTGTTTGTTTGTTTGTTTGTTTGTTTGACCGCTATACAAATTTTTATTTTTCAACGGATTTTCCTGAAATTTTGTACACACGATCTCTATACCCCATGAAAGGTCGCCATATACCTTTTACCGGCCACGCCTACTTTTACGCCCACTTTTTATGTAAAATTCATTTTCTGTTTTATTCATATTTGTTCACTATACAAATTTTTATTTGTTAACAGATTTCTCTGAAATTCGGTATACACGATCCGTGTACTCCAGCTAAGGTCGCCATATACTTTTTATCGACCACGCCTACTTTTACGCCCACTTTTTATATACAAATAATTTTCTGCTTTTTGGTATATTTGTTCGGTATACAAATTTTTATTTTTCAACGCATTTCTCTGAAATTTGGTACACACGATCTTTGTACCTCAGGCCAGGTCACCGGGTGATTCTTGAGGCCACACCTACTTTTACGCCCACTTTTTGTATACAATTCGTTTTCTGTTTTTTGGTATATTTGTTTGCTATACAAATTTTTGTTTTTCAACGGAATTCTCTGAAATTTGGTACACACGACCTCTGTACTCCACCTAAGGGCGCCATATGCTTCGTGCCTGCCACGCCTACTTTAACGCCCACTTTTTGTATACAATTCATTTTGTTTTTTGGTATATTTGTTCGCTATACAAATTTGTATTTTTCAACCGATTTCTCTGAAATTTGGTACACACGATCTCTCTCCTCCAGGGAAAGTCGACATATTCTTCCTACCGGTCACGCCTACTATTACGCCCACTTTTTGTATACAATTCATATTCCGTTTTTTAGTAAATTTTTTCGCTACACAATTTTTTAACGGATTTCTCTGAAATTTGCTACACACGATCTCTGTACTCCAGAGAGGTCGCCATATGATTCTTGCCGGTCACGCCTACTTCTACGCCCGCTTTTGATACAAAATTAATTTTCTGTTTTTTGTATATTTGTTCACTATAGAAATTTTTATTTTTCAATGGATGTCTAAAATTTGGTCACACGATCTCTATACTACAGGGAAGGTCACCATATGCTTCTTACAGGCCACGCCTACTTTGCGCCAACTTCTATGTATATAAAACTTATTTTTTTCTTTTATTTGTTTCTTTATTTGATTGCTATAAAAACTTTTATTTTTCAATGGCTTTCTTCGAAATTTAGTACATATTCCAGGGATTTTCACCGACCACGCCTACTTTTACGCCCAATTTTCTTATAAAATTCATATTTTGTCGTGTGGTATATTTCTTCCCTTACAAATTTGTACTTTTCAATGGATTTCTCTGAAATTTGTGTTACACGGAAAAAACTACACGGTGAACAAATTCCCCAAACTTTAAAAAAAGGTACCCAAAAGAAATTAACAAATTCTCCATTTTTTTTAATCGAAATAAAAAACGAACTTACTCCCCAAATTCATTCTTAAATTTTTACATATTTTTATTTAATGAATTTTGTTAAATATTTATTTTAGTAAAATGAGTATTCTTTTCAAAATAAGTTGGCAACAGCTGCGCGGCAGCACAGGTGTGGTTGCCAAACGCGCGGAAGCGGCGCGCGGCGTGCGACCGCGGACTCGGACGCGATGGGTGCGGACGCGACGCGCTCTCAGAACACAGCTCAGCTAAAATATCGCAATGCTCTAAAAAATATGTTTTAGGAATTAAAATAAGTTAACGAGCACGAAGCGGAGGCACGGGTAGTAGCTGCGAGGAAGCGGCGCGAGGCGCGCGGACGCGACCGCAATAATCTGAAAAATATATTTTGGCGATTAAAATAAGTTGACAGCAACTGCGCGGCAGCACGGGTATGGCTGCCAATCGCGCGGCGCGCGACCGCTGACTCGGACGCGAAGAATGCGCACGCGACGCGCTCTCGGAACACAGCTCAGCTAAAATATCGCAATGCTCTAAAAAATATGTTTTAGGAATTAAAATAAGTTAACGAGAACTAAGCGGCAGCACGGGTAGTAGCTGCGAGGAAGCGGCGCGCGGACGCGGACGCGACGGCTGCGGACGCGACGCGCTCGCGGAACACAGCTTACCAAAAATATCGCAATGATCTGAAAAATATATTTTGGCAATTAAAATAAGTTGACAACAACTGCGCGGCAGCACGGGTCTGCCTGCCAAACGCGCGGAAGCGGACGCGACTCGCTCGCGGAACACAGCTTAGTGAAATGTCGTATGATAAATTTTATCTACGTATGTGAAATAATTACCTGTTGATCAAAATAGGCCACATATATACTATAAGCAGTTGCTTAAAGAAACCTTGCGACACAATATTAAACGTCGCATTAGTCTTTCATTTCTGAAACTTGAATTTGACGTCTCTGCTCAATGATGATCACTTATTGAATGAATTAATTCAATTTTTAAAAGTTTTGATTCCTTTAATTTGCGGCCCATTCCGTTATATTTGATGTTTATAAATAAACTGAAAAAAAAAAACGTAAAGCGGCTTCGCACCTTATTTTTGAAGCATTTTTGCTGCAGCATCTTATAAAAAACTTCTAAATTAAAAAACCAAAAACTTTTTAATTGAAATAAAAAATTAATTTATTGCCCATACAAATTTTTGGGGAGAAAGTTCATTTTATTGGGGAATTTGTTAACTGGGGACTAAGTACTCAGCGCTTGGTAAGCATAGTGAACCATTTTTCAAGTCAAAGGCCTTTTCATCCCGGGCAAGACCGGGTAAAAACAGCTAGTTTAATAAATAAATAACAAGTAAGAAAATTATAGTCGGTCTAGACCGACTATACGATACCCTATACCATGCGTTTAGAAACCCTATCTCTTAGGCCCAACTAACTGGACATAGAAAATAACCAAAAACCAAATATGAGTGGGATTTTTATTAATTTTTTTGGCTGCAGATATGAAAAACTTCATATCGGATGCTATATCTATATAGGGACTACGTCCAAAAATGGACCGATCCTGATCATGTTTGGTAAAGTCTCTTGTATTTTGCAAAAATATATACAAACAAAATTTGAGAAGAATTAGTGCAATATTTTTGTTTTTTAATAGATTTAAGTGAAGATCGGGAAGCAGCTCTATATGGGGTCAAATGGACCATTTTTGGACTACTCATTAATGGATGTAATGAATGCATACAAACCCAATTTGAGTAAGATCTATATGATAATTTGGATCTTATGGCAATTTATGTCGATTTCATATGGGTAATTTGTATGGGGGCTAGGTCTGAACATGGACCGATTCTCACCAATTTCAATAGCGTTCATCCCATGGCCGACAAAAGCTTATATACCAAATTTCATCAAAATATATTCATACTTGCGACCTGCAGTTTGATTACAAGGTTTACATGGACACACAGACGGACGGACGGACGGACGGACGGACGGACATTGTTAAATCACCTCAGAAAGTGATTCTGATTCGATCGGTATAATTAAAGATGGGTCTAGGTCAAATATTTTTGGTTGTTACAAACAGCAGCACAAAGTCATTATACCCAAACCACATAGTGGTATAGGGTATAAATATAGATCGGATGGAGTAACAAAATAATAACCGAAAAAAGTTCTCTTACATTACAAAAATTATTATCTTTCTTTCATTAGAAAAATATATAAATGATCTTAAACCGAACAATAAATGACTAATTATTCCAATACAGATCAACAATACATAACAATAACATACAACACATGGCGTACAATGCATTTGTGTAATCTATTAAGATTTCACATGCCATTACAGTTCCATCTAGAGGACAATGGCAAAAACAAAGAGCTGTTCACATTACAAGACTTGTAATTGATCTGGCTATGTTAATGTAGAGAAAGCTAAAAATTGGAAAAGCTCAGCTTGTTCATACAAACTCTCGTATATAAAAAGAAAAACATTTCTCACGTTCTTTTCTTTTAAATGTTGAGTTAAATAGTTGATTAAGCATGAGTTGAAGTAATAGGCAGAAGGATGCTGACGATGAACAAGTCGCTTTGTTCGAAAGTAGCTACTCCATTTAGCGCTGTCTTCAATTTTTTTCTAATGTTTCTCTTACATTACAAAAATTATTATCTTTCTTTCATTAGAAAAATATATAAATGATCTTAAACCGAACAATAAATGACTAATTAGCTCTCTTAACTTTTTTTTTTTAAAAATATTGCCATATTTGGAAAACATAGCGAAAAAATTTATAATAATAATAATTAAATAAGGGATGCCAAACGCAAAAAACCAAATATTGCAATAATTTGAAACAAAATAATATGTGATCTTTATTTTCTGAAGAACTTCAAATATCATCCAAAAAAAAATTGTGAAAATTTATATATAAATAACATTCTCATCAAATTGCGTTTATTTATGTAACAATTTTTATGTTCGCAATTCTTAAATATCATTTGAGGTTTTATAAAATTCATTGAATTTAAATTAATGTTTTCTGTAGTCCGATTCTGTAAATTTCAACGATCCGACAATGGCAAAATATATCGACAGCTTTTGTTGTTTGCACTAAGGATTAAGTGATTCATTAAGTACATACATCTTAACGACAGTCGACAAATCTATTTTTCTATTTCTTTAAATTGTAAACGAGTGGCATCTCTGTCAAAATAAGCGAAAAACACAAAGAAGAATAGAAAAAACAAATTACTTCGTGTTTGACAGGATGATTTTATGTTTATGTTTAATATCTCTATTTTTTTTACTAATATTTCTGTTTATTTATTTGAAAATGAAATAATGAATTGAATATGCTATTTAATTTTTTTATTTATATAAAAAAGTTTTTCAATAGAAGCAAAATATTTTCACTATTTTATGATTTTTATTTATGTATGACGACATTTCAATCTAAAAATTTAAGTTTTTATCGATTGAATAAACAACACAAAAATGGTTGTCGTTTAGATAACAACAACAGCTGACTTTAACAATAGCGAATATCGTTTAAAAATTTTCCTGATAATTTTCCTTTTCTTTTTTACACGATTCGACTATCGTTAAAAGAAGTTACTGAAAAGCTATTAATTTCTCCTGAATGCCAATATTTTTTTTAATGTAAACATTTTTTAAATGTAAACATATTTTGTGTTTTTTTTTTGGAATTTGATGCAATTGATGTCTTCTGAATTTAAAATTATTATTTCCGACGTTTTGGTATGATTTTCTGGAATTCAATTAATATTTTATAATTTATAATTGGAAATTTTAATTCCAGTTTTTAGAATTGATATTTTCTAAAATTTGAATGGAAAATTTAAAAAGTGCAATTTTGTATTTATGTGAATAATACTGCTTTAGTAATTATAAACAATTTTATAAAAATTAGATGTTATCGCAATCAGATATTTTGTAGGTAAACAGAATAATAATTCTATATAACTATGTAGAACTGTTTTGAAAGCAAAAAACATATTGATGAACTCGGTAACTCTATTTTGTAAAGACAACAAAAAGTTAGTATGCCAAACTTATGTTCATATTTGTAAAAGAATAATGAAAATACGTATGCTATAAAAGAGCAGCCCGTGTATACTCTTAACATTGTTCTAACATGCAGTTGTTATGGATATATGTACATATATAGAATATATGTATATTATTTGTATTATTTAATATGTGTATGTATGTATATGTAAATATTACACACAAAAAATACAACATCAAACGTTATTTCTGTGTTTTTCTCTTTAAATAAATTAATATATAAAAATTTTTTTTTTGCTAAATTTACATTGTTTTTTTTTTAGTAACAACTAGGTATTTTAGCATTATTTGCTTTAGATGTTGGTGAATTTTTACTACCTTTATGCAAAATATGCAACAGCAGCGGAGAGAGTCGGACGTATTTTAAAAGCTTCTGTTTATTTATTTAAAACTCCTCAATAAAAATACAATTTGATTAAATAATATTAATCGTTAAATCATGCTTTGTAATAGTACTTGTTATCAAATGTAAATAATCGGTTTTAACACACGAAAATCTACAAAAAAAAAAAATAAATAAACCTACAAAATTATTCAAAATTATTTGCATCAAAACAAAACGAAAAGAAAAAACAACCAAACATAAATTTAATAAATAACAAAAAACCAAAAACAATAAATACAATACACAAGTGAGATCTTTATGTTATTGAGCGTAAAGAGAAAGACAAAACATCTACAGTCTCTTAGTGGGAACATCAAATGTATAAAACAAAACGTGGAAGGAAAAATAACACCAAAAACGAAAAAAAATCTAAACAAAACACTAAGGAAACAAAAAGTGATAAAACAAGTGAACCTACAATTAAATCGGTTGAAATGAGTAGCGACAACAACAACGAAATAAATTTAACTGCTGCTCCAAAAAGAATGAGAGATGCAATGCAAAATTCTTTTGTTGAAAATGTTTTAAAAACTCCGCGATTATCGAATGTTGATTCACCCTTCAAATTAATAAATCTGGTTGATAAAAAATTTGAGAAAATAACTGAGGTCATGAAAACACTTATTCAGGAAAGTGAATCGCGTATGATGAAAAATTTCGACAAACGTTTTGATGAACTGAAAGATGATATTTTGAAAATTACCCACCGTGTAGCTACATTAGAAGCGGTTGCTGATGATATTGTCAGTCTTAAAAGTGAAGTAGGAAAATTAAAAACACAATTACAGCGTCAAGAAAATTCAATGATCGCGTCAGACCTTCGCATTAATGGTGTACCATATCGTGATGATGAAGATTTGTATGTCCTATTTCAAAATATATGTGGGACCTTGAACATAAACACTCCAGCGGTAAAATCAATATATCGTTTACAAAATTATAATAATAAAGAAAAAGAAAATTCCCCAAATGCTGTCATAATGGTCAAATTATTCTCTCCATATGATAAAAACTTTATTTTAAAATCTGTGGCAAATTTTAGAAAAAGAAATAAAACGTCGCTGTTGTTAAATCATATTGGTGAAAATTCAGATCTTCCTTTCTACATCAATGAAAATTTAACTTCAAGTAATTTTAAAATTCTGCATTCAGCGGTAAGCCTAAAAAATGCTAAGAGGTTACAATCAGCCTTTACAATGAGGGGTATAGTATATATAAAACTAAATGCAGAAGAAAAACCCATTCGTATTGACAGCATGGATGAGCTGCGTAATTTTTTTTCCTGATCTCCCTCAATCTGCTGAAAATTAGTTGCTGTCAAACTATGCTAACTGCGCTTTTTATATTTTATCTTAAATATTTTTATTACTATTTTGAATTTACTAAATTCTGTTTTTACAACTATCTTTTCAACCTTTTTAAAGTTATTTCTTTATTTTCTGTACTTGAGTTTCTATGTGTATTATTCTTTGTTGCTTACGTTGCTTGTACTAAACATTATTTATATTATGACATCTTTTACGGATAGTGTAGTCTATAATTCCAAAGATGTGACCTCTGATATGATTCGGGTGTTGTGTATTAAGATATGTAATATAAATGCACAGAGTTTGAAGAATAAAATTGAAGAATTCCGTCTAATCTTTGAAAATTCTGGAGTAGATATCGTATGTGTAACTGAGACATGGTACAACAAATATGTCACAGATGCTATGATTGGGCTAAACAATTTCAATATTTATCGTTGTGATAGGAAAACTCCTTGCGGTGGTGTTGCTATGTACGTTAGAAAGGGAATTGTAAGCAAAATGATAACAAATTCTAACATTGTGGTGAATTCAGACAATAGTAATATACAAGATAATATCTCAAATGATAATGTACAAGAAAATACACGCACTACTTCAAATATCATAATAGAACTTATTTGTTGAAGTTGTAAGCAGTGGTCGAAAATTACTAGTAGGAGTTGTATATAGACCTAATTGCAGAGTAAGAACTGACGGTTTTCTGAGAACTATCGAAAGTCTTACCATAAAATATGATGACGTAGTAGTGTGTGGAGATTTCAATTCTAATATTTTTGTTGAACAACATCTACTTAATGATATGAAAACATTTGGCTTTGACCCTACAAATTCTACTATGCCAACTCATTTCTCCACTACAACTAATACATTATTAGATATATTCTTTGTCAGCAATATACTTTATGTCTTCCTATATGATCAGTTGTCAGCACCATGTTTCTCCAAACATGATCTTTTATTCTTGGCATATGACTTCAAACTGCAGCATGAAAGTGAGACTATTACCTATTATGATTTTGATCACATAAACTATGCCAATATGTCCTTTGAGCTATCAGCAATAAATTGGAGTAGTATCTACTATATGCCCTCGGTTGATAATCAACTGAAATATCTAGAGGAAAATTTGTTGCAAGTTTTTAGTAAATCTGTTCCGGTGAGAACTTTGAGGAAAAATACTAGGAAGAAACAGTGGTTCAATATTGAAATAAAATTAGCTATTACTCGTAGGGATTTTGCATATAAACGCTGGAAAATGTTTAAAATCACTGATCTACATATGGAATATGTAAATGCACGAAGAGAAGTGAACAGGCTGATCAAAGCTGCTAAATCCAAGTTCTATTCATGTCGTTTTTCATCTGCAGCTGGTACTAAGAAAACTTGGAGAACTATACGAGAAATTGGGATTGGAAAATCATCGCCATTAGTTTCTAGTGAAATAGATGTAGTTAATCTCAAAGTATCTTTCATGAATCTCCCTAACATTACTTCAAATTTGAACTTTTATGACCAAAGAGAAATTTTAGCCCCTCAATGCAGCTCATTCTGTTTTATTTGTATAAACCAAGAAGATGTATTTTCAAACTGTCAAGCAATTAAATCTGATGCTGTAGGGTTCGATAATATTCATCCTAAATTTTTAAAAATTATTTTACCGTATGTTCTGCCATTTATAACGTATATATTTAATAATATAATTACAAAGAGTATTTACCCGCAAAGTTGGAAACACGCAAAAATTATACCCACCCCAAAATCTAACAACGATTATCGTCCAATTGCCATACTACCTTATCTATCCAAGGTTTTTGAACGACTGCTTCATGGACAAATTAGTAAGCATATTAATGATAACGATTTGCTGACAAAAAGGCAATCAGGTTTCCGACCCAAGCATAGTTGTATATCAGCTCTCATAGATGTTTCAGAGTACATACGAGAGAGTATTGATGCTGGAGACATTTATTTTCTTGTTTTACTTGACCATTCCAAAGCATTTGACATGGTGGATCATGAGGTTCTATGCTTTAAATTACACAAAATGTTTAATTTCTCTCCTTGGTCTATTCGTTTGTTGTCTTCATATCTGTTGAATCGTAGCCAGTCAGTTTTTGCAAACAATAAAACCTCTCATGTGTTGCTAGTTATGAAGGGCGTACCCCAAGGATCAATACTGGGACCTCTTCTTTTTACCATCTACGTGAATGACCTAGTAGAACAATTATTGTTTTGCAACGTACACATATATGCTGACGATGTTCAGTTATATATAACTACTGGTATAAGCAGCATAAATGATTGCGTTGCAAAATTAAATTCAAATCTCAATAAGATTTATACATGGGCAAGTGCAAATGGTTTATGCCTCAACCCCTCTAAATCAAAGTGCTTGATTTTTACAAGAAGAACAATGACACTGCCTTTTGAACCATTGATTATGTTAAACAACCAGAAAATTGAAATCGTATCAACAGCTAAAAATCTAGGTATTATTTTTAATGATAATCTCACATGGTCTAACCATATTACTTCTGCTGCTGGGAGAACTTACTCAATGCTTAGAACGTTATGGAATACACAACATATAACCCCCCTTAACATTCGAATTTTGCTTGCAAAAACATATCTTATGCCAACTCTACTATATGGCTGCGAAATATATGCAAACACTCATTCAAAAAATTATAAAAAGCTTGAGTCCACTTTCAATGCAATTTTAAGATATATTTTCAATATTCGAAAATATGAGCCGATTTCGTACTACTCAAAAAAACTTTACGGAGTAACATTTGCAAATTTGTTAAAGATAACAAGTAAGAAAATTATAGTCGGTCTAGACCGACTATATGATACCCTATACCATGGTTTAGAGACCCTATCTTTCGGTCCAACTACTTCGATATAGAAAATAAGCATAAACCAAATTTGAGTGGGATTTTTATTAATTTTTTTGGCTGCAGATATGAAAAAGTTCATATCGGATGCTATATCTATAAAGGGACTAGGTCCAAAAATGGACCGATCCTGATCATGTTTGGTAAAGTCTCTTGTATTTTGCAAAAATATGTACAAACAAAATTTGAGAAGAATCAGTGCAATATTTTTGTTTTTTAATAGATTTAAGTGAAGATCGGGAAGCAGCTCTATATGGGGTCAAAGGGATCATTTTTGGACTACTCATTAGTGGATGTAATGAACGCATACAAACCCAATTTGAGTAAGATCTATATGACAATTTGGATCTTATGGCAATTTATGTCGATTTCATATGGGTAATTTGTATGGGGGCTAGGTCTGAACATGGACCGATTCTCACCAATTTCAATAGCGTTCATCCGATGGCCGATAAAAGTTTATATACCAAATTTCATCAAAATATATTCATATTTGCGACCTGCAGTTTGATTACAAGCTTTACATGGACACACAGACGGACGGACAGACGGACGGACATTGTTAAATCAACTCAGAAAGTGATTCTGATTCGATCGGTGTAATTAAAGATGGGTCTAGGTCAAATATTTTTGGTTGTTACAAACAGCAGCACAAAGTTATTATACCCAAACCACATAGTGGTATAGGGTATAAAAACGCTTCTGTTCTTATATAAAGTTGTACGTACACATAAGCCAACATATCTGTATGACAGACTCGTTTTTATGCGCATGGCTAGAAATCATGACATAATGTACATTAGATACCAATATTTAGTATCCAAATGGCAATTTTATGTCTCCTCAATACGTCTTTGGAATTCGCTACCATCGTCCATTAAAATTATAAGCAACGCAATGCATTTTAAGAGGGAACTTTTTAAATTTTTTAGCTGATCCTTTTTCTTATTTTTAAAATTTTTTTTTTTTTTTTTTTTGCTGATCCGTTTATATTTTATATTTTTTATTTAACTATTTTTGTTATTTTTATTTTTTTTATATTATTTTATTTACTAATATTTGTATTAACATTTTTGGTTATAATTCGTTATTTTTTTTTTTTCTTTAAAATTATTTAATATTTTTATATTTACCATTATTATTTTTTAAGACAAACTTGTTCAAATTTTCTATTTCAATTCAATGTAAAACTCCTATACTTTAATTATAAGATTATAAATCTTGTTGTATGGGAAATCATAAATAAATAAACTAAACTAAACTTTATATTAACTCGTAGTGTCGAAAAAATTTTGGATCGATTTTAACCCCTTTCCCGTGACCCATTCGATCTGAAATTTTGCAGGTAGGCTCGTGGCAATGACAGAAATGATCTAGTAAATTTTTTTAGTGATGCCAAAACAATGGAAACTTTTAAATTTTTCTACCAGAGTTGATAAAAAAATGTACAAAGGGTTAGTTTTTATTATATTATTACCACGACGACCGCAAAAACAACAAGTCCATCTATGACAACAATACAACATTTAGAATAACAACAAGAACAATATAGAAACATCATATTTTTCATTTTTTTTTTTTTTTTTACTTTTTCAGAGATTTTCCTGGACCTGTTCCACCGATTTTAATGATTTTTGAAATATAAATCTTCCCATGAATTTGTTGAATCATTCTCACTAAAAATATTCACCTTAGCTATCCATTGAGGACGTGATCGTGACAAGAACAACATAGAAAATTATATTTTTTCAAGACTTTTTTTAGTTCTTTATTCAAATCTCGGGCTCTAATTGACCGATTTGGACCATTTCAAATAGCAAACTTTTCAGGATGTTAATGAATCATTTTTTATCTCAACGAGCACCCTAGCTGCCCGATTGATGCCATCATCGTGATTTCCACAGACGGACAGACGGACAGACGGACATCGCTATATCAACTCCGGTTGTTATAAGGATCACAAATATATATATTTTATGGGGCCCAAATTTTTTTTTCTAATTATTACGAACGGAATGAACAACTTATATATACCCTCTGCACACTGGAGTGGAGAGTATAAACATATAGAACACAATAATTTACGAACGACGATATATATTTAAATTTAGAAAACTTCTAATATAAACACAACACTTGAGAAATTGAAAACTAAATGAAAATATTTTCTACGAAAAAGAAAAATGAAAATCAATAAAAATCAAAACATTCTTAACATGAAAAATATTTAAATTTATAATAAAAATGTAGTATATAAATTTAAAGTATAAATAAGAAGATGTATAGAAATATACACTACAGGGAGGGGATAACGACGCATACCAGGTTACATCTAGTATATAGAAAGATCGAAAACATTTGCTCACTTTTTTTTATCAATCCATCGACAAGTAATTAAATTGTTTATTTCAAACGTAAAATCGCTTGAACCTCGTCCTTTTCTAAGAAGCTCTTTTTCATCGCTTAGGGGACAATTTTTTAATCGATTGTTCCGAACGGTTCCTACGGCTAATATACCCTTTTATTTCAAATAAACCATCAAGCTTATGGAAGTAAACCAGTTGTCAAAAAACAATTTGAAATTTTGATTCAATGGAATGTTTGAAGGAAGCTAATACTGCGTTTTCACTGCAGCTTAATCCGCATTTGACTCGCTTTATAATGGATTAAATTAAAGCTAATCTATTTTTTGGTATATAAATACTGTCATAATAAAACCCTCGCTTTAGCTTAATCAAGAATAAATCCAACAGAAATCAGGGATGTATTTTACAAATTGCCGCAAAATGAACAAATGTGCAACGCTGCAGCGAAAATTTGCATCATTTTACGACTGTGTATTTTTATAAAAACAAAACAAAAACAGCAAGTGAGTATAGCAAAGTATTTTTTAATTAAAATATTATTTATTTTCTTTTTTTATTTATTATTTTAACTTGTAATTTAATTTCAGCATGTCAAAATCACAAAAGTCCAGAAAAACGTGGTGTATTGGGGCGGAAATGATGTTGCTGGATATGTGGGAGGAAAAGCTGTCGCAGCTCCGCGGATGTCGCAGAAACATCCATATATATGATGAAATCGCCACGGAGCTGGGAAAACATGCGTATTTCTTCACAAAGAATGAGATACAAGTAAAGATAAAAAATCTTACAAATCGGTACAGGTAAATATTTTCTTACACATATGTATGCAATTGCATTTTGTTTGAAATAATTTTGTTTTTCAGAAAAGAGAAATTGGCTGTCGGGAGTTCTGGAGGGTCACCCTCGGAGTGGCCCCATTACTTAAGAATCCACCAAATCCTTGGTGGGTTCAAAATCCACAACATCAATTACATTATTGAGGAAAGTTTTTGTAAGTACTTTGAAAATTTATTTTATTTGAAACTATATATAATAATTTTGGTTTATTTCAGATGAAAATGCGTCAACAGCAGCATCCACATCAGCAGCAACATAAACATCTCTAGCACCATCAGCAGCAACAATGGTCATTCCATCCCCACTCTCGTCACCAGCTCCAATGACCATACCATCTCCACTATCGTCACCAGCTCCATCTACTTCAGCAGCAACTATAACCATACCATCCCCACTCTCGTCACCAGCTCCATCCACATCAGCAGCAGCTGCTAAAAGAAACAATAATAAGGACATATTGGCAAAGATTGGTGAACTGGGTGACTTAATGAAGGAGCACATGAAGAAGACACAAGAGTATGATGAAAAATTTTATCAATTAGAAATAGAAAAAAAAAATCAATTAGCTCAATATTTTCAACAAAATGAAGACTTTATGTCAAAAGTGTTAAAATACATTGAAAAAAAATAAAATTATATTATATTAAAAAATAAAATTGTATTTGGCTTTGTATTTAATATACCGGTGGTGAAGGGGATTATAAACAATCATCAAAAATAAATTACTTACACAAATATGTTGCCAATGCGTTCCTTATTTCTGCTGCTTTAGGTTCGTTGAAATAGATGGGATATGAGGTTTCTGGTTGAGGCCGCAAGTTATCGACATTTCTTTGTACTTCTTACCACTTTCGATTAATATGGTCGTTTTCCTCATTTAAAAAATTATGCAACGCACAGCAAGTTTTAATAACGATGTTGGCATTTTTTATATGGTTATCGATGCCTTTCCCAATGCGTCGAAAACGAGCTTTCAAATGTCCAAATGCATTTTCAACAACTCTTCTGCATTTTGAGAGAGTATAATTAAAATTCCTTTCGTTTTCGCTTTGATTAACATAAAAAGGGTAAGGTTTCATAAGATTTGGCATTAATCGAAACGCAGAATCCCCAAGGATTAAAATAGGTATTTTGACATTCATAATGCTCGTACTCATGTCTTGCATTAACTCGGAATTAGCAAGGTTACGTTTCAATGATGATTGTTCGAACAATTGGGAGTCATTACATTTGCCCATTGCGCCAACATTAATATAAAGGAAGCGATATCTGAAATAATAATTTCATTAAATAAAAATACATTATAAAATGTGTACACTTTAACATACCTGTAATCAACCAATGCCAACAAAACAGTCGAGTACCACCCTTTATAGTTGTAGTAGTCCGAAGCATCCTCCTTATCGGGATGTATTTCAATATGACATCCATCTATAAGTATTTTGACAATCGTTGTATTTTTGTTATACTTATGGATATACACTTACCAAGCGCACCCAAACATTGAGGAAATCCCAATGCCTCAAACCCATTTCTGCACTCCTCGATTTTTGATCTGGTAAGAGGGAAGTGATTTAAGTACAGCGGCTGCATAACGTCCCAGACTTCTTGGCAGAATTCCAACAAAACATTACATACGGTAGTCTTTCCAACCCCAAATAAATTGGCTATGCTTCTGTACTCGGCAGATGACCCCAATGCATACAACGCAATGGCAACACGCTTCTCAACAGGAATCGCTTGACGAAACTGTGTATTTTTCTTTTCCAAATTTTTCATGAGCGCAACTAATTTTCCGAAGCTTTTGCGGGATAAACGAAAATTATTTGTAAATGTCGCGTCGTCTTGCAGTTGGCAGTCGATTTCCCAAAACGATGCAGTACGTTCCTACAAACATGTTTTACTTAAATAATTGATTTTTTAAAATCGTAATTTGACTCACCTTCACCCAACACAATTTTTCTTTATTTAAATTGTTATAATAAACCTTGTACAAAAGTTGAATAGTTTCCCACATCATAATAAGAATTTGTGCATCGGCTTTACGCCGATTAACTCGCGTCTTTTGCAATGTATCACAAATAAATTTGTCTGTATTATGTTGCATTTTCTTCGTGATGTCCATTATGGAAATGATTTTCATAATATAATTTAAATTTTGCATTTTATTTCACTTTTAACTTTTTTTTTCGCAAAATTTGTTTTCTCCAAAACAAAAACTATTAAAATGTAAATAAACAATTCGTTCGAACAGCTGTGCAGCAACTGTCAAACTAAAGCTACAAATTGTAGTGAGAACGGTGGAGATTAAAAAATAAAGCTAATGCGGATTTAGCTGCAGTGAGAACGTAGTATAAGTGTAAAACAATGTCTGACGATATTTCCAACCCAAAGGATGGGCAAGTTCCTTTTGCAATGTAAAGGCAAAAGTCGTATACAATACCAGATACACCAGCTCCAGTAAACATTTTAAAGCCCCACTTGTTCGGCTTTTTTGGCAGATATTGCTTCAAAATGTGCTTAACTAATAAAATATAAATAATTAGTAAATATTAGGTCATACCATTAGTCATTTACCTTTGAAGGTAATCAATTGCTCGTCCACGCTTTGGTTTGATTTTCTCTAATAATGGACGTATTTTATATGATAGCATTCACCAATTGAGCTTGCTCAATATATCAAGCTACTCAAAGAAAAAAACCGTAAAGGAAAAAAATTTAAATTAAGGGACTTATAAGCTAAAATATTCAATATTGTCTATAGGCAACATCGGCCATGAAAGGGTTAATTAATTTTCATGGTTTTCATAAATTACTTCATTGCACAATAAATTTTTAAAATTTAATTATTTATATATTTGTATATTTAAAGATCCCAACACAAAAAGGTTATATAGGCCATAATTACACAGTCATTTGGGAGGGGGGGGGGGGGTTGTGAAATTCCAAGTCTGGGTGAAAGTACTAGTCCAGTACGTTAAAAACTCCTAAGGGTTTGGAGCTCTGAGCCCAATCTCTTGTTGTGACCTATTACGGCATTACTTGCATACTTTTAAAATGAGCTGAGGGCGCATTCGTTATCGAAATTTTACGATCAATATTATTTTTTTATTTTCCAAAATAAAATACTACAAATAATTTTACTCTGTCACAGATAACGAGTTATGGTCCATAGTTAATAGTCAAAGTGAAACGAGGTCTGACGATTGGCCGCCCTTTAAATAATAAACCAAAATATGGAATTTTGATTGATTTTACACGATATCGAATGCGACGCTTTGCCTCCTGGTTTTAAAAGCTCCTATAGAGTCTTATTTCTGTAATCAAAAAAGGGTTACAATGTCATTATGTCTTTTTTGAAGATATATGAATTACTGATAAATATTCTATAATTGAGACTACAACTGAGCGTAATAATTTAAGAAGGGATTGCGGATCTGAATCATATTGAGAGCATTTTAGCATTTTAATATTTAGTTTTCTTCCTTTAAGCTTAAGGAATTTTTCAAGATTTTCAGAGCTGAAATTTCTCTTAAATAGTTTATAAATAGTTCATATTTCCTTTATTAATATTTTTATATTTTCGTTTCACCAAGGAACTTCTTTTCTGTTACAATTTGTTTGTCTAAGCGGTATTATTTCAAGAGCTGCTTTTAAAATTGTTTCATTTACATCATTTAATTTTTTAAATGTTTTCTCAAATCTAATAAATTTTCTCTCTTTTTAAATTGCAGATTTCATCAGCATTTTATGGTCAACTCTGGTGTGTGGTGTTAAAAAACATCAACAACAACGATGTGGAGTTTTAGACAAATAAAAAAGACCAAAAATACTACGAAAATTAAACAAACACCAACTGACCAAACGAAGCTTTAAAAATAAATAAGTAAAACTACGAAATAAATGAAAAAGTTTTGAAAGGAAAACAAAAACCAACTACAAATTGAAAAAACGAATACAACTTACGAATATTTCTGTTAAAACACTGCTCCACTTCACACCAAATAAAAAAAAAAAAAAGACATTTCAAACAAGAATTCCCCGGAAAAACACTAAACTTATGTTGGTGTTCGCTTTCCGGATAATATTTTAAGATTTTCCATTTATTTTTTATCATAACGAAAACGCCTACGATCTTCAGGAAAAACAAAGAAACAACAACAACCATTCCTTCAGAAAAAGCAACGAAAGTATTCAATTCTCGGCAATCTTTTAAATGTAAAGGAACAACACTTGTCTTTTGTAATTCTTATTTTTCAAATGGTGCAATAAATAGTTTTGAAAAATATTTTTCTTAACAACAAAAGTCCATACATATATATGTGTATGTATATATGTCTGTATATTTTTACTAAGGAATACAAAGTGTTTAGTAGAAATCAACTTCAACCTGCTTTAAAAGCTCTTTACTTTTACGTTATTTTAAACGTGTTTTAAATACACGTCTACTTCAACACATTGTTGTACAAAATGTCCATGATGGAGAGGAAAGTGGGCGGTGGTGGTGGTGTAGGTGGTGGTGGCGGTGGCGGCGCTCTTCCCGAGTTAGCTGTCAGAGAAGGCGAAGATTTTTATGTACATGGTGGCGGTTCTAATATGAAACATTCGCTGAGTACGCCATCAGGTGTAGATGGTACACCATCGACACCTCGTCATCGTGGTGGTAAAAAAATAACAGTACGCATACAAATGCTGGATGATTCAGTGACAATATTTCAAGTACAGGTAAGTCAAAAATTAAACAAATTTCATTAGCATTTCAAAAATTAAGCTTAGTTGATTAGAATTTTTGTAAAAATATATTTCGGAAGATATTGTAACTTTTCCGATAGATTCACAACTTCTTTATAGTGTGCAGGCAAAGAATAATAATCTATTCAGTTTCTAAAAATAAAATTATAAAAGTCGTATCTTTTGATTCTTATTTATTAACGGTTACAAATTTAGGTTTCTAAGAGATATTAGTACTCTTTTCAGTGAGAGAGATTTATCTGAAAGAGGACTTTTGTTTGTTTTCAAAAAGATTCCGTCGTATTTTTCACCGAAAACATATATAAAAAATGATGGCTCCATTAAATGGGAGGTCCGAAAATAGATAAAGTGCTTACTTTCTGTCAAAAGAAATTAGTTGGCTTATACAGTACCACAGTACTGCCAATCAGTATAAGTACAAGGGGAAAACTAAGTTAGCGGGTGACGTGTGAAAATGCGGTTACTTCAGAGCAAAGAACATTTTTCCCGACTACGTGAATGTACCAGGCAGTGGTGGATGACTATCTGATGTATAAAGATGCAGCACCCAGTACATCAAGAATTAGAAATAGAGATGAGCGAAACCGTTCTCAGACTGAAGGTGATAAGTAACCCAAAAATGAAAAAGGTACCTGAGCAGAAGATCGTTCCACTTTTAATGAAGTGGTCAATACATCATTAACAAACTCTATAAGATGTAACAGTCAGCATTCATGTGAGTTACTGATGCGATATGGACAATCCCTTCGGAAACCTTAAATGCTCTGCTATATCTAATTGCCATTGTGGCAACCTCTGCTAGTAGTGTAGTGCAATTTGCTTCCCCAGGTTAATGGAGGGTCACAACATTTGGCCAAGCTAAGGCTTAAACCTAACGGGACTTGACTTCATCATTTCAGATCAGGTTACCTTCTAGAACGGACTATAACAAGGCTGATCCAGGTATGGAACGCCACCCGTGTCTTCTTTGATAGCTTATAGATGTTGTTGGATGTTGGTGCGGGCATCTTACCCTGCAATCACGATATTCTGCTTTCTAAGATACAACCGGGCGATTTTAGTGTTATTCAGGTAGAGATTCTGGCGATCACTGATGGTTGTAGGATTTTAGACACATATATGGTTCAGGAGAATATGGTAATTTTTAGCCATAATCATGCGGCACTTATCTCTCTTAACTCCCATACTTAATTTTCCGTTCCTGTAAAACAGTACAAGGAGGAACTTACGCCGCTCCGTAATATCTCTCAGCTGAAGGAATTTTTACAGTAATAATCGGGCACACAAATGGCAATGACAGCTTCGGCTTTTTCTTATGATTTCTATGCAATATCAATCGCAACCCCACCGGGAATCGATAAGAAAGGAATCACTTCGCATTTCCTACGGGTAGCGGAGAACAGATGGCAGATTACGGACACTTGTAATAGAACGAGGCAGACTTGGCCTGGCTATGAGAAGGAAGAAGGGACATATCGGATGGAGATACGGCCATATTGTCTGCTTATTGACGATAGGTTAACACACTGCAAGACTCGGACAATGAACACTTCCACGATTGCGGTACACCTGGAGAAGAGAACACAGTCGATCATTTCTTCTACAAGTGTGATGCTTTAGGCAGTGTCAGGTATATAACTCTAAACAGAAACCTACTAGACCTCCTATCTGGGATATCAGACGTAGTACTAAATGATCCTAACCTTTAACAAAAATCTTTCAGGCTGGAGCTAGTTCCAACACTGGATCAGCCAATCGTTTTCTTTTTTTTTTTTTGTAAAGTCATTTAAAACTATTAAATTCTGATCGCTTAGAAGTTTTTTGGACAAAAATTTTTTCTATAGTTAGAAAATGTATATTTTTCCAACTGTTACTCAAAATCTAATTTTAATTATTAAAACAAATCCATTCAATGATCATATTTTTTTTTTCCAATAAAGAAATCATGATCAATAGTACTTTTTGATATGCTTTCATTCAGTTTAGCTTCGTAAGTACATCCGACTGAAAATCCGAACACCTTGATGCGTTTCACTAAAAAACCGGCCGCTATTGTAGGAAGAATTCTGCAAAAACAGAAGATTAGATGTGGACTAAAAAATTATAAATCAAAATATCTAAATGGAATTTAATCGGAAAAGAACCATTTACATGACTGTTCCTTTATTGATAGTTACCGGTCCAAGCTGTCGCATTATAATATAAAACGAGCGTGGATTAGCGAAAATGCATGGAATGAAATCTGCAACCGGAAACATTTGAGGAGGTCCTATCTAAACGCAAAGTCTGATACCTCGAAAACTTCCACTCGGGCCGAATACCGACAGTCGGCCAAAACCGTTAAACGTATGGTATGTACAGACCAGAAATTATACTTAACCAGCATCGCGCAAGATGCTGAAAAAGCCAGCAATACTGGAAATATGCGTGGAGTCTATCATGCAATCAACCAACTCCGAGGCTGCAATATCAGGAAAACCGCGGTTATTAAAGACCTCGACGGAAGCGAACTAACGTCAACCGAAGATCAATTACGTAGATGGCGCGATTTCTTCAGCTCTTCACCAAATAACATAAGCAACTTCGAGGAAAGTTCCTGCCCATGGGTAACACGCAGGCGTAATCCAAGTAGAACCATCTCAACCTCGCCTCCTACTCTCGAAGAAGTTAAAAACACGTTGCGACAGCTAAAAAACAACCAGTCACCTGGACCAGATAATTTACCTGCTGAGATTTTTAAGTACGCTACAGAACCATTAGCCGATGAGCTTACACAAATGCTACGTCATATTTGGGAAACCAATGAATGGAAGAAAGGGACCATAGTAACAATACCCAAGAAAGGCGACATTAGCCTCTGTAGAAATTGGCGAGGTATTACACTCCTCAACACCATCAACAAAGTACTTGCCCTTATAATTCTCCAACGCATCACACCCTATGTTGAGACAATCTTACGCAAAGAACAAGCAGGCTTCAGGACAAATCGCTCATGTGCAGACCATGTGACGACCATAAGAATTCTAGTAGAACAATCCGTTGAATTCAACAGCCCTCTGTACCTACTTTTCGTGGACTTCGAACGTGCGTTTGACACTGTGTCAAGAGAAGCTCTCTGGGCCTCACTCAACTGTAGAGGATTTCCAGAAAAAATTGTAAACCTAATACGCGAGCTATATACCGATGACGTATGCGCTGTTCGCTTCAATGGAAAGGAAAGCCAAACTTTCTCGATTGAATCTGGCGTAAGACAAGGCTGTGTCCTATCTCCAACGCTTTTTCTTATACTTCTCGATTGGGTTATGGAACAGACAAACTCGGATTCTCCATTTGGTATCCAATGGAACTTATTAGAACGTCTGAACGACATTGATTATGCTGATGACATCTGCCTACTTGCACACCGACACAGCGACATGCAGGCCAAATTATTTCATTTGGCTAAAAACGCCGAAAAAGTAGGTCTGAAGATAAACATAAAGAAAACAAAGCTCATGCGTGTTGTAGCAGCAAACAGTCTCCCCATTCATCTTAATGGAGATATAATAAACGAAGTGGGGTCATTTTGCTACCTTGGTAGTACATTAACTGTAGATGGTGGGTCGGATAAAGATATAAATGACCGGATCAATAAAGCTCGATCAGCCTTCCAATCGCTTTACAAAATTTGGAGATCAAAACTTCGTATTTTCAACAGTAGTGTTACAAGTGTACTACTCTATGGCTGTACTACGTGGAGACTAACTCAGGAAAGCTTGAGAAAGCTACAATCATTTACAAACCGCTGCCTACGCCAAATCCTACAAATTTTTTGGCCATACTGGGTCACAAACGAACAGCTTCTTGAATTGGCAAACCTCAACTCGATCGAGAATGAAATAAAAAAACGTAAATGGAAGTGGATTGGGCATACACTTAGAAAGCCTCCACATGAAATATCACGCGCAGTGATGGAGTGGAACCCGCAAGGTCAACGAGGTCCTGGTCGACCACGCTTAACGTGGATAAGAAACATAAAAAACGATTATGAAGATATCGGAATGACATGGAACCAAGTTAAATCATTAGCTAATGATCGAGTAAGATGGAAAGAGTTCGTTGGCGCCCTAAGTTCAAATGGAACGTCTTATTTAACTTTTTTTTTTTTACTATTGCAATAAAAAAGGTTATAAATAAAAAAAAAAGAGCCCAGCCCTCGAAATTCGAGTGCAAATTCTAGGAAATTTTATTTTTTCATTTAATAATAAATTTTATAAGAGCCTACAGGTGTGCTAATAAATTTTAACCAATTCACAATTCCACACTTTTTAAATAAAATTCATTAAATTTCATTATAAATATTTGTTGACCACCGCATCGCTCTGTTCGTAAAAACGCAGCTTTTAATACCGCCAACTACAATAATAGTTTCCCAAACACTTTACGCCAAAATGCACCTAACACACCAGGAGTATGGTTAACAAACAACAACAACAACGGCAGCAACAACTGCAACATTAACAATACCAACGATTTATTCACGTTGCAAGAAATAAAAAGTTTAACGCTGGAGCCGATAACAAATCTTCGTAATTGTAGAAGCAAAACTGATCAATTTGAGGTCATAACCAACCTCGCATGCAAATTACTCTCATAATGAGCAATGGACTAAACATCATCACTTGGAATGCTAGATGCATTCGCAACAAAAGCCAAGAATTGTTCCAATTCTTAATTAGCCATAACGTAAATGTATGTCTACTATCGGAAACATGGCTTAAACCTAATTTATCCATAAGACATAATGAATTATATATATATGGAAATGACAGAGACCATGCCAGAGGTGGTGGAGTAGCAGTTATTGTAAAAAAAAATATTTCTCATACATTACTAAAAATAAATAAATACTAACCTTATTGAAAATATCGGTATAAAACTCTTTACTAACAATGGTAGCTACAATATTTATTCATGTTACTTTCCAGGTGGATTAGCAAGTTCCGATAATAATAGAAAACTCATTTTTGCTTCAGATATTCGGAAACTTACATTCAATAGCGATCAAAAATATATACTTGGCGGAGATTTTAACAGTAGACATCAGACTTTGGGTTGTAGTAGAGCAAATTGCTGGGGAAACATATTCAGCCCAATTCTAAACAAAAATTCCGCATGAAATATCTCACTTCTCCCTTTTCCCCTATTATGAATAAAAATTCCTTCGGAAAAAAATTCGATGGGAAAAAAGTAGTTATTCTCAATGCACTTGATTTTAGTTTTTTCCCTCAAAAAATTTCCCTTGCAAAACAGACGGGAGTTTACATAAAAATGTAAAAAGTACTTTGATAAAACAAAATTGAAATAAAAAAAATTAATATTTTATTGTTCTTGTAGGTTGAAGACCACAAATAAAGCACACCTTCAACTTTTGTTAACTTTAATGAAATCCAGTTCAGGCATTGATTGCGTTTTCCATAGATTCAGCCCGCAATTGACTTCTAGCAATCTTTTAGCTATTTCGTTGTTGTTATTGTACAACACAAATTTCCTCCACAAGTGCTCGCATCATAGCTATGCTATTCATTTTTTATTTAATTTTTCTTTAAAATAAAAATAGAAAACTTATTGTCAATAGGCAAACAACTGGCTTCGAAATTCGATGATGCCACTTATTCATTTTTTTATTCACGCGGAATTTATAATTGCAGAATTTTTTTCTCGAGAAAAGTATTTTCCGTGAGAATGAAATTCCTTGAGAATATTCGTAATTGGGCTGATTAACGAAAAGTTAGAGTTATATGAAATAGACATTATTTATCCAAGCGATCATACATACGTATCTTATAACTCTAACAGACAAGGGTTCCACCCTTGATTTTTATTTTAACTAATACACCCGAAATAACATCGCCAGCAGTCGTTATAAATGACTTAAGCTCCGATCATTTGCCAGTTAAAATAATACTCACTACCAATGTAAATGACTTATCTTTGTTGAAGTTTGATTTTTATAAAGCAAATTGAAAAAATATTCCAGATATCTCAATAGACATAAGTATAAACTTACCAAATACAAAAGATAGTGTTCATGAGGATCATATCGATTCTATGTTAGAAAATTTGAAAAATCTAATAAATGATCGTATTAATGCCAGTGTACTCAAAAAATTAACCACATATCCAAGAAAATCGTTACCCCCTTATGTGAAAACTTTGATTCCGCAGAGAAATAGAACAAGGCGAAACTGGCAACGTTTTAGAGACTTTGATGATTTTTATAAAGTGAACTCAATTCAATTCAATATTATTTATTTAAATAACATTTTGATTACAACAAATTAACAATTTTCTTAAAGAGTTTAGGTTAGCTTGTTCCTTTTCTACTTAAAAATATAAATAACAATTTCTTTATCATGTACATAGTTTTTAACAAAATAATATTTACAAGTAAGGGGAAAATTTTCAAAAAAACCTTGTTACAATTTTTTTATTTATTTTTATATTTTTTTTTTTGATTTTTTATTTATTTATTTATTTTTTTTTTTTTGGTTTTTGATTTTATATAAAAACGTTCTTACAAATATATTATGATGAGATTATCTCATTGATGTGAGGAATTTCCGAGTTAAGACATCTCGAGTAGAAGTTAAATGTGAGTCTATTTATTTTGTTATTTATGAGTTCAACGTTGGCTAAGGAGTGCAATCGTTGAGTAGAATAATGCCAAGGTAAATTATATATCAATTTAAGTAGTTTGTTTTGGGCGATCTGCAATTTTTTGATATGGCACTGTGCAGCAGTAGACCAAACTGGTACAGCATAATACATTATGGCGTGGAATATTGATTTAAATATTAATCTTTTGTTTTCGATGTTAAGTTTGGAGTTTCTATTTATAAGAGGGTACAATAATCTGGTGGCATTATTTAATTTGTTTATAAAATATGAATAAATTTAAATTTTGGATCTAATATCACTCCCAGATATTTGACTTTGTCTGTCCAATGGATTTCGCTGTTATTGAAAGTGATGGACTGTTGAGGTAAGAAACAGTTTTTCCTTCTTCTTGAAAAAGAAATAGCTTGTGTCTTTTGTGTGTTTATTAGTATTTTCCACTTCATAAAATATGAATGAACTACAGTGAGTGCAGTCTGTAAACTGGATAATACATCAATCGCCAATATTTTCGAGCTAAGAATAGCGTTATCATCAGCAAAAATGGAAGTAAAGCAATCATCTAGGGCTGGGAAATCTGCAGTGAAAATATTATATAATATTGGGGAGAGACACGATCCCTGAGGACACCCGGCTGGTACTTCAATCCGAGATGAGTTTTTGGAACCAATATATACCTTGAAAGAACGTTCTGAAAGGAAACTTTGGATTATTTTGATTAATTCGATTGGGAAATTAAACTTTATCATCTTATAGATCAGGCCATCATGCCAGATCGAATCAAATGCAGATTTGATGTCTAAGAGTATCATACCAGTTGATTTCCCACTGTTAAAATTTGAATTTACTAATTTACGTATTCTAGTAAGTGGCTGAACCGTATTGTGTTCCTTGCGGAAACCAAATTGTTGTGATGGTAAAATGTTTTCTGCATCAATAAACTCAGTAAGCTTTTCCTTAATAACTTTTTCTAGAATCTTGCTTAAGGATGATAGAAGACTTATCGGTCTGTAAGAAAGGGGACAATTATCAGGTTTATTTGGTTTTTTTATTGGTATGATTTTAGAACTTTTCCAGATTTTTGGAAAGTAAAGCAACCGCAAGCAACAGTTTATGACTGCAGAGATGTATTTGATTCCTTTTTTGGGTAAAGCTTTTAAACATTTGTTGTTTATTCCATCAGTACCAGGGGATTTTCTTGGCTTTAACTTTTTAATAATATCGGCTACTTTATCTGTTGAAATTGACAAGACATTATGGGAGGTAGATATGTTGGTGCTAAGATTACTAACAGCATTATATACATCTATTTTGGTGACTGTGTCACTAAGGCTAGCTGAAATTGAGTGATTTGATCCGAATACTTGCGCTAGGACTTCGCTTTTTTCTTCTTGGGTGTGGAAGGTGTTGTTGTTGAGTTTCAGTGATTTATAAAGTGAAAATGCTTAACGAAATTATCCAAAAAGAAATGGATACATTTAGAAATAAATCATGGGATCGCCTCCTTTCTGCTCTGGATTATGGTTCTACCCCATTTTAGAACCTCACAAAAATTTTAAAGAAAAATAGTAAGAATATTCCAATTCTAAAGCAAAATAATTCTCGTTACTCAACAAATCTCGAAAAATGCGAAATACTAGCCCAAACGTTTGCTTCAAACCACAGAATTTCAAATAATATTGGGGATACTGAAACGACATTCCCTAGTTACTAATACCCTCCAATCTCTTCAACCATCAACCTTGAACTTGTCAAATTATACCTCAACAAATATCTCTCAAATTTCTTGCATTATACAAAAGTTGAAACCAAAAAAGTCACCGGCTCTTGATGGTATAAATAACAGATGTTTAAAGCCCTCCCCAAAAAAGCAATAAAATACCTAACGATTATAATAGATGCATGTTTGAAACTTTGTTATTTTCCTCGTGCGTTCAAAGAGTCTAAGGTTATCCCAATCAGAAAGCCAAACAAACCAGCTGGTTGTCCTTCTTCATACCGACCTATTAGCCTATTGTCATCCATCAGCAAAATTCCCGAAAAAGTTATTAAGGAAAAATTAACTCATTTCATTGATACTAATAATATATTACCCCGTCATCAATTCGGCTTTCGTAGTCAACACAATACGGTACAACCATTAGTGAGACTAAAGAATTTAGTCAATTATAATTTTTCTAACCAAAAATCAACGGGAATGGTACTACTCGATGTTAAAGCTGCATTTGATTCAGTGTGACATAACGGGCTAATATATAAAATGAATCGATTAAATTTTTCCCTAAATTTAGTAAAAATTATTCCAGCTTTTTCTCTCTTTTCGCAGTTTCAAAGTACATATTGGTTCGTACTGTTCAGAAAATTTTAATGTTGCCCACAGGTTGCCCACAGGGCTCATGTCTTTCACCAATACTCTACAATTTATATACATACGACCTCCCCTAACTGGAGTATTGTACAATGTCATTTTTTGCAGATGATACGGTAATTCTCTGCTCGGAATTGTTTGCTGTTGATGTTATAACTAACTTGGAAAGAGCGGTAGTTGAAATTTTGACATATTTTAATTGATGGAAAATTATGTTGAACAGTGAGATAACACAGGCAATATTTTTTACGAGAAAACGAAAACCTTGTTATATCCCCCAAGTATGTATCAACATGAATAATCATTTAATTGCATGGGAACAAAAAGTTAAATATTTAGGTGTCATACTTGATCCTAAAACGAAATTTAAAGATCACATACCATATTTCTTAAATAAGATAAATATTTTAATTCGTATGTTGTACCCATTAATAAATCGAAACTCAAGATTAAATATAATTCTAGCTACACACGAGGCAACCGGTTGAAGCAATGGTTGTAGGAACAATGATACACACATAGCAACGGTTGCCTCAATTAGCCAGAAATATCAAAAAGTTTTGATATTTTTCGTTGGTTGAGGCAACCGTTGCTACGTCTATATCATTGTTGATACAACCATTACTTCAACCGGTTGCCTCGTGTGTAGGCAGCATAACGAACAAAAAAATTATACTTAAAGCAATCTTTCACGCGGTTATGTTTTACGCAGCTCCTGTTTGGGCAAATAGTTCAAAATGTCACATTAAACAAGTAAGAAAATTATAGTCGGTCTAGACCGACTATACGATACCCTATACCATGCGTTTAGAAACCCTATCTCTTAGGCCCAACTAACTGGACATTGAAAATAAGCAAAAACCAAATTTGAGTGGGATTTTTATTAATTTTTTTGGCTGCAGATATGAAAAAGTTCATATGGGATGCTATATCTATAAAGGGAGTAGGTCCAAAAATGGACCGATCCTGATCATGTTTGGTAAAGTCTCTTGTATTTTGCAAAAATATGTACAAACAAAATTTGAGAAGAATCAGTGCAATATTTTTGTTTTTTAATAGATTTAAGTGAAGATCGGGAAGCAGCTCTATATGGGGTCAAAGGGATCATTTTTGGACTACTCATTAGTGGATGTAATGAACGCATACAAACCCAATTTGAGTAAGATCTATATGACAATTTGGATCTTATGGCAATTTATGTCGATTTCATATGGGTAATTTGTATGGGGGCTAGGTCTGAACATGGACCGATTCTCACCAATTTCAATAGCGTTCATCCTATGGCCGATAAAAGCTTATGCACCAAATTTCATCAAAATATATTCATATTTGCGACCTGCAGTTTGATTACAAGCTTTACATGGACACACAGACGGACGGACGGACGGACGGACGGACATTGTTAAATCAACTCAGAAAGTGATTCTGATTCGATCGGTATAATTAAAGATGGGTCTAGGTCAAATATTTTTGGTTGTTACAAACAGCAGCACAAAGTCATTATACCCAAACCACATAGTGGTATAGGGTATAAAAACTCCAAATAGCCAAAAACAAATTACTTAAAATGAATTATATATAACCTTCCTCGGTATTTTTCTACCCACAGACTCCATGCACTCGCAAATATAGAACTAGTGGAGAGTAAATTACATAGACTCTCTTATCTTTTATCTTCGTTGCAATAACTCTGAACATGCACATATTAATGGTTTATTTCCAGCTTAGTAGGCAGTAAGTTAGTAAATTAAGTTTTATCTAAACTATTTAAAATTTTTAAATAGGTTTCTGTAAATTTTTTCCTCCAAAACAATGTATACATGTATATGAATTTTAAATATTCTGATAAATTATTAAGTAGAAAAAGATTAAATCTTGAACTCTTTGTACATATATTATATAATGAAAAAATGTAAATAATATTTAACAAATGAATAAATTGAAAAATATTTGTTGAGCACACAGAAGATATATAAATGGGTTTGTTAATAAATAATTTGAAAGGAGCCTAAACGTGTTAGCCAATTCACAATGTAACACAAGTCTTTTGATATTTATATGAAACACATACACAGTATGTGTTTTATGTACGTGACAGTAGCAACATTAAATGAGCATTACTCCAAAAAGATATTCCAGACGGTGCAAATCTGTAAAACTGGCACCAGCTGTAAAGAAATACCTTTCAAATGGGGTATTTTTTGTCCAAATCGGTTATTGATTAAAATATTTACATCGGTCACAAGAAATCGCCTTGCCTATTAATAGTATAGATTAAATGGTTACATGGTTTACATGAAGTTAATGGATATACAACTGAGGCTTAATACCGAATGTATAGTAAACTTTCCGGCTCCTTTAATATTAGCAGTAGAAATCTTTTTAATAACATCATTCTTCCGTTGTATATTTGTAGTTTGGAGATCAAAATTCAATAGCAATCTGTCTAAATTTTCAAGGGTTCCTATTAAGAATCAGAAACACCAATGTATATAGAGGGTATATATAAGTTTGTCATTCCGTTCGTAATAATTAGAAATAAATCTAGGTCCCATGAAATATATTTATTCTTGAACCATATACCATCAGCTGGGTAACTATTTAAAGTAAAAATGATTCATTGGCATCCTAATCAGGTTGCTATTTAAAATTATCAAATAGAACCCGAGATTTCAATGAAAATGTAAAGAAATCTTGAAAAAAATAAGTTTTCTATGTAGTTCTTGTTGTTATTGTTGTTGTTCTTGTTAGTTTGTTTTGTGTGATAGTTGTAGTAGTTGATGTTTGTAGTATTACCTTAAAGAATGTGTATTTATCAGTACACTACAAGTGTCATATCTGTGGTTTTCTGGAATAACCGCGTATGTCCATTTTTGTCAGTTTTGAGTTAACGACATGTGTTCAATTTTTTTTTTTTAATATTGACCATATCTGAGATTTTCTTTAAATAACGATGTAACTTAAATGTTTATTAAATTAAATTGCAGCACTAACGACGCACAGTGGCGCCATTTGAGTTTTTTCGTTGCAAAAATCATATCTTTTGAACTGAATAACATAATTGAACAGTTTAAACAGCATATGATAGATAACTGTTCAGCCTATGAAATGAGCGTTTGGAAAGGGTGCTACGCTTTGCAGGGGCCTACTTATGGGTTATCAAAGTTAAAATTTGTAGAAAAATCAATTTTATGGTAACTAAAAAAATTATTTTTACATTTTTAGATTGTTTTTATTTTTTTTCTTTAGGGTTTTATGTTTTAAATTATTACCCAACAAATTAATAAAAAATTACTTCTTTTTTAAATTTATTTTTTCAATTTTCTGTAAAATATTCATCACAATTCGTAAGAAAAGGTATATCTAAAAGACTAATCATTTCTAAACTATAATTATTTTCTAACTCTATTCGTGACTTCGCATGCCGCAGGGAAGAAATAAGTGGATTGGAAGATGCTGCCAACATGTGGAAGAGGTCTTCATTTTGCCTTACCCTTGAATGTGTTCTGCAATCTATATTTTTTATAAAATTTGTTAAGAGATTCCTGTGCTTCTTCAGAAAGCTCTCCAATTGGCAATGACTGGTACTCAATTATATCTTTGCCATGCGCCAATATTTTATGGACGGTCGGGGTCAACTTCTTCTGTGGATACATTTCTGCTAAAAGAGATGCAGTTTTCGATGCATATTCTCCATATTTTGTAGAATTGACATTTTCTTTGCAGTTTAAAACATTCAAGATCGTTCCCAATCTTTTCATGATTTGATTGTCAATTCCAGTGATTCTAGTTACTGCCTCATCATTTTCAAAAAATCTCCTAGAAGTGTTTCCATCGTTTGAGTTACCGTATCCGTGCTTGGGACAGTCTACTTTTAGTCCAACTTGTTTAAAAAAGCATTCTGTATTTGCTTCTTTCTGATATTTTCCTTATCCTTTATTGATGTATTTTCATCGAAGTTTTCCTCCTCTTGTGGTAGGGTATACGCCAGTTTTAGCAAGAACTCCATACACCTTATCCTTGCGTGCAATGGTGACATTCCATATTCATAATTCTCCTCGTTTGTAGAATCGTTTAAATTACCAAAGTTCTTCTGACTCTTTTTGCAAATCGGGCATGACAATGTTGAGATTGTTCCTGTCAGTTCGTTTACGACGTCAACCATGGTCAGGTGGAACTCGTAATTGCATTCAATATATTTTCCTTCTCCAATTTGCAGCTTTGTAGGCTTAATCTTGCTTATTTGTTCTTCAATGTCCTTCACCGTGGTCCTTATGAGTTCTGCCGATTCCCTTGCAAACTGAAACATTATTGGTCGGCAATAATGCACTGATGACGGACGTGGATTTTTCCAGTGTAGGGAAATATCAGATTTTAGCCGCAAAGGAACAACAGATGCCATAAACATATTTCCGTCCGATATTGTAGCGTCATCGGAAGATATCCTTTGCTTATAAACGCTTTGTCCGGATGATCCATCGCAGCCCCATTTGCTGATCAATGTCAGTTTCTCAGGAAGAATTTTCACCTCATTTTCAGGAAGACTCTCCAACAACCGTTTTGCTGTATGGCCCATGAGATCCTGCAGACTGGCTTTCACAGAGACTTCCGTGAACTCCGTATGCAGCGGTCGTGAATTTATTTTGGCTTGCGTAATATGCTTGTATCCTGATAAAACGTCAGCCCCGTGTCGCATCAAGGATGCCCGTAGTATCTCATATATTTCTTTGGAAAGTTGTAAGTCCATAAACAAGGCCAAGGCTTCTTCGGAACCATACTTTTTAATGTGTGCGTTTGTGGGCGTGGGAATGCTTTCCTTAATCCTTTTTGGTCGCAGTGGGCTTGCATCAGCAACAGATTTTGTAATCTGCGACCTAACTCTTTCACTATCCTTTGTATATTTAATAGACAGCGCGTCCGATAAATGCTTCATGGTCAAGTCATTGGTGGCATCGGCAAGTTTCCTCTTTCTTGTGAAAATTGAACACTCCTCAATACTTTTGTTGGCCTTCCTTTTGCTCCTCTGGTTGATGTGGTGGGTTTATCTACTGCCAATATATCCAGGATGGTGTCTTCATTAAGCCATTCCTCGTATTTGGAGTTGAAGTTCTGAATGGTTCGATTAGATTTCACCCATTTAACCTTAATATTTGCATATATCAGATAAAAATTATTTTTTATAATTTCGCTTCTCTCAATATTTCCGTATAAGGTATCAAGTTCTTCTAAAGCAGCTTCCGTGAAAAACTTTGGTGTGGTTGACCTTCTAAACAGTTCAAATAATTTTAAATTGTTTAACCCCATGTACTTGTTGCGCCAACTTTCAATCGTAGACTAATCCAGGCATATGCTTATTTTGCAATATATAGGCTTATGCTACCATGCCTAAAAATTTACCTGTTCCCTGCATACATATGGATTTAGGCTGAATTATGCAATTTTGATATTATGCTCGTGTCTAAATAAGATTTGTGCCTACCTGGAGGGACCATAAGTCAATATTGTTTTTGACCATTTGTACTCCAAAGTAATTTTTAAGTGAGGTGCGTACCTGCGAATTTCAATGGGTAGTTTTTTGTGCATCCTGTGTCTGTAACAGAATATTGGGAGTAGACTTTGGCAGATTCTCACAGGTAGACAACCGACTTAAAATGCAATTTTCAAACTATTAGATCAAACTACTGTCAGTCAAAACATGTAAGGGATGCACACCACACAATTTCTGCATACAATTTCTGCAACCATGTCTTTTTAACCTTTTTTACCTCTAGAAGCCAAACGGGCACGTACGGGCAGATAAAACCTTTTGAATTATGTAAAGAAATAATCAAAGAACATGTTTTGCAAATATGGCAAATATAGAAAAATATAGATTTTTTTATTTTCCGTCAAAGTTGAAAAATAGTGAAAAACGGATAGTTTTTAAATAGTGATTTACCAGGAGAAACACAAAGCAAAAAGTTAATTTTTTTATCATTATACATTTAATAAATACATCAATCAACACAAACAAAAAATAAGGCGATTCGTTACCTATTTTTCGTGATACTACACCTGAAATCGCAACAAATTGACTAAAAATTGTGTGTTTTTTTGAAAACCGAATGTCGGTCAACTTTGAACGGTTATATCTTCTAAACTAAAAATGTGATATTATTAAGAGTAGCATATTTGAAATCGTTGAAAAGTTTCCTGTAACATGGGTTTATTCAAAACTTCGTCAGCGCACATGAAAATTTTGATTTTTGCAACCTCGTTTGCTCTACGGGCGCCACTGTGGATCGTTGCCACAACGTATTTTTATAAAGCAATTCACTTGGTCAAAAGTAAGCGGTGTTTCCTTTGGTGTTGCCACAATATCAAAAATATTCTGAGAAGTTGAAATAATGAAAAGAAGTTAAAGGGTAACTTTATTGCTCACTTTAGCCAAAGTTACCTTTAACTAACATTTAATTTAAAGGCAAGTTGTAATAATGGCCCTAAACATTTTAAGAAACTTGATGACATGATGTGAAAGTGTACATATGTATATGAAATTAAAAATTTTCAAATGAAGAAATTTAAGAAAAAGAAATTTACATTATTTGCTGTTTGTTGTAAAATTTCCTTGTTTGGCGTCATCATTTAAAATTTTTTAATACTTGGTGGTGTATTTACAACACAACACAAATATAAAAAGAAACTAATTTTACAATTTTTTATTGTTAGTTTGTTTGTTCATAAATAAATAAAAGTACGTTGCCACCAAATAGTTTTATAAACCAATTCATTTGGTCACAAGTAATCGGTATTTCATTCGGTGTTGCCACATTATCAAAAATATTAATTTTATTTTACTGGGAAGTTATAATATCGTAATACAGTTAAAGGTCACTTTACTCCTCACTTTAGCTAAAATTACCTTTTACTAACATTTACTTTAAAGGCAAGTTGTAATAATGGCCCCAAGCATTTTAAATATATTTCATATTAAAAACGTTTAAAGGTTTGTCTTTAATATTTTTATTATTGAATCACCGCAAATCTTACAAAGCTTAAAACAAGCTAATGAAAAATTATTTCCCGTACTGCTTTTAAAAAGTACACACATAAATTCTCTAACTCTCATGTGATTGTTAGTAGCACATTCAATTATTTGAGGGATAACTTGTGAATCTACAATAAAATAACCAATTTTGATTTTGTAGAAATTATTGAAATACATACATTTTAAAAAGAAACTACGAATCATTTTAGCTCGTTTTTCTAAAAGTTTATGAGAAAATCTAACGCGATAGAAAAATTCAACTGCCAGCTACGGATTAAGTGCTAAAATCTACATCAGTTACTATCTTTAGATCTCAGTGGGGAAACAATAGACTAAAATGTATAGGCCTGTGTAAAACTCTTTTTAATATCTCTAACGTAACTTATCTTACATAAATTTCCATATATATTTTCAATACAAAATCTGGGTGTGGTCCTGACGTAAAGTTTTTCCTTTGATGGATACTTGTTCTTGTTTTTTCCACTTTAAACACATTTTTTGACTAAAAGTTCTTATTTGCATTCGTATTTAATAAAAATATATTGTTTTTTTTTTTTTTTGTTTTTTTTTATGTTAAACTTTTATTTCAACAATACTATATAATACTGTTAATGGCACGACAAATATGCGTCGCTTCCTTTGGTTGTAAAAAAATTTCATTTATGGATATTGTGGTTTGACTTCAGATTCAATATAGATGCTACTTACTACATAATATATATGTATGTATGTATGTATGTATGGATGTATATTAAAGAAGGCTGAAAATATGAGATGCCTTTTTCTGTAGGAAATGAAACAACCGTTGGCTGCCATCAAGTATTGGAGAAAAGTTAAACGAGCGGTAAATAACAAACATTTATGTAGTAACATGTATATAAATTGTATATAAAATGTAACATATGAGTACATAGATATTTACTACGCTGTGAAGTAGTAGTTGTAATAAACACTACAATTGCTTTTGTATTGTAGTTATGTCTGGGCCGATTTATTTATAAGCTCAGTTAATATATTTCTTATTTTTAACCACATTAATACTTTAAATAATAGTTTGTGGTTAACATCAAAGTATATCCTATATTTGCATGTAATTAGTTGTTATATATGTAGAGTGTACAGAGCATGTAATTTCGGAACAATCTTTGTATGAAGTATCTTGGGATGCTAACTAATCTTATGCTTTTCGATACGCTATTAATTTAGTAGCAAATTTTGCACACACTTGATAAAATTAAAAAAAAAAAAAGTTAGAAACAAATGGCAAACTTTTTACACCTTGTTTTCCACCTGTCTTGTTAACTTACAAACGTGCCATGTCTACTTTCTAGGATGGAGAAAATTTTTTGTTTTTAATATTTTTTAAATCCCTAATACGCACATGTCGACAGAATAATAGGTGTGAGATCTTTTTCTAATTTAGCAAAAATTTTACAAAATAAAACCCCATAAACAACATTATAAACTCTTGCACCTAGTATCACTGTTTATACCCCATACCACAGTGAATATTTATTTATTTATTTATTTGTGTATTTATTATAATGTAAAATTACAATAAACTTAATTTTTAAAGCACTAGCTACTTAGGCTATCGGCTTACCACAGTGAATAGTGGTTTGTCCGTCCGTCGGTCCGGTTATCTGTCTGTGTCCATATAATCCTTGTAATCAAACTATAGGTCGCAAATATGAATATATTTTGATTTGAAATTTTGTACAAAACCTATCCATTGATCAAAGGACGAACGTTCTAGAAACTGGTGAAAATCCGACTTAGCTCCCGTAGAAACTACCACTATGGGACCGACTAAAATGGTCGTATAATACAGGTTAATATATATAGCGATAAAATTGTTATTTTAAATAACCAGTTCGTCGTAGGGGCAGTTTTAGACGTAGTCCCCATATAAAGATGATTCCCATTCTTAACTTAAATTTATCAAAAAACAAAAATATTGCACAGATTTTTCTGAAATTTGTTTTATATATGTTTTTTAAAAAATACAGCGACTTTACTAAATATGGTCATATTCGATCTTTTTTTGACCTAGTCCCCAGCTAAATATAACATCAGATATATCTGCACGCCACAATTTAATAATAATATCACTAGTTTATGCTAATTTTCTATATCCAGTTATTGCGTCATCAATATTGGATCCAAGACCCTTTCTAGAAACACATGATATAGGCTAAGTATTGTATAGACTTACTTGTTTATAACTGAGAAGGAGAATCCCACCCATTGAAATACTTGTAGAGACACATGCTTTAGTTGCAGTGAAACAGGTGCATTTGTTTAGATTTTTGAGATTATCTAAAGGGTGTTTTGTTTTATGCTTGGATAGAACTTACGAAAGGGTTACATATCAACCGATCTGTCACAGTGCACTCAGGGTAATATGACTTTATGCTGATGTTTGTAACTATCAAAAATATTTGACCTACACCCATCTTTAATTATACCGATCGACTCAGAATCACTTTCTGAGTCAATTTACCGATGACCGTCCGTCTGTATATCCATGTTAACCTTGTATATATGCTTCTATCGCCCATAGCATGACGTTATTCAAATAGGTGAAAATCAGTTCATGTTCAAACCCAGTCCCCATACAAATAACCCCAAAAATATTGCACAGATTTTTCTCAAATTTGGTATTTATATATATTTGCAAAAAAATTAGTGACCTTACCAAATATGGTCAGGATCGGTCCACTTTTTAAACTAGTCCCCATATAAATATAGCATCCGATATGAGCTTTTTAATATTGGAAGTCAAAAAAATTAATAACAATGCCACTCAAGTTTGGCCCTAGAGATACGGTCTGAACGCATGGTATAAGGTATTGTATAGTCGGTCTAAACCGACTATAATTTTCTTACTTCTTTCATATTGACCTATCGTATAGTGGTTTTTTGGCTGGCTAAGAAATTAATTTTTTGAATCGATTTCTGGCAGTGCGAACGCCGACAGGAACTCATATGTGGTCATTTGCGTAACTGGTAACAGCAACTGGCAACTTCCATGGGTCGATTTTTTAAATATATATTTTTAATATTTTAATATTTTTTAAATATCATTTATCTGGGCGGGTAATAAATTTACGCGATCGACCAATTCATGACTTTCTCTCCACATTATTTCCTTGACAGTATCTCGATGCAATTCGTTGATTTGTTAATATCAAATTTATGGGCAACTTCATTCATTGATTTACATTCTTATAAAGCCTGTATAATCGCAAATTTGATTCAGCTGGCAGCCGATTCTATTATAAAATTAATAATTTTCCAATTTTTATTAAAATTTTATTTTAATAATAATATTAAAATAATTTACTTTATTTAATAAATAATTTACTTTATTTTATAAAAAAAAAATTTTCAGTAAAGCAAACAACGCTTAGAAATGCTATTAAATTGGATAACCGTTAATAGTGTCGAGTCCCAATTGAATATCACACATCACAGAGTTGCATTTTTTCTACCTACTGTATGTATTTATAGTATAATTCTTTGCTAGAATTCTCATTGGTTTGATTTTGACAAAAGCTTATGTACTTTGTTATTTCCACCTTCTGTTATATGATGAGGCTTGCTACGTATTTATATTTCATATGTAATATTGCAAAAATTCAAATAATTTATTTCTTTGCTAGAATTCACATTATTTTGATTTCGATAAGAGTTTATGTACCCTGATAATTTTCCTTTGGACAACTGATGCGGGTTGGTCACTCAACGGCTGTATAGATGGTCTTGAGACAAATGTGATAATGTTTTTACTTTAACTAGTGTAAAAACATTTGATCAAGAGCCAGATTAATTTCGAACTTAATCACCAAATTAATTTTTTTTACCACTTTTTTTCGAATCCTCACCCTTCGTGCGTTGCTGCTGCTTCTGCTGGCGCTGTTGTCGTCAGTACCTGTACAAGTACTAATATATAAAGTATTGAAGACTTAAAAAGACTTAGGCGCGCCCCAACCGGTCATAGACCTTAAACATTATTATTTATATATTTGTCTTTTTATTTTTAGTGCATTTGTTGTTGGTTTACTCATAGGTACAAGGGTAGGAGCTGCCAAGATTTTCAAACAACATTTTTTTTTTTGTTTCTTTTATTAATGTTTGTTTTTGTCATTTACACTTTGTTACATTGCTCATTTTTCTGCTACCACTACTAGAAGTTCTTCTTTTGGTTGGCAATTTAGTTTGCTGGTTCATCCATTCATAAATGCGACAGACATAAATACGACTATATGCTCATGTTTTATTTTACTACCTTTTGCATTTTATCGACACTGGAAACTTAAATGGCTTTTTTTTGGTGTTTGAAACAGATGCTGGTAAAGGGAAACATATAATTTTCGAGCTGCTAAATTTAGGCCTAGATGTTGTTGAGTGCAAAAAAATAAGTGTTTTTTTTTTTTAGAAAAAGGGAGGTATTTTCTGAGAGCCAATGTTTTTAAAAACAAGGCATTGAAGACACAAGCAAATAAGAGTTCAAAAAATTGCTTTCCATATAACCAAAACAAGCTGTTGATGTTGATTATAGCCCGATATAAACACTTCTACCTTTGTTTAAATGAACTTAAGGGAATGTTCAATGGTCAACAACATTCTGTAGTTAAAGCCAATTTTGAGTTAATTCAATATCATAAAACTCCATGATAAAACTTGATATGATAAAACTCCTGACTCGGATAAAGGTATACTTTTTTTTTTAGAGATATTTTGTCCGCTGAATCTGAACTCTGAATTTCTCCATCACATTAGGTAAATGTGTTTTCATACCCTATACCATTCTTTGGTCAGAGTATGTGCTGATGTTTGTAACTGCCAAAAAAAATTTCATCCTAGACGCACCTTTTGTTATACCAATCTAGTCTGAATTTCGGTTAAATAACCCCTTTCGATATGCATGTGTGTTATACGCACTAACCAGTAGTCCAAAAATAAAACCTGTAGTCCCAATATATAACTGATTCCTGATCTTCACTTAAATCAATCAATTATCAAAATACAGCATATATTTTTTAAAATTTGAATTTTTTTGATCAGTCCATTTTTTGAGCTATTTTCCATATAAAAATCACATCAGTTATGCACTTTTTCGTATCCGCACGCCACAAAATAATATCAACCAGCAGATCCCAGCCCTCGAAATTCGAGTGCAAATTCTAGGAAATTTTATTTTTTCATTTAATAAATTATTTTATAAGACCCTAAAGGTATGCAAATCAATTTTAGAAAATTCACAATTTAACACTTTTTATTCTCGTTATTTTTTTATGTCCAAAATTATTTTTCAACTAGCTGTTTTTACCCGGTCTTGCCCGGGATGAAAAGGCCTTTGACTTGAAAAATGGTTCACTATGCTTACCAGGCGCTGAGTACTTAGTCCCCAATTAACAAATTCCCTAATAAAATGAACTTTCTCCCCAAAAATTTGTATGGGCAGTAAATTCATTTTTTATTTCAATTAAAAAGTTTTTGGTTTTTTAATTTAGAAGTTTTTTATAAGAAAAAAAATGCTTCAAAAATAAGGTACGAAACCGCTTTAAGTTTTTTTTTCAGTTTATTTATAAACATGAAATATAATAACGGAATGGGCCGCAAATTAAAGGAATCAAAACTTTTAAAAATTGAATTAATTCATTCAATAGGTGATCATAATTGAGCAGAGACGTCAAATTCAAGTTTCAGAAATGAAAGACTAATGCGACGTTTAATATTGTGTCGCAAGGTTTCTTTAAGCAACTGCTTATAGTATATGTGTGGCCTATTTTGATCAACAGGTAATTATTTCACATACGTAGATAAAATTTATCATACGACATTTCACTAAGCTGTGTTCCGCGAGCGAGTCGCGTCCACTTCCGCGCGTTTGGCAGCCAGACCCGTGCTGCCGCGCAGTTGTTGTCAACTTATTTTAATCGCCAAAATATATTTTTCAGATCATTGCGATATTTTTGGTAAGCTGTGTTCCGCGAGCGCGTCGCGTCCGCATCCGTCGCGTCCGCGTCCGTGCGCCTCGCGCCTCGCGCCGCTTCCTCGCAGCTACTACCCGTGCTGCCGCTTAGTTCTCGTTAACTTATTTTAATTCCTAAAACATATTTTTTAGAGCATTGCGATATTTTAGCTGAGCTGTGTTCCGAGAGCACGTCGCGTGCGCATCCGTCGCGTACGAGTCAGCGGTCGCGCGCCGCGCGTTTGGCAGCCACACCCGTGCTGCCGAGCAGTTGCTGTAAACTTATTTTAATCGCCAAAATATATTTTTCAGATCATTGCGATATTTTAGCTGAGCTGTGTTCCGCGAGCGCGTCGCGTCCGCGCGCCTCGCGCCGCTTCCTCGCAGCTACTACTCATGCCTCCGCTAAGTTCTCGTTAACTTATTTTAATTCCTAAAACATATTTTTTAGAGCATTGCGATATTTTAGCTGAGCTGTGTTCCGAGAGCGCGTCGCGTCCGCACCCGTCGCGTCCGAGTCCGCGGTCGCACGCCGCGCGCCGCTTCCGCGCGTTTGGCAAACACACCTGTGCTGCCGCGCAGCTGTTGCCAACTTATTTTGAAAAGAATACTCATTTTAAATGCATTTATTGTTGGACATACTATATATTGAGAGCAGTATCCAAATGTTTACTAAAATAAATGTTTAACAAAATTCATTAAATAAAAATATGTAAAAATTTAAGAATGAATTTGGGGAGTAAGTACATTTTTAATTTCGATTAAAAAAAATGGGGAATTTGTTCATTTCTTTTGGGTACCTTTTTTTTAAATTTGGGGAATTTGTTCACCGTGTAGTTATTTCCGTGTAACCCAAATTTCAGAGAAATCCATTGAAAAGTACAAATTTGTATAGGGAAGAAATATACCACACAACAAAATATGAATTTTATAAGAAAATTGGGCGTAAAAGTAGGCGTGGTCGGTAAAAATCATATAGCGACCTTCCCTGGAATATGTACTAAATTTCGAAGAAAGCCATTGAAAAATAAATGTTTTTATAGCAATCAAATAAAGAAACAAATAAAAGGAAAAAAAAGTTTTATATACATAGAAGTTGGCGCAAAGTAGGCGTGGCCTGTAAGAAGCATATGGTGATCTTCCCTGCAGTATAGAGATCGTGTGACCAAATTTTAGACATCCCTTGAAAAATAAAAATTTCTATAGTGAACATATATACAAAAAACAGAAAATTAATTTTGTATAAAAAGCGGGCGTAGAAGTAGGCGTGACCGGCAAGAATCATATGGCGACCTCTCTGGAGTACAGAGATCGTGTGTAGCAAATTTCAGAGAAATCCGTTAAAAAAAAATGTGTAGCGAACAAATGTACCAAAAAACAGAATATGAATTGTATACAAAAAGTGGGCGTAATAGTAGGCGTGACCGGTACGAAGAATATGTCGACTTTCCCTGGAGGAGAGAGATCGTGTTTACCAAATTTCAGAGAAATCGGTTGAAAAATAAAAATTTGTATAGCGAACACATATACCAAAAAACAAAATGAATTGTATACAAAAAGTGGGCGTTAAAGTAGGCGTGGCCGGTACGAAGCATATAGCGACCTTTGGTGGAGTACAGAGGTCGTGTGTACCAAATTTCAGAGAATTCCGTTGAAAAACAAAAATTTGTATAGCAAACAAATATACCAAAAAGCAGAAAACGAATTGTATACAAAAAGTGGGCGTAAAAGTAGGTGTGGCTGCAAGAATCACCCGGTGACCTGGCCTGGGGTACAAAGATCGTGTGTACCAAATTTCAGAGAAATGCGTTGAAAAATAAAAATTTGTATAGCGAACAAATATACCAAAAAGCAGAAAATGTATTGTGTATAAAAAAATGGGCGTAAAAGTAGGCGTGGTCGTTAAAAAGTATATGGCGACCTTAGCTGGAGTACAGGGATCGTGTGTGCCGAATTTCAGGGAAATCTGTTAACAAATAAAAATTTGTATAGTGAACAAATATGAATAAAACAGAAAATGAATTTTACATAAAAAGTGGGCGTAAAAGTAGGCGTGGTCGGTAAAAAGTATATGGCGACCTTTCCTGGGGTATAGAGATCGTGTGTACAAAATTTCAGGAAAATCCGTTGAAAAATAAAAATTTGTATAGCGGTCAAACAAACAAACAAACAAACAAACAAACAGAAAATGAATTTTATATATATAGATGTATGTGTTAATAACAACTTTAAATGAGCATTACGCCAAAAAAAAATGTAAAAACCTAAAAAAATCTGTAAATCTAGTGAACAGCTAAAAAGAAATATCTTTCAAATGTGGGATGTCTCGCCAAAATAGGATTAAAACTGACATACTTACATCGGTCACAAGAAATCGCCTTGCCTATTAATATTATAGATGCCACTAAAATTTTGTTTATGCTTATTTTCTATAACCAGTTATTGTCTCACTAAAGTTGGGCCCAAGACCATTTCTCGAAATGCATGCTATAGGGTGTCATATAGTTGATTTAGACCGACTATAATTTCTTTTACTTTTTTTGGTCTCAGAGCCTGTAGTTTTATCGTTTTCTACTTTTGTAAAGTGGGCGTTTTGACCTATTAGCAAATCTAAACCGGTATAATATAATTATTATTGGTATAGGAAAGTCCCAAATATAGAAAATAATTGGGATTTAAGGAGTGAGATCGAAAAAAATTAACATACATAAAATGTAATAATGAGCAAACCTTTGAACATAGAGTTTTGATTTCTTTTACTTAATTGAAATTCTAAGCTCTACTTATGTACTTGTGGACCTTTTCGGGAAACGCTTCCATTATATATTTTATTTATTTATTTATTTCTTTTAATGATTTCCTGCACAACAAGACTAAGTCTTATAATTACAGTACAGGATTTTAGTAGTGTACAAACATGTTTAGCCAAATTAAATTGAATAAAATTGTAACTAATATATAAAAGTTAATATGAATAATATTATAACATAAGAATTTATAAAATTGTGACATTAATAAAATATAACATAGAATATTTAAAAAAAAAAAAAAAAGTTTTAAATTGAAAATAATTAAAAATTACAAAAAAAAAGAGAAATATGTATATATATGTAAATGAAATTTTTCCAGGAGTAGGAATAAATAATGATATAAAAAATTATATAAATAAAAGTTATTAAAAATTAGAAAATAAAAAAATAATTATGATATAAAGAACTATAAAAGAAAAACTACCAGGAGTATTTAACTAAAATAATTAAAAAGACTTTTTTTAAAACTCGTTGCGTTGCTGTTTATTTGTTGGCTATGTTGAAGAGCACTCCAAAGACGAGTAGCATTTACGAAGAACTGCCATTCAGAAACGAGACATCGGAATTTGGGAATTATGAAATTTTTGCCTCCTGACGATCTAGCAAAGCGTATATTTTGAAAAAGGTACTTCGGTTTTTGAGAGTATATAATTTTTCGAAAAAATATTAAAGTTCTAATCTCTAACAAGTTTTCAAACGAAACACATAGAGAGTCTTCGAATAGGACGATACTTGATCTTGCTTTTTAAGTCCGTAAACATATCGTATAATATTATTATATAAAACTTCAAGTTTTTTCTTACTTATGGAGTCACAATAAGAAAACAATTCATAACCGTAAGTAAGACTAGGAATCAAATAAGCTTTCGCGAGTAGCATTCTTACTTTTAACGGCGTAAAGTACTGCACAGACCACAACGTTCTAAATTTGACATATATTTGCACAACCAGAGCATTGATATAATTTGACCAAGTTAAGTTATTGTTAAACACTATTCCCAAATTTTTTGCCGTTCGTACAATATCAATTTTCTCGTTGTTTATAATGATGTCATCTTGAATGATTGGATTTAACGTTTTTTTGTGAATTACGATACATTTGGATTTTCTTGGATTTAAACACAGGCCGTTTGCTGATGCCCAACAAGATATGTTGTTTAAATCATGATTGAGTTTATTAACGTTTTCTCTGATAGATTGAACTGGACTACTTAAATACAATTGGACATCGTCTGCATACATGTGAAACTTGCAGTGAGATAAATGTTGTGGCAAATCATTAGCATAAATAGAAAAATGAAGTGGCCCTAGAACAGATCCCTGAGGGTACGCCTCTTGTTAGTGTAAGGGTATTGGACTCAATGCCGTTTAAACATACCGATTGAATGCGGTCAGTGAGGTAAGATGATATAAGTTGTGATGATGTTGACGAAAATTTAAAATGTGACCTTAACTTAGTACATAATATTTGATGGTTAACTATGTCAAAAGCCTTGGAGTGATCGAGTAGCACCAAGAAGTTAATCTTACCATCATCTAGTTCACGCCTTATACTCTCCGATACGTCAATTAAAGCAGCTACACAGCTGTGATTAGGTCGGAAACCTGACTGTCGGTCAGACAGTCATAAACGTGAACACTTATCTGGTGGTGTAAAATTTTTTCTAAAGCTTTTGAAAGAAAACTTAAGACAGATATTGGCCGGTACTCACTGTTTGATTTAGGGACTGGAATTAACTTCGCATGCTTCCATTTCGAAGGAAAACAGCTAGTTGTGAGGATGGTATTATATAAATGAGTAATATATGGCAATATAGATGGCAGAATTATTCTGATGAACTTAGGATCAAGATTATCATATCCTATTGCATTGGATTTTATTTGAGAACAACTAGAGAAAACATCAAATTGATTGACACATGAAAATTCAAATATGTCCTGGTCAAGCGCATCATTGTCATTATAAAGAGAATTTTCGCTTTGTGCCATATTGTCCGTCGCTACAAGAAGCGAAGTATTAGTAAATATTTTGTTGAGTTCATCAACATTAATGTAGCAGTTCATGCTTTTATCCATATTTCCAATACCAATGTCCCTAATAGTTTTCCAAGTGTGTTTGGATTCAAGGGCGGTACCGAATCGCTTGGAGTAATACTCAGTTTTGGCCATTCTAATTCGATTATTAGCATCCCTCCGGGCAGAACAAAATTCTGCTTTTAGAGTTTTAAAACGCTTCCATCTAGTGAGTGTTGTTTGGCCTATATACACAACCAACCAACATCTTTCTTATATATACTCTTATATATACTCGATTTTGTCAAAAATTACATGTTATATTACTTCTTACATATATTGCAACACCACCTCCACCTCCAGGCAATCTATCGGATCTAAATATTTTATAGCCCTGTAAAGTTATAAGCCCATCCGGGGTTGACTTATCTAACCATGTCTCCGAGACGCATACAATATCAACATTCGAGTTCTCAAAGGTCCATCTGAATTAATCAATTTTAGGCTTTAAGCTCTGAGAATTTAAGTGGCAAATTTGAACACCTTTTTTCTGTTTGGCAAGTATTTTCACCATATTAATTGCTACGTCATTGGAATTCGCTCTTAAATTGTTTCTATTATTCATTCAAATAAAATATAAAATTAGTCACAATAAAAACCAATCCTAAACGCAACGCAATATATTTTAATATAAATAAAGTTTAATATAATAAAGTTGGTTTCTGTCTCTTTTTTGGAACAGATAGTATATCTCCGTTTAAAATCTTTAAAGTTTTGGGGCGCCTTTTCTGTGCTCCCAACTCCCCTTTTACAAGAGCCCAATATCTCTCCACTGGCTTAACCTGCATACAATTTGGAGGAATTGCCATCCTTGATACAAAAACCAAGTTATTGTTCTTGCACCACCGAAAAGGTTCTTGCAGTAGTGACAGCATGCCAAATCAAGCCAAAAAATATGTAGACACATTGTATTTGCTTATGAAAGAAAGTACATAGTCATCTTTGCAAACACTCCTTATATAACTGAGCCCGTTGTAACGGATGACTGGCTTCTTTTGCCGCAATTACTTGCCACACCAATAACTTGGTTAGTAATTTTTTCTGCTTTTGATCCTAAACTTGTCTTCATAATTTGGTCGAGCATTAGCAACATAATAATTTTGCGCCGCAATCTGTCAAAAATCTGCCACTACATACGTTTCGTCGTCTACTATGGAGCAAAGTCGGGTAAGTTTCACCATAACTCAAGAACGGCTGGGCCAATTCTAATGATTTTTGATTTGGTCCGTCTCCGGCCCGTATAGCAGAATAACTATTAAAACTAGCAGATTCCAGCGCTCGAAATTCGAGTGCAAATTCTAGGAAATTTTATGTTTTCATTTAATAAAGACCCTAAAGGTATGCTTCACAATTTAACTCATTTTAAATGAAGAAAACAGACTCAACACATTAAAGCAAACACATTCACAAATTTATTAAATACACACATAGCATTGTATAATTTTATTTATGTGTTAGTAGCAACTTTAAACGATCATAACTCAAAAAAAATGTTCCAGACGATGAAAATCTGTAAATCTGGCTAACAGCTTAAAAGAAATACCTTTCAAATGGTAAATTTTTTGTCAAAATCGGGGTAAAACTGTGAAATTTACATCGGTTACAAGAAATCGCCTTACCTATTAATATTATAGATTTCTGAGGGGCGTGGCACCGCCCACACATAGTTAATATGCAATATTCCATATAATGAGAAAGTAACAATATTTTGTGTGATTTAAAAGCTTATTAGTGTGAGGAGTCGTGCTGAAAACTGGTGATATCGGATCAGTAGGCATGTCATCTCCCATACAAAGCAAATATTCAATACCACATATCTCGAATATGTCGATGCATCTTTTATTAATATTAATACCCATGCTGTAAATGGACGGAATCGAATATATATGCGTATATGGCTGCTAAACTCCAAGCAAATGGAAGGGTATGATGCATTAATAAAGGCAATTGTGGCTTATTATTCTTAGATGCCCCCGGTGGAACTGGTAAGATACTCCTCATGCCATTGATTTTTCCCACTTTTCGTGTGAGATACGACATTGCGGTAGCTACTGCTTCTTCTGGAATATCAGTCACATTATTAGAATGATGCCATTTGGCTCATTTAGCATTGAAATTGCTACTGAATAACCGACAATGGCCAAAGTTTAATTAGCATCTAAAATCATTATCTGAGACGAATGCATAATGACACACGAACGTGCACAGGAAACACTTGATTGTATATTGAAAGATCTGTGCAATAACTCGAGATTTTTTGGAAGCCGCTCGACGATTTCCGCCAAACACTGCCAGCCATACCAAGATCGACTGCTGCCGATGAAATAAATGCTTGCCTCATCAAATCTGTGGCGCTATGTGAAAAAACTTCAGCTAGCAGAAAACGTGAGAGTTTCATTGCTGAATTTAGAAAATGTATGTTTTCTAATGGTCAATTGTACGTGGCAGGTTTACGTGTCATTAAGCCAACCGCTTTATTTTTTCCGCTTTATTTTTTTCTGCGCCTGGTAACAAAACGAAATGTGGCGTATATCACAAGATACTTCACTGAAGAGAATCATCGCGAGCGCAACCCATGCAGCAAAATCAATAGCTTCACTAAAATAATGCGCCATTGAAACACTTGATGTCTGTCCTTTATTGAATTATTATTTTCTTTACTAATATTATCTTAATAAGCTACAGAAATATATAGATTTTTAGTATTCATTTTACTACGTTAGTAAAATGCTTAATTAAGTTAGGTGGTACGAAGTTCGCCGAGTCAGCCCTGAGTAAAAAAAAATTGCTTATAGAATAATAATACCAGAAACGGTCCGATTAAGAATATTTACAGAGTAGTTACGAAGCTTGGAATTATATATTTTCTCCTTCTCTTCCAAGAGCTATTGATAAACAAATTTTCAATTTTGGCACTTAAGCTATTTTCCCGGTCATGGCTCGATATATCTGGTTCTATTTAAAAATTTTGAAAACTCTTATCCCCAACGTTTTAAAATTCGTGCGTATGTTTTCCGGTTCGAAGGACCATAACCCCAATAATTAATTTAAAATTAGGTTTTTATACCCTATACCACTATGTGGTCAGGGTAAAAAGACTTTGTGCTGATGTTTGTAACTACCAAAAATATTTGAGCTAGGCCCATCTTTTATTATACCGATTTAGCGATGTCTGTCCGTCCGTCGTCTGTGTGTCCATGTAAAACTTGTAATCAGGTCGCAAATTTCTGAATATTTTGATGAAATTTAGTATGTAAGCTTATATCGTCCATAGGATGAAAGTCGTTGAAACTGGTGCAAATGGGTTCATTTTCAGACCTAGTCCCCATACAAATGACCACTATTAGATGGACTTAAACTGCCTTAATATCAAAATTATCATACAGTTCTCGGTCAAATTGGGTTTCTGTATGTCTATTATATTCATTTATTAGTAGTCCAAAATTAAACACTATAGGACAATTCTTAGTCAAGGTCCCCATATGAAGCTAATTCCCGGTCTTCACTTAAATCTATCAAAAAACAAAAATAGTGCAAAGATTTTCTTAAAATTTGGTTTGTATATGTTTTTGCAAGAAGTAAGTAACTTTACCAAATATGTTTAGGATCGGTCCTTTTTTCAATCTAGTCCCCATATAGATATAGCATCCGATATGAGCTTTTTCATATCCGAAGGCAAAAAAATTATTAGTAATGCCACTCAAATTTAGTTTATGCTTATCTATAATATTAATAGGCTAGGCGATTTCTTGTGACCGATGTTTTGCTCTACCGTTTTATCCCGATTTTGACCAAACGTATATTATTTGAAAGGTATTCCTTTTTAGCCATTTTGCAGATTTACAGATTTTAAAATTTTTGCCTTTATTTTGAGTAAATTGCGTTTAAAGTTGTTACTAACACATACATAAAATTATAAAATGGTATGTGTTTGTTTATTAAATTTGTTAACGTGTTTGTAATAAAAATGAGTTTGTTTATTGTGTTGATTTTTGAATTGGCTATAATTGATTAGCATACTTTTAGGGTCTTTATTTAATGAAAAAAATAAAATTTCCTAGAATTTGCACTCGAATTTCGAGTTTTTTTTTTATATATCTAATTAGTTGGACCTAAGAGATAGGGTCTCTAAACGCATAGTATAGGCTATCGTATAGCCGGTCTAGACCAACTACAATTTTCTTACTTGTTTAGTATTCTATGGATATTTATAATTATAATTTTTAAATTGAGACAAGATGAGCCCAATTTAGTAATCATATATGGGTACTTCATTTAAGAAATATTTCTGAGCTTAGCCTTTTTTTATGCACTGCTATTTTTCTTTACACTTCTAAATATTCAATTCAAATATTCTTCCAAAAATACGGCAGTACATCTCCTTTAACTAAAAAGCAAATAACTACCGGTGCATATAAAGTTTAAAAAAAAAACAGATTCATTTCATGTTGCTTTACTTTTGTTTGATTCATTTTCTTTAATGTGATCATAGTTTTTGGAACTGTGCCAAAATAAAACGAAATATTAGAGGAACATTTCTTACATTTTTTCCTGCATTATTTACTGCTGCCTATAAAATTCTTCTGTTCTAAGGATTTTAAGTTTTTTTTTTTTTTTTGTCGAAATACAAACAAAATAGCTCTTTCTTATGTACATCCAATGATTTTTTATTTTTTTTTTTTGTGAACATCCACCCATGGTGTTCCTTATTTGTTTTTTTTTTTTTTTCTTGTAGTCTTCTTCTTTTTGGCTGTAATTTATTGTTATATTTTTAGGCTTTTTCATTTATTTTAAACATTTTGTAAGTTTTTTTTATATATTATTTCTGCAACTTTCCACATAATTAAAAAGATACTTTTAGTTTGTGATTTATTACCAAAAAAAAAAAATATTGTATTCCTCTGTTCTGGATTTATTTTACACGAGAATTTCTACTTGAATTTAACTACGACTGTTTATGAGTCCATTAGCTTTTAGTAACAGGACACAGTGGGACGGCATACAAATATTTTAAAATATTTAAATCGTTTCTTACATGTTTTATTTAGAATAAAATTACGTTTATCATATTGTGTCCTAGCAGCTCATATCTGAAGCCAATTTTTTATTAATGATCCCAGTTTTACGACCTTTATATATCGTTATCTATGCGATCCGGTTTTCAAACTAGCGGAATTGATTTTACGAACACTTTTTTATCTCCAGAAATATGTTTTTTTACAAAATACTTTTATGAAAGTTATCTATTTCTCATTCTGTTTGTAATAAGAAAACATATACCATTTGGCACTACATATTTGATCTTAAAGATCTTAAAATTTTTTTTTTTTTTTTTAATTTTTTTGGCTTTTACCCAAATTTCCTCGAGCATAGAATTTAAAATCAACATCGGTTTCTAATATTCCAATGAGTTTTTTTAATTGGCTTTTAATAATGGCAATACTGCAGAAATTAAAATAAATAAACTTTTGGAAATTTCTGAACTTTTTTGGGGAATATCAAAAATATTTATTACATAAAAATCTGCCATAGCTTAAGTTTTATTTTTTCCGAATTTGATTCTGGGTCTTAAAGAATGTTTGAGCCGATTTAATTTTGTGTCTAGATTTATTTTGAAGAACTCTTTATGAACTCTTTACCACAATAACACTAAACACACAATTTTTTTAAAATTTTTCCAATGTTGTAGGCCTTTTAGAATTTTCGTTATCAACTCTAAAAAATATTTTCTATTTTGGCCACATAAAATTTTTTATTTCCCTCCATGGGATGAAACCTTTAATATCGGAAACTTTTGAAACTTTTAATATCGGTTTCGAGAAATAAAAGAAACTAGTAAGGCGGTTAAAAATTTATAGAAATACTTTTTCGGAATTGGTACTTTTAAACAACGTACTTCTTAAGTAAAATAAATTTAAAAAAATAATTTTTTTAAGTAAAAGTACTTTTTCTTAGGATAAAGGTACTTTTTAAAGAATATGAAATTTATTTTTTTTTATATTCTTTTTAAGAAAGGTACGTTTTTAGGTCAAGTTGCTTTTTTAAGAAAAATATACTTTTTTAGTACTAGAAATATGTACTTATTTAAGGAAAATGTAGTTGTTTAGGAAAAGGAACATTTTTAAAAGAAGGTACTAATAGAAAATATTCCTCTAAGAAAGGTACTTTTTTAAGTGAAGTGTCTTCTTTAAGATAAAGATAAAGATAAATATACTTGTACTTTTTAAAGAAAAAAGTATTTTTCAAGAAAACTTTACTTTTCAAGAAAAGGTAATTTTTTAAAAATATACATTTTTTTTAAATATTGTTATTAGGAAAGGTACTTCTTAAGTAATGGTAATTTTTTTTTACAAACATTTATTTGTTAAGAAAAGGGAGATTTTTAAGTAACGGTAGAATTTTTAAGAGTATGTAATTTGTTTAGAAAATATTCTTTTTAACCCTTAATAGCCTGACTTTTTTTTTTTGAGCTGGAAAAAATTAATGTTATAAAACTCGCGTTTCTGAACAACTTTTGTTCTACGACTTTGTTCATATGCTTTATTTACCTGAGCTAGGTAAAAAAAACCTGATTGGTTCTTTGCGGAACCACTAGGCACCTGTAGATCAAAAATTTTAAAGGTACATTTTCCATCAAAGAAATTTTTTTTAACAAAAATCAACATATTTTATTCAGAAAATTCGGAAAATAATAAAAAAAAATAAAGAAATAATAGCATTAAAATATCAGCAATGGCATTTAGTTTTGGTGAAACTCAGCAAAACAGTTTTTTTTCGTTGAAAACCACAAATGTATAACACATTTTAGGCTCGAACTTTTGTTCGGGATGTACATTTCAGATTTTTGCATCGCGGTTTCCCTTCCTTGATATATTCGGGTAAATGCCCAACGTTATCTAGGCGAATGTCACGCGGCGGCATCGGAGCAGACATTGGGCGATGACGTTTCGCAAAAATTTCAACTTCGGTATTACTTCGTCGACCTTTTCCCACTCTCAATTCAGTACCGGATTTTGTCAAGCAATGGGCAACTTCACACACGCTTTCTTCGGCTCCGTTTGATTAGTTACTGCATGATGTCGCTTGTATATGGCCCTATCACACATATGGTAGAACAAGCGATTTGTCCATTTGCGTGACTTTATGCTGATATGACTACGGCCGAGTGACGAATCTAAAAGGTCAACACCGCCCATGTATTTGTTATATTCATGAACAATATTTGAACACGGAATGCATTCCATTACCTTTTTCTTTTTATTATATCGCTTTATTTTTATTAGTCGGCCGAAATATATGGCTTCATTCCAACCATTGCTGATGCCATATTTACAATCTTATTGTCATTCCATGCTACAGTGGTGACGTCGATTCCATGAAACGTTCCCACATATTCTTCGCAATCACCTCTATTGGCGAATTTCTGTGGTAATTTACATAATGGAAGTCGTGGGCGACGAACAGTTGCAAGGGAATCGATGTATAGTTATTATCAAAATATATGGCATGATTTATGAATCGAGGAACAGAGCGAGCCAGTCGTACCACAACATTCGCAGACGCACCCAAATTCGGTTCATTTTCCTGATGATGGTCGTCGTCGCCGGAATAAATTTCAAACGAATAGCAAAATCCGGAATCATCGCACATAAGAAACAATTTGTCAGCCCATGTGTGCGGCTGTATTGTTTCATATAGTGTTTAATCTTTGTCGCACAAATTTGCTCATCAACATACAATCTTGCTCGCTTTGGTACTTTTTGAAAATTTTGGTTCAAAGCGGTGATGACCGAACGTATTTTGTACAGACGATCGTAACCTGGATCGTATTGTGGTATGGGTCCATACATTCGAACTGCTTCGTCGGCACGATTGCGTATGCGATTGCGCGCATCTTCAGATGATGTTGATGGCTGCTGATCAGATGCCGATGTCTGTTGATCAGATGTCGATTGCTGATGATCTGATGTCGATGGCTCTTGAACACGAAGACGATGCGGCATTGTCTGGTTGTTATTGAAGTGCAACAATTGGCGAATCTTGTCATGACGATTTCGAGTCATGCAATCCATTATTGGTTTGAAACCATAGTCACTCCAATATGATCGAACGCACGGGTACTTGAACACCGACATGTAGTAATTGATTCCCATGAATCGTTTGATTTCATCTGGTGTGGTATTCAGTGGTTTTTCAACGTGTTGTTGCACTGCGTACAAGTTGCTCTGTTCGACAATAATTGAAATAATATCGTCTGACATGAAAAACGAAAAAACTGAAAAAACAGTGCCAATATTTCCGGTGTCAGAGCGTCATCGCCTCGTAATTTAACACAATTCGAATACAATTGAAGATTTCTTTTATGCCACATTGTTTTTTTAAAAACAGTAGAATCTTTGTCAATTGAAACGCCTTCAAACATTGCCGAATATTCTCCCCATCGGGGACGATCACCAACAATAACTGGATCTTCTGCAATGCCTATAAGGGAGGAATAAAAGCTTTTTAATGAATGATTATAATATTGCTATTATTTTTTACCTTGATTTGTTTCAGTGTTTGGTTCAAGAGTTGGATTTTCCGAATCGGCATTACCCACTTCGACATAGTTTATATCGACTGCTGCATTGTTCTGCACATCTTCTACTTCCATCGCTTCGTTTTTACCATGTAAGTGGCCTATTTGCTTGTCATCTTCAATATTTTCATTACGGAAAGCAGCATCAAAATCGAAATTTGGGCCATAATCAATGTCGTCAGAAGAAAAATCACAATCATCTTCACTTTCCGACTACGCAATCGAATTGACAAATTCGGAAAGCTCTTCTTCTGTTCTAAAATCATGAATTCTACGCGACATTTCTAATCAACAAACTGATAAAAAAACAATAACAAAAACGTTGCTATATAATTTTATATTTGGTAAAAATATAAAAAATAAAAATATATTCAAACACTCACAATAGATTTTAGGCACTATACAGATCACGGAAATATTTTTTTAAGCTTACATTTTTACGTATTTAACACAAAAATATTTCTTTGAAAGTACGCAATTTCGCAAAAGTGTTTTTTTTTTTTTTTGAGGTTGTGACACCTTTCTGAACATACACGTGCTAAATAAAGTCGGCTTCAAGTGGCGATCGGCGCAAATGCTGGCGCTTGTATCAAGTAATATTTTTAAAGTGGCAGCGGGAAGTTTAAAAAAATTCGTTTAACAAAATTTAATTTTTTTTTGGTTGGCGGTACCAGTGGGATATTAAGGGTTAAGAAATATATTTTTAAAGTAAAGAAACTTTTTTAAGAAAAAGATAGTTTTTTAAGAAGGGGATACTTTACAAGAGGCGCTATATTTTTTAAGAATATGTATCTTTCTTGAAAATATTATTTTCAAGTAAGATTCTTTTTTTAGTAAAGATTCTTTTTTAAGAAACAGGTATTTTTTTAGAAAAATGTTCTCTATAAAGAAAAATTAACTTTTTTTTTTTGACACAATTCTTTTTAAATAGGATTGATTCTGTTTTAAGAAAAAGGTTATATTAAGAAAGAGGTAAATTTTAAGAAACAGTTACTTTTTTCAAGAAAAATTTACACTTTTAAGATAAAGGTACTTATGAAAAATATACATATTTATGAGAATGTACTTTTTTAAGAATATGTAATTTTTTTGAGAAAATATATTCTTTTTAAGACTTCACTTTTTTAAGTAAAGTGGTTTTTAAACATGGGTTTTTCAGAACATTGTCCTTTTTTAAGAAAATTTTACTTTTTTAATAGAGGTAGATTTTTTAAGAATATCTAATTTTTTTAGACGAAATTCTTTTTAATATATATACTTTTTAAGTACATATAGGTCAATTTTGAAGAAAAAGTGTCTTTATTAAGAAAAATTTATTTTTCAAAAAGAGTACCATCTTTAAAAAAAATTCATTTATTAAGAAAACAGTATTTTTGAAGAAAGGGTGCTTCTTAATAAAATGTTCTTTTTTTTAAGAAATTTTACTTTTTAAAGGAAATGTTTTAAAAAAACGTTTCCTTTTTTAAGAAGAGGTATGTTTTTAAATAAAGGTATTTTTTACAAAAATATAATGAGATACTTTTAAAGAAACTGTACTGCTGCAAAAAAATGTTTTTTAAGAAAGGTACCTTATAAGAAAAGGTACTTTTTTAACAAAGTTATGTTTTGGAGAAAATGTACTTTTTAAAGAAAATGTATTTCTTTAAGAAAACGTACTTTTCTTAGAAAAATTTTTTTTCAACAATATCTAGTTTTTAAGAAAATGTAATATTTAAGCGAAGGTACTTTTTAAATAAAGGAACTTTTTTAAGAAAGTATATCTTTTTTCAAGAAAAGGTGCATTTTTAAGAAAAAGTACTTATTTTGAGATAGTGCTTTTTTAAGAAAAGATACGTTTTTGAGTAAAGGTACTTTTTTAAGAAAGGCATGTGTGCAATTATGGTATACATACATAGTAGTTATTATATTAATACAGACGTATAAGTGATAATTTTATGAAAATAAATATTAATTATACGGCGCACTGTGGACCATATTTTGAGAATTTGAGAAGACGGTTAAAAATAATTTTTTTATTGTTACCGATTTTAAGGATATGTTATTCATTTGAAAGTAAATGCCAGTGAACCACGGGAGCCAAAAAATTGCGACTCTATTTCAACTATATCACAGCGAACAAGGTGTTCGAAAATGAACTTTTTCAGTATTTTGCTAAAATTAAAAATTTCTTTGTAAATTTTAATTTTTAAATGACTGTAACTTTTTTGTTTTAAAAGATTTTAAAGTAAAATAAATTTTGTATAATTTTTCAATTTCCAAGCTATTAACGTTAGAGTTGTTTAGAAATTAAAAAGGAAATTTTTTTAAAAAAGGTCAAAATTTCCCGAAAATCTCCTACTTAATAGCGCATAACTCTTGCCCATCAAAAGTCATCAAAAAAAAATCGTACACTGTACTGTAGTTCAAACCGTCGCCTACACTCCTATACCCCATTATATACCCGCCAGTTTCCGCCCGTGTACACCAGAACAGGTTTTCTGACCCAAGGTCATATATTATGTGCAAAATTTATGAATACAAAAGTTTTCCACTATGTGGTTAGGGTATAATGAGTTTGCCCTGATGTTTGTAACTACCAAAAATATTGGACGTATACCCATTTTTTATTATACGGATCGACTCAAAGTCACTTTCTGAGTCGATTGAACGATGTCCGTCTGTGTGTTATGAATACAAAAGTTGGTCGTATCGGAGAATTTTTTTTTTTCATAAATTTATTTGTTTTTTATACTGACAGAAAAAGGAAACGGTAGAGTTGACACGAGTTTTTATATACTTATAAAAAAGGGTTGGGACATAATGCGCTTAATTGTTAAATTATATTAATGGGTAAAATCGTTTTTATTTTGACAGGTACATTTATATAGGTATTTTTCAAAAATATTAATAGTCGGCGACGAAATGGGGGAAAAATTTAAAAAACAGCTAAATGGTAAAAAACTATTGCGACACACCCTTTTAAGATATGAGCAGGTATGCTTCACCTTTTAAAAGGGGTTAGGGTCTGGGTTTTTTATGCTTCAAAAATAGAAGATAAAAATTGAATTTTACATAATTTCAAAAAAGAGTATTTATAATAACTAGCAGATTCCAGCCCTCGAAATTTAAGTGCAAATTTTAGGAAATTTAATTTTTTCATTAAATAAAGACCCTAAAGGTATGCTAATCAATTATAGCCAATTCCAAATAAAGAAAATAATTTTTATAACAAACACATTAACAAATTTAATAAACACACACATAGCATTGTATGTGTTAGTAGCCACTTGAAATGCAATTTACTCAAAATAAAGGCAACAATTTTAAAATTTGTAAATATGGTGAACAGCTAAGGAGAAATACCTTTCAAATAACGTACGTTTGGTCAAAATCGGTATAAAACGGTAGAACAAAACATCGGTCACAAGAAATCGGCTAGCCTATTAATATTATAGATGTTTCCTCAATTATTATTCATTACAGTTTGAACAATGGCTAAGTACTGTTATAGAGATCTCGATATTTATTTTCAACAAAAAGATGTCGACGATATAATTTTGCACATACTGAGCAACCATTTCTTTAAGAATTGTAACCTGCAAGAAATTGAAATACACAAAGAAAAAATTACAACTTTTGCATCAAATTTAAAAAAACGGTTCATTGAATGCTCCCATAGCAAGGCAAAGATATACAAACGTCACCAAGACTGGTTATTAAAGGAACTTTTTTTTAAGAGTTCATCTGCCAACGAAAGTGGAACCAGCAAAACCAATCGATGGATGTAGTGAAAGATCTCGCAAGCTGGAGAATATCAATAAAGAAATTTCTCAAAGAATTATTAATTATTAATTTTTGCACCAAATTCAGCCAACACAAAATAAGAAAAATAAAATGGAAATAATTTAAAAAATAGTAGAAGCGAGCCCAAGGCGCACAAAGAGGATTTTGAAAAGCATTCCTGCACCAACTGAATATAAGAAATTTACTCCAGAAGAAGCGTTCTCCCTATTTTTGGATTTGAATTTCGGAAGCGAACCAATGAAAAGAATTGTGGGATTTTTCCAGAGTATCGAGATTTAGTTTATGTCAAAAAAGAATGCTTACCTTCACAATCTGCTATTAGTGTCACTTCAAGTTCAGCAGAAATAAGAACATACTTGAACATACTCGAGAACGATTCCTAAATACGCTTGATACTGATCATTTAAAAAAAAATGGAAATGGCAGCCTTACTTTAATTTATAAATGGGAATTTGATGGACCATCTGGCCAGAAACAATGCAAACAATTTAATGCCGGAAATTCATCACTTATGTATCTTTCATTCCATTGCGCTTAACAAAAATTTGTAGGGGCTTATAGCCGTCAACTAGTAGAGCAACAGAAATTGATGTATGAAAAAATTAAATTCCTTCTTCAACAAAGTATTGCAGATCAATATTTGCATTTAAAAAGGAAACCGAAGATGTCATAACTGAAGAAGTTCAAAAATATAATGGATCAAATTAAAGAACTTCAACCAGTAATATTTAAATTTGATGACCAAGACATTGAAGTAAATTTTAAAATGTGTCTCACAATGATTGATGGAAAAGTCGCACAAGCTTTAACTGGAACAAAGTCAACGTCAAGCTGCATTATATGCCAAAAGACATCAATTCAATTAAGCCAACCCCCACCAGAAGACGATAGTTTTAAGGAAGCCTACGAATTTGGAATGTCCCCTCTTGATGCTAGAATACGTTTCATGGAGCATATTCTTAAATTGGGTTATGATTTGGAATTTGGTCCGTTAGGCGAAACAGTGAGAAAAAACAAAGAAAATGAAGAAAAAAGAAAGCAAAAAAAAAAATACTGCAAGGAGATTTTTTCCGATCCAGAAACTGCAGCATCTATCACAAGTGTAGATCATGAATTAATAAGACGATTCAAAATCATATTACAAGTTCTAGCATGCAGCAGAAAGATAAATGCAAAAAAATTTGGAGAGTACGCCAATAAAACAGCTATACTTTATAATGAAAAATACTCTTGGAGATATATGCCATCCACAGTTCATAAAATTTTGTACCATGGGGAACAAATAATTCAAAACAATATGCTACCAATAGGAGATCTATCTGAAGAAGAGCAAGAAAAAAGGAACAAAGACTACAGATTCTTTCGTGAGCACAACACAAGGAAAATGTCCAGATGTTGTACTATTGAAGATCTTATCACTATTTTGTTTTGCACTTCAGATCCATATATGACTAACATTCGTCAAAAATGGAAAACTACCTCTATTCAATTAGACAAAGAAGTTAAACAACTTCTAGCAGATGAAAATCAAGGCCATTGAGAAGAAATATTTACTAAAATTGTTTGATTTAAAGTAGTTTTTCAGTACACTAACAATAAGTTATACTCTTTTTTTATATAGTTAACAATTTTTCTTGACTTAAAAATTTATGTATTTTATAAATTTACCATAAAAATTGATATAGAAATATTGAAAAAGAAAATAAAAAATTTTTAACTGAAGTCAAACCATGCGACATTTTCATTGAAACGTTTCTGTTTTGAACCAATATCAGGTAACTTTTACGCTCGCTGCTTAATAAATTATATTTTAACTCGGGCTCTTTAAAAAAAAAGGCAACCTTTGGCCCTTGTGAACGTTAGGACTGAAAAGATTACGGGGTCAACAGTTTAGCATTTGCTGACAAAATTTAACTTACAAAATTTTTAAAAAGTATTAGTTGTAAAATTAACTGAAAAAATAAGACATATATAAAAAAAACGTTTTAGCACTTCACTTTTGTACTAAAATTCAACTAAAAACAAGTAAGAAAATTATAGTCGGTCTAGACCGACTATACGATACCCTATACCATGGTTTAGAGACCCTATGTCTTCGGTCCAAGTAATTCGACATAGAAAATAAGCATGAACCAATTTTGAGTGGCATTGCTAATAATTTTTTTGGCTGCAGATATGAAAAATTTCATATCGGATGCTATATTTATATAGGGACTAGGTAGAAAAATGGTCCGATCCTGACTATATTTGTTAAAGTCAATTATATTTTGAAAAAATATGTATAAATCAAATTTGAGAAATATCTGTGCAATATTTTTGTTTTTTGAGAGATTTAAGTGAAGATCGGGAAGCAGCTCTATATGGGAATTTTTTTTTGGACTACTGATTAATGGATACTAGCAGATTCCAGCCCTCGAAATTCGAGTGGAAATTCTAGGAAATTTTATTTTTTCATTAAATAAAGACCCTAAAGGTATGCTAATCAATTATAGCCGATTCACAAATCAACACAAAAAAACAAAATCATTTTTATTACAAACACATTAACTAATTTAATAAACACACACATAGCATTGTATAATTTTATGTATGTGTTGGTATCAACTTTAAATGCAATTTACTCAAAATAAAGGAAAAATTTTGAAAGCCTGTAAATCTGCAAAACGACTAAAAAGAAATACTTTCCAAATAATACACGTTTGGTCAAAATCGGGATAAAACGGCAGAACAAAACATCAGTCACAAGAAATCGCCTAGCCTATTAATATTATAGATAATAAAGACATACAAACCCAATTTGACTGAGATCCATATGATAATATGTATCTTATAGCAATTTATGTCGATTTCATAGGGGTCATTTGTATGCGGACTAGGTCTGAACATTAACCGAATTTCACCAATTTCAATGGCGTTCATCCCATGGCCGATAAAGGGTCACATACCAAATTTTATCAAAATATATTCATATTTGCGACCTGAAGTTTGATTACAAGGTTTACGGACGGACTGAAAGTGATTCTGAGTCGAACGGTATAACAAAAGATGGGTCTAGGTCAAGTATTTTTAGTAGTTACAACTACCAAACTACCAAACTACCAAAAATATTTGACCTAGACCCATCTTTAATTATACCGATCGAATCAGAATCACTTTCTGAGTCGATTTAACGATGTCCATCCGTCTGTGTGTCCATGTAAACTTTGTAATCAAACTGCAGGTCGCAAATATGAATATATATCGACGAAAATTGGTATATGAGCTTTCGTCGGCCATGAGATGAACGCTGTTGAAATTGGTGAGAATTGGTCCATGTTCAGACCTATCCCCCATACAAATGACCCCTATGAAATCAACATAAATTGCCATAAGATCCAAATTATCATATAAATCTTAGTCAAATTGGGTTTGTACGTGTTCATTACATCCACTAATCAGTAGGCCAAAAATGATCCCTATGGGACAACTTTTAGTCATAGGCCCCATATAGAGCTGCTTCCCGATCTTTAGCTAAATCTATAAAAAAAACAAAAATATTGCACTGATTCATCTCAAATTTTGTTTGCATGTATTTTTGCAAAATACAAGAGACTTTACCAACCATGGTCAGGAACGGTCCATTTTTGGACCTAGCCCCCATATAGATATAGCATCTGATATGAACTTTTTCATATCTGCAGCCAAAAAAATTTATAAAAATCCCACTCAAATTTGGTTTATGCTTATTTTCTATATCCAATTAGTTGGGCCTAAGAGATAGGGTCTCTAAACGCATGGTATAGGGTATCGTATAGTCGGTCTAAACCGATTATAATTTTTTTACTTGTTTATTATTATTTTTTATTATTTTTTTATTAAAGGCTAAAGTCCCACCTACGAAACAAAAAAACGCATATTTTTTTTTATTTTTTTTATTTTTATTTCATATGTATATAAAAATATTTACAATATTTGAGATCTTACTTATATTAAATAGTATTGCAACAAATATAAACGTTTTATATAATTTTGCAATTCCTAGTAGCTCAATATAAGGAGAAAAGTATTTAAAAAAAAACCTAATAATGTACGTCAAATAAAAGTTTTATAGGAGAAGTGGGAGTAGGTTCTAATATGATATCTTCACATAAATGGAAGAGAAAAATAAGAAACTACTCGAATAATTCTCTAATTATGTCAAACTTAGACATTCTGCACCGATTTTCGAATGACAGTGTCAAATTTCTCATAACCATATATAATGTTTCATGTTTAAAATGTTCATGTACATGAACTGTGGAATGCCTTTTCCGTAAGTTGTGTATGATTTTAAGATTCTTGTTTTGAATTATTTGAAGCTTTTTAATGTTTGTTTTGCAAGCTTTTGTGGACCATACTTGACATCCATACAACAATATTGGACGAATACAACATTCATATAAAAGTAGTTTATTCTTTTCGTTTAAGTGCGATTTTCTATTTAAAAGTGGAAACAGTGCTCTGCCACATTTTATTGCTTTATTACAGGTGTTTACTATATGCTGCTTAAATGTTAGTTTTTTGTCTAATGTGACACCCAGATATTTTATAGAATCACTAAGCTCTATAACGTTGCCATGAATTATTAGTGGCCTATTTGGGACCCTTTTGGGAGATTTATTAAATGGAAATATTATTGCCTGGGTTTTCTCATTGTTCATTTTTACTTTCCATTTTTCAAAATATTTGGTACTTTTTTCAACGCTTGACTGCATTTTTTTTATAATGGCATTGGACAATTTACCAGAACTTATAAACGCACTGTCATCAGCATAAAATGCTGCCGTGTTGTTTCTTGCTACTGCAAAATCTGAGGTAAAAATCGAATAAAGTGTAGGAGATAGCACAGATCCTTGGGGGAGACCAGCTGGAATGTGTCTTGTGGAGGATAGAATATTGTCTATTGCTACAACAAAAGTTCTTTTTTCAAGAAAGCTTTTAATTAGTTTTTGTATATACAATGGATAGCCAAACTGATTTAATTTATAAATTACGGCATTATGCCAAATCGAATCAAAAGCTTTTTCGATGTCGAGGAAAACTATTTCAGTGCTTTTTCTTGCAAGTTTATTAGACTCAATTATATTAACAATTCTCTTAATTTGATGTACTGTAGAGTGCTCTCTACGAAATCCAAATTGCTCATTTTTAATAATACAATTGTCCTCAGTAAAATCCTTTAAACGTTTATGAATAATTTTTTCAAATATTTTGTCTAGAACACTGAGAATACTTAATGGCCTATAGCTTGAAGGTAATTTAGGATTTTTTCCTTTTTTATGTATGGGAATCACCCTAGCTTTTTTTGAACAGATTGGGGAAATATCCCATTTTTATACAAAAATTGTAAACCCTACACAAAACATTGTGGAGTTCTTCGGGCATTTTTTTCATCAAGATGGTATTAATTCCATCTAGCCCAGGAGCTTTATTATTCTTGAGATCAAATATAATGTCTTTAATTTCCGATACATTGGTCAAAACAGTATTATTAATTTCATCTTGAATATTTCTATTAATGGTTTCAATATAATTATTTACTGCTCTTTCCATGGTCGAGGTGTTATGGAGTGAAACTTTATGGTACTGCTCAAAAACTTCCGCAATGGCATTTGCTTTACTTTCATTGTCACATAATTCAACATCATTTACAGTAAGAGGACGATTTCCCCTTATGGATTTAGTAATTTTCCAAAAATTTTTACTTCCATGAGATAAGGTGGCAATAAAATTGGACCAGTTTTTATTTCTATCTTGATTTAGATGAAAATTTATTAACCTATTCATTTGTTTTAAAATAGATGATAGTGTACGTCTTCTAGCTTGGTCTGCGCACCTTTGAAGTTGTCGTCTATAAATTCTACGTTGTATTATCAGGGATTCACTTATTGGGGATATTTTTCTGCACCATGGATTGAGACGTTTGGTTGGAACTTTATTATGAGCACCATTTATTATTTCGATTAAGCTCTCCAAAACGTTTTCTATATTTAAAAAGTTTATACACACATTGTTCAGCCCACGACTGTTTATTTCGTTTATAACCCTAAGAGCGTATTTCATTCCAATTAGCTAAGTGATATAATGATGTAATTTTTATTGAATTCGCAACATTTCCAGTTATAGTGCAAGTGAGAGGGACGTGATCTGAATTCAGTCTGCTTGGATGCGTTTCTAAATTGGTCATATTTAAATTGGAGTTTGACAAAACTATGTTAACTGTAGAGGGCTGGGTGTAGTTGGTAGATTGACCAAAACGTGTGAAATCATGTGGATAATAAATGTAATAGTTAGACTGTAATTGATGTTGATAAAGAACATTACCTGAAGTATTGTTGTCAAAACAGTTCCAGCTGGTGTGACGTGCATTAAAATCGCCAAAAATGAAAAAGTCAGTAGGGATATTAGTTAATTTGTCTAGATCGCTTGTAAATTTATTGTTGTACTTGGGACAGTATGCCGACGTAAAAATTGTTAATCGCCCATTAATATTTAACGATATTGAAATATTCTCAAAAAGTGACGTTTGACATTTAGGTAAAAGTTGATGAGTAATTGAGTCTCGAATGGCAATGAGAACACCCCCTCCATGAGTGGGTCTGTCATCTCTATATATCTTATAACTAGGGAGACTAAATTTGTGATGTTGCTTCAGAAACGTTTCATTAAAAAGAGCTATGTCGATTGCAAAATCGTGTAAAAAACGCTCAAATTGAGCAATTGCTGAATTGGTAGATATGCCTTGGGCATTCCAGTGCATAACGTTAATACATTTTAAATTATTGGTATTAGATAACATGACGAAGCATATTGCCTAGCACCCTCATTTTGTCGTATTTATTTCTGCATTTTTGGAGGTCATCTAATGCTTGGAAATATATATCTAATAACCGCTCATTAGGTAAATCATCGCAATCACCTATTGGATCATCTTCAAAAGTTACATCAGCGTATCTGTCTCTATTTACCTTTGGAACATTTTCTCTAGTAACATCTGAGTACCTAATTATATTTATTGTAGGCGTAGTATTAGCATTTCTTAAAGTAGTTGGGCTGTTGTCATGAACACTTTGAATATTCGCAGAGTGCATGTGTAAATCGGGAACAATCGGTCTTCGGTGTAGTCGACTTGTTCTATCTGAGATTCTGCTACTGATCTCTAAATATTCTTTCCGGCACGGACATCTTGGGTCATCAGCTCTATGATTTATATTTTTGAGGTATCTTGCAGAGCAATTAAAACATTTGAAAACCACTGGAGTATTTGTAGAATTTTTATTTATGGTACATTCAGAATAGTCATGATCACCAGCGCAAGCTGGACAAACTGGCAGACGGTAGCAATTTGCAGATCCATGTCCATACGTGGAACATTTGGAGCACAATGTCGGGCCCTTATTGCCTTTATGAGGATTCCTCCAATGTACAGCTATGCCATAAAAAAATCGTATTTTTATAATATCACGTTTAGCAATGTGTAACTTATCAAATTCAATCATGTAGAGTGCATCATCAATGTTGGATCTTTTTGTTACGACTTCTTTAACACTTGTTGGTACTATATTAAACGTGTTTTTAAATTCTTCAGTAATAGTAGCAATACTTAACTTAGGAAGGCCAAACAACATTATTTTAAATTTCTTTTCGTCTTTAAATTGATGAGTATAGAATTTTAGCTTTGCTTCTTTAAGTTTTTTCAAAGCTTGTGTATATTGCATTATATTATCTGATATAACTTTGGTTCCAATGGACATTCTTTTGTATTTATAACTTCGACCAATAAGCTCTAACACAGTTGTAAAACTATGTAATGAGTCAATCACTAAAGGTGGAATCCTCTCCTTGATTTCTCTTTGTTGTTCCTCTTCTAGTGAGTAGGAATCATCATCTTTTTCATCATCTAATATTGAAAACCGGTTATTATTAGCATTTGGCGCTTTTTGTTCCTTGAATTTTGGGGTATTACCCCAAAATATTTACTCTTCTTTTCTTAGAATTCATTTAATCAGTCACATACAATTTAACACGATGTAGAATGTGTGTAAAAGATAACAACAATAATTGTTTGTTTAATATCAAGAGTACAGTTGCAAAAAGAAAAAAAAAACTATAAACAACAATGGTTAGTGAATAGCAAATCGACCGTCAGCAACGAAGGTTAGCTAAAGACTGAAAAAAAAACGCATATCAAAATTCCAATCCAATCAAATTTTATGCATTTTTGACCGCCTTCTCGTGAAATGGTCCACTGTGCGGCGTTAGAGAATCAGTGATAAGAGTAGCTATATATGGGACCTTGTCTATGAAAAGGGGGCCTACGTGCGAAAATAAGTTATCGAGAAAACAGTTGCCTCAGTTTCTGCGTTGCCTGGTGTCTAACTATATTAAAGGACATAAAGTATTGTTCTGCTCGGGATATTATCGTAGTTAATTGTGATTACGTTGATGTAATCGTTTTTGTTGGCCGTTTGCAGAAAAATGAGTAAAATGGAAACTAGTGAAATTCTTTAGCTATGAGTTTCATTAAGTTCTATTTTTAACACTGATTTGAATATATATATGGGGCGTATCGTGTCAAGTGATCCAACTTGTGAAACCGATGTCTTCCGATCGGGATGAAATTTGCACCAAGGGTAGTCTTATTGCATAGTAGTTTAGACACAATTTTTGAGCAAGATCGGTCCAGAACTAGAGGGGGTCAAAATTTGACATTTTGACCAAACAGGCGTTTCTTCTCATCCACGTAACTTTTTACCTATTATTCTTAGAAAAATTTGTCCCAAATAGTTTAGATAGCTCAGTCTTTCGAAAAAAAAATTTTAAAAAAATAAAAAAAATTTTGTTGACTTTTTTTTGCAAAATCAAAAATTTTTTTAACTTTTTTTTATTAACAATTTTTTTTTTTTTTGCTCAAAAGAAGCTTAGGGTTTTTCCTTTACGAGCTTTTTGTCGCTTAGTGGGATGCTGAACCTAGTAACACCAAGAAAAGATTGGCAAAAAAGGAGTAAATAAAGGCGATAAATAAGCCGGATGAAAGACTGGGTATTAAAAAATTTACAGAACTTAAATACTTCATCAGCTACAATAAGTTAATTAAAAAAATAGTTATGTTATAAATGGGTCTAATGTGATTAAGATTAAATTTTATTAAATTATTTATCTTTTTATTTAAATTAATATTATTATTATATAGTAATTTTATTATTATTACAAATAAAAAAAAATAATTTTTCAACATTTCCATAGAAAAAAAGAGATTTTTTTTCCTGATGTTAACGTATTGCTGGTACTCGTATTACAGTATCGAAGGTATGAAATTTTAGTTAGGTATGTTACATACTGCCGGAGAGGTTTATTTGTCTAGTTTCTCCGTATATGCTTTATTTTTAAGGTTTTAGAAACACTTACACACTAATAGGAAAAAATTCAAATTAGTGCATAAGGTAAAAATGGAAAAACCGTTGTCTTGAGTTACAAAACATTTTTTTTTATAGATATCCCACTCGCATCCCACTAAGCGACCAAAAAGCTCTTTAAAAAAAAAACCTAAGCTTTCTTTTGAGCAAAAAAAAAATTTCCTTTTTTTAAAAAAAAATCAAAAAAAATTTGATTTTTCAAAAAAAAGTCACAAAATTTTTTTAATTTTTTTAATATTTTTTTCCGAAAGACTGAAGAAATAGCTACTTAAACTATTCGGGACAAATTTTCGCTTATTTGGCGAAAATGTCAAATTTTTACCCCCTCTACCTCAGATAGTTCTCGACAGATCTTGATGAAAAATTGTGTGTAAACTACTATCCAATAGGACTAACCTTGGTGCAAATTTCATTCTGATCGGAAGACATCGGTTTCAAACGTTGGATCACTCGGCATGAAATGCGCCATATTTATTCTAAAAAAACATTTTTGCAATTTTGTTTCTTTTTTGGGAATTGGGGATTTTCGTATTAAATTGAATATTTCTGACATTAAGATTATCCTTAGTTTAAAATTGATTATAATAGACACATTTTAAATAATCTTCTAAAGTCTGGTTTAACAATATTGTTTTACACATTTTAAATTAATGATTGTACACGATTAAAATTAACAAAATTTGCATCTATACTTTAAATCATCTAGGGATCCTTACAGAGTTTTAAACAAAAGCAGTCCATTCATTATTCAATCTACCAGCAACAAAGTTGTTGATAATTGTGTTTGAGTTTTTTTTTTTTCTTAAATCTTTAACAAATTGGTTTATACAAGTTTTTATCTTGGATATGGAGCATGTGGCAAAGATGAGGTTGCACACATGAAAAATAAACAAAACTAAAACTCATGCATGATAAAAGTTTTACATTTTTCTTTAAATACTGTACTCTGGAGTGAAAAAATATAAACCTCGAGTTGTAAGAATAGAATAGTTTATAATCCAATTAAGTTCTTTGTGTAGATAACTATTGTTTAAAAAGTATATGATTCTCCAAAACACAATCATAATCATAACGTGCACACTACACTCACTACTTCTTCAAAAATACATTTATATCTGCAGACAGTTATGACAAAAATTCTAAGGATTTTTGTAAATTGTTTAGTTGAGTGTTGAAAAGATAAAAAAGGACACAGGACAGAGAGAAGCTGATGCAGTTGCAAAAGACAATGCGATAAACAAAAAAAAAAGTCTCTTCTCACAAGTGGCAAGAACAACAATTTTTGTTATCGTTACAATACATTGTTTGTAACACTCATCGCAGGATTTTGATATTTTTGTTAGTGCTGAATAAATTTTGAAACACCCAAAGGAGTTAACTATTTAAAAAATAACAAAAATAACAAAAAGAAGGTGGTAGACTGCAGTATTAAAAAATACAAGATATATTTTGTGCGAGGGTTGTTTTGTGAGTTATAGACTTGAAGATAGATGGAAGCTGAAAAATACTGTCTGTCTTAGTCGGATATAGTTTAACCTAAGCCGTGAGTTTCGGCCACGAAAACGGACATAGATTTGACAAATAAGCATATTCTAAACATGAGTGAGATTGTAAAGTTCTCAATAGATATATTAAATTTTATATCGGATGCAAATTTTTTATGTAGACTAGGTCCACAAAGAGTCCAATCATGACTAGTTTTGAGAACATGATATTATATTAATCTATAATATTAATAGGCTAGGCGATTTCTTGTGAATGATGTTTTGTTCTACCGTTTTATCCCGATTTTGACCAAACGTATATTATTTGAAAGGTATTTCTTTTTAGCCGTTTTGCAGATTTACAGATTTTTAAATTTTTTCCCTTATTTTGAGTAAATTACATTTAAAGTTGCTACTAACACATACATAAAATTGTACAATGCTATATGCGAGTTTATTAAATTTGTTAATGTGTTTGTAATAAAAATGAGTGTGCTGTTTTGTGTTAATTTGTGAATTGGCTATAATTGTGTATCGGATATTTATGTACGGTTAAAGCTAAAATGTGTAAGCCATTTTTTCCTGCCATGCGAGAATATTGTAGAACCCAAAATATTCGCATGGGATAAATATTTTGGAAAAAAAAAATATTAATGGTTATGTTCTCTAAACCCCGTATAAGTGGTTGGTGTCTTCACTAATATCTGAGATAACATGTATAAGCATTGACCGCACTAAAAACACTTAATTGGATTGTACTCAGCCATTGAGCATTAATAAGTTGGTTCAATAAGTTGTTTTTATCACTTATATCTGCTGATCTATTATAAAAATCTTCAAAAGGAAAAAAGAGGTTTTCAGTCAACTTTGTTTTTTTGTAATATGAAACCCAAAGGTAGGGTGGGCAGATTTAACAAGAGCGTACGACATCTGGCTCTTGGATCATCCTAACATTCACATTGAGAGAAGTAGTTTCTCTGTAAATTAGTTTGGGATTAAATAATTGCAACAATTTTGACACATTGAGTATAAATTTCAAATTTTTTTATTAGACACGTAGATTTTTTTGTTAACGACTGCGAATGACGGGTTTGTAAAAAACTCACCCCAGTTGCCGGCGAGCTAGAGTTTTTGCCAGTACTTGCCGAAAACAAACCGTAGTTCGAGAGGAAAAAGAATCGTTACAATTGATTAACATACCTTTAGGCTCCTTGTTTAATGAAAAAATAATATTTCCTAGAATTTGCACTCGAATTTCGAGGGCTGGAGTCTGCTAGTAATTATTAATAGAAGCAGCAAATAATCTAATTTTTGATATTAATTTTTATTTCCTTTTATTTTTATTAAAATTCAATATTTCAACTAACATCGTTAGTCATCAAATTATATGATCTTTAATTCGTTATTCTTAGACTGATTACACATGATGAGTCTAATGCCGTTTTCTTTTCGCATTTTATTTGCACTTTTTTCGAAAAGTGTATTTTTTTTTATATATTCTAAATTAAGAGTAACCTAATTTTATACATCAATCGAAAGGTCTCAAAGTGCTGTCTTCATAAAATGCAAAAAATTTTGATTATTATCCTCTCTGAAGTCATGGGATGAAAATATTCAAAAAAGAGGAACAATGTGGAAATTTTCTCACACTATGACCTGAAAGAAATCAATGGGTACAATTTTTTGCGATTTATAAAATAAGGTTGCTCTTAATTTAGAATATTTAAAAAATACACTTTTCGAAAAAAGGGCAAATGAAATGCTACATTTTTTGTCAGAAAAGAAAACGGCATAACTCAGAGGAATCATTTACATGGAGTTAGTGCTGGATCATTTTGTGCGAATTAATACAAACTATCATATCCCAGCCCTGGAAATTCGAGAGCAAATTCTAGGAAAGTTTATTTCTTCATTTAATAAATTAATTTTAAAAACCCTAAGGGTATGCTAATCAATTTTAACCAATTCACAATTAAAAAATTTTTTTGTCGTTATTGGTTTATGTCCAAAATTATTTTTCAATTCAAAACAGGGCCTTTTCCAAACACATTAACAAATTTAATAAACACACACACAGCAACGTATAATTTTATTATGTGATAGTAGCACCTTTAAATGGATTTTACTCTAAAAAATGTAAAACTGCAAAAATCTGTAAATCTGGTGAACAGTTTAAACGAAATACCTTTGAAATCAGAGATGTTTCCACAAAATAGGATTAAAACTGACGACTTACATCGGTCACAAGAAACCGCCTTGGCTATTAATATTATACTAGCAGATTCCAGCCCTCAAAATTCGAGTACAATTTCTAGGCAGCTTTATTTTTCAACTTAGCCAACTCACAAACCAACACTTTTATGGCTTATTTTTATTGTGAATGAAAATAACAAACTCATTAACAAACACATTAACAAATTTAATAAAACACACATAGCATTGTATAATTTTATGTTTGTGTTAGTATCAACTTTAAATGCAATTTACTCAAAATAGAGGAAAAATTTAAAAATCTGTAAATCTGCAAAACGGCTAAAAAGAAATACCTTTCAAATAATATACGTTTGGTCAAAATCGGGATAAAATGGTAGAACAAAAATTCGGTCACAAGAAATCGCCTAGCCTATTAATATTATAGATATGTAACAAATTTCGTTAGAAAAAAACGCATACGTAAGTAGTTTCGCTGAATTTTACTTCAGTTTAAATTCACATTACACTAATATTATAATTCCAAAATAAATTACGTAAAATGTATAACTATTCCTACTACCACTATTGAGGAAAAAGATACTTATTTATGGAAAAGGTAGTATTTTTTATAAAAAAGGGACATTTTGAAGAGAAGGTAGTTTCCTTTTAGAATATGTAATTTCTTTGGAAAATATTCTTTTTAAGAAAAGTACCTTTTTCAGTGAAGTGTCTTTTTCAAGAAAAAGGTACATTTTTTAAGAAAAAAGTGCGTTTTAAGAAGAATTCACTTTTTAATGGATGGTAGATTCCAAAATAATCTACGTAACTATAACTGTATAACTATCCCTACTACGGCAGATGTTCAATATTTTTGCAATTCCACTTAGCACATGACTACAACGGTATGATTTTGATTCGAAAACTTCTTCCGATGTCATAAGTGTTTTATCGTTATAGAAAAAGTGGAGTGTTGTCAAGTCTGAGGAACGCCCGGGGTATTTTATAGAACTTTTTCTTCCAAGCTATACGTATGAAATTTTCTCATAAAGATAGGATTTTACATCACGACGAGAGTGTGACGGTGCTCCGTCCTGTGGAAATACAATTTGCCATATTAACAAAGTAAAAAAAAAAAAAATCTTATTTTCGATCTTTATCATTTTAATTATTGAGTTTGAAATTATTCAGGCTCAATATCAAATGTTTTTACTTTAAATAAAGCAAATAACACTGGCACCTTTGTTTCATAAATTGATATATATTCTGCATGACAAGTTATACAGCTGTTTCGGGAAGCTGTAACCAAAAGCAGTAGATAGTTTGTTTGGTAAAAAGTTAAATTCATATACATTTGCTGAAAACAACCAAGTGAGAATTCAAGCAAAAGTTATACTATTTAATCCTCTTCCAATATAACAAACTTAAATATAAAACAACTTTGAAACAACTATGTTTGTATATGAGTACACATTGCATACTACAATATACATTTTGGTTCTTGTCTTGAAAAAACAAGAAAAACAATTTACATTTAGCGTTAACGGCGCACAGTGGACCATATTTTGAGAAGGCGGCCAAAAATCATTTTTTTTTTTTTTTGTTACCGATTTTAAAGTGATGTTATTCATTTGAAAGTAAATACTAGTAAACCTCGGGAGCCAAAAAATTGCGACTCTATCTCAACTATATCACAGCGAACAGGGTCTTCGAAAATGGGCTTTTTGAGTGACTGTAACTTTTTTGTTTGTTAGTTTTAGTCATTTTTCAGAGATATTGCAATTAATGCAAATTTTAATTTTGTTTAAATGGTGCGTGGTAGAGAAGAAGAAAGCATATATTTCAAAAATTCATAACTGCACTGTATTCTTAATCGGACCGGTTTCTGGCATTTCAGCCTTCATCAGCGATTTATTGAACATTGTGATAATTGTTATGTTTTAATTGAATAGATTGTTTCTATATGAAAATTTTTTCTACTTAGGGCGGCCGTGGTTTAAAAGATTTTGAAGTGAGATAATTTTTGTATAATTTTATGGCTTCCATACTATTAACGTTAAAAATGTAAAATCACTGAGTCATTCCAAAATTTAAAAAAAAATTTTTTTTTAAAAAGGTCCAAATTTTCCGAAAATCTCCTACGTAATAGAGCATAACTCCTGCCAGTCAAAAGCAGTCAGAAAAAATGTTGCACTCTTCTATAGTCCGAACCCTCCCGTATACTCCTATACCCCATTATATACCCGCCAGTTTCCGCCCGTGTGCACCAGAAGAATTTTTCTGACCCAAGGTTACATATTTTCTGCAAAATTTATGAATACAAAAGTTGTCCACTATGTGGTTAGGATATATTAAGTTTGAGGTGATGTTTGTAACTGCCAAAAATATTAGACCTTTATCCATATTTTATTATACGGATCGACTCAAAAACACTTTCTGAGTCGATTAAACGATGTCGTCCGTCCGTCTGAGTGTTATGAATACAAATGTTGGTCGTACCGGTGCACCGCGGTGTTTTTTTTTACGTGTCGGTAGAGTTGTCAGGAGTTGTTATATACTTATAAAAAAGGGTTGAGATATAATGCGCTTAATTGTTACCATTTACATAGGTATCTTTCAAAAACATTAATAGTCTGAATTAGAGTTATACAGTTTAAATACCTGACAAAATGGGAAACAATTTAAATAACAGGTAAATTGTAAAAAAAAAACTATTGCGACATAGCCCTTTAAGATATGACCAGGTATGCTTCACTTTTAAAAGGGGTTAGGGTGTGGGTTTTTTATGCTTCTAAAAGTGGTAATAAAAGATAAAAATTTTTATTTTACATAATTGCAAGAAATATTATTTGTAATAATGTTTCCACAATTATTATTCATTACAATTTGTGCAATGGCTAAGTACTGTTACAGAGATCTGGGAGATATTTATTTTCAACGTAATGATGTAGACGATGTAATTTTGCACATAGTGAGCAACGACTTCTTTAAGAATTGTAACCTAGAAGACATTGAAATGCACAAAGGAAAAATTACTAATTTTGCATCGAATTTGAAAAGACGGTACATTGAATGCTCTCATAGCAAGGCAAAGATGTTACAAACGTTACCAAGACTGGTTAATAAAGGAACTTATTTTTGAGAGTGCATCTACAACTGCCAACGAAAGTGGAAAAAGGGTTGACCAGCAAAACCAATTGACGGATGTAGTGAAAGATCTCGAAGGCTGGAGAATATCAATGAAGAAATTTCTCAAAGAATTATTAAGGATTCATTTTTGCACCAAATTCAACCAACTCAAAATAAAAAAAAATAAAATCGAAATAATTGAAAAATTAGTAGAAGCGAGCCCAAGGCGCACAAAGAGGATTTTGAAAAGCATTCCTACACCAATTGAAGATAAGAAATTTACGCCGGAAGAAGCGTTCGCCCTATTTTTGGATTTGAAATAAACCAAAAATCAATATAAGGAATTGCGGAAGCGAACCAATGAAAAGAATTGTGGGATTTTTCCAGAGTATCGAGATTTAGTTTCTGCCAAAAAAGAATGCTTACCTTCACAATCTGCTATTAGTGTCACTTCAACGTCAGCAGAAATAAAATTGCAAGATCTCCTTGAACATATTGCAGAACGATTGCTAAAAAATTGGTAATGGCAGCATTACTTTAATTTCTAAATGGGGATGTGATGGATCCTCTGGTCAGAAACAATACAAGCAATTTAATGGCGAAAATTCATCAGATGCTAACTTATTTATGGTATCTTTCGTTCCATTGCGCTTAACAAGAAGGTGTAGCGTCTTAGAGCCGTCAACTAGTAGAGCAACAGAAATTGATATATGGAAAAATTAAACTCCTTCTTCAACAAAGTATTGCAGACCAATAAAATTTGCATTCAAAAAGGAAACCAAAGATGTCATAACTGAAGAAGTTCAAAAAATAAAAGATCAAATTAAGGAACTTCAACTAGTAATATTTAAATTTGATGACCAAGACATTGAAGTACATCTTAAAATGTGTCTCACAATGATTGATGGAAAAGTTGCACAAGCTTTAACTGGAACAAAGTCAACGTCAAGCTGCATTATATGCCAAAAGACATCAAGTCAATTAAGCCCACCCCCACCAGAAGACGATAGTTTTAAGCAAGCCTACGAATTTGGAATGTCCCCTCTTCATGCTAGAATACGTTTCATGGAGCATATTCTTAAATTGGGTTTTGATTTGGAATTTGGTCCGTTAGGCGAAACAGTGCGAAAAAACAAAGAAAATGAAGAAAAAAGAAAGCAAAAAAAACAAATTCAACAAAAATATCTACAACTAGGCCTCGTAATCGACCAACCAAAACAAGGGGAAGGAAACACAAATGATGGAAATACTGCAAGGAGATTTTTTTCCGATGCGGAAACTGCAGCATCTATCACAGGTGTAGATCATGAATTAATAAGACGATTCAAAATCATATTACAAGTTCTAGCATGCAGTAGAAAGATAAATGCAAAAAAAATTGGAGAGTACGCCAATAAAACAGCTATACTTTATAATGAAAAATACTCTTGGAGATATATGCCATCCACAGTTCATAGAATTTTGTATCATGGGGAACAAATAGTTCAAAACAATATGCTACCAATAAGAGATCTATCTGAAGAAGCGCAAGAAAAAAGGAACAAGGACTACAGATTCTTTCGCGAGCACAACACAAGGAAAATGTCCAGATGTTGTACTAATGAAGACCTTATCACTATTTTGTTGTGCACTTCAGATCCATATATGTCCAACATTCGTCAAAAATGGAAAACTAACTAACTAACTAACTATTGAATTAGACGAAGAAGCTAAACAACTTCTAGAAGATGAAAATCAAGGCTATTTAGAAGAAATTTTTACTAAAATTGGTTGATTTAAAGTACTTTTTCATTACACAAACAATAAGTTACACTTTTTTTGATATACACTTGTGCTCATATAATTAAGTCACACATACAATATGTACAGAAAATGTGAATTTTCAAAGAAACAACAAAATTTTTTATTCAAAATAACAAACAGAAGAAATACTTCATATATATACACTTTTTTAAGTTTACTACTACAAAGTAACAAAAAGGCACTTTTGAATCCATTTTACAGTGCTCATATAATTAAGTCATCTGAAAAAAAAAAATTTTTTAATTTGAAGGAACTTACTTTTTTTCGGTAATCTCACCTGATACAAAGTTAATATTTCGTTGGAAATCCTTTATGTAAAATAACTTCTTTACATCTGTTGCTCATTGAATGTACCAGAGCAACACACTGAGCAGGAGTGATTTTGTACCATTCTTCCTGAATTATTTCCCACAATGAAGCCTTATTTACAGGTTTTCTTGCAGAAACCGCTCTTTTTATGATGCCCCATAAGTTTTCAATGGGGTTAAGGTCTGGGCTTTGGGCTGGCCAATCAAGAACTCTTATGTCATTGGCATGCATCCAGTCCTTGACGACCCGAGAACAGTGCTTAGGGTCGTTGTCCTGTTGAAAAACCCAAAGTAACGGTAAATCGTCAGCGTAATCTCCCATTAAATTTTCCTCCAGAATGCCCTTATACATAATGCCCGTCATTATACCCTATACCACTATGTGGTTTGGGTATAATGACTTTGTGCTGCTGTCTGTAACAACCAAAAATATTTGACCTAGACCCATCTTTAATTATACCGATCAAATCAGAATTACTTTCTGAGTTGATTTAACAATGTCCGTCCGTCCGTCCGTCCGTCCGTCCGTCTGTGTGTCCATGTAAAGCTTGTAATCAAACTGCAGGTCGCAAATATGAATATATTTTGATGAAATTTGGTATATAAGCTTTTATCGGCCATGTGATGAACGCTATTGAAATTGGTGAGAATCGGTCCATGTTCAGACCTAGCCCCCATACAAATTACCCCTGTGAAATCGACATAAATTGCCATAAGATCCAAATTGTCATATAGATCTTACTCAAATTGGGTTTGTATACGTTCATTACATCCATTAATGAGTAGTCCAAAAATGATCCCTTTGGCCCCATATAGAGCTGCTTCCCGATCTTCACTTAAATCTATTAAAAAATAAAAATATTGCACTGATTCTTCTCAAATTTTGTTTGTATATATTTTCGCAAAATACAAGAGACTTTACCAGCCATGGTCAGGATCGGTCCATTTTTGGACCTAGTCCCCATATAGATATATCATCCGATATGAACTTTTTCATATCTGCAGCCAAAAAAAATAATAAAAATCCCACTCAAATTTGGTTTTTGCTTATTTTCTATGTCCAGTTAGTTGGGCCTAGGAGATTCGGTTTCTAAACGCATGGTATAGCGTATCGTATAGTCGGTCTAGACCGACTATAATTTTCTTACTTGTTTTACCATCAATTTGGACAATTGGACCAACGCCAGATGAGGTAAAACATCCCCACACCATTATCGATGAGCCACCGTGTTTAACGATTTTCTTGGTGTATCTTGGGTTAAGTTCTTGCAATGGTGGGCGCCTGACATATGGTTTTCCATCATTTCCGAAGAGTTAAACTTGGATTCATCGCTCCAAACAACCAGATTCCAAAATTTCGAGTCTTTTTGTAAATGGTCCTTGGCAAAAGCCAATCTTTTTTTAATATTTTTTTTAGACACATTTGGCTTACGTCGTGCAATTCGGCCATTCAACGATTTTTCTTGCAGGCGTCGGCGGACAATTTGTGCCGATATTTTTAAACCATAGTCAACTTCCATTTGTGCCCGAATTTCGATAGAGGTCAAAAAAGGATCTGACTTGCTTAATCTCACCAATTGCCTATCTTCAGAAGTTGTAGTCTTTCTTGGCTTTTTACGGGGTAAATTGCTGAAAGTCTTATTTTTTTGGTAATACTGGATGGCATTATTAACTTTTCCTCTAGAAAAGCTCAAAAGTTCCGTAACTTTTGCAACGCTTTTGTATTTATTGAAACATTCCCATATAATTTTTCTTTCGCATGGAGTTGAGCTCTTGTTCTTACCCATTGTGATTAAATGCTACATAAATTTATTAAAAATAAGTTTATAACTTCTAAACAAATCTATTTAAATAAAACTTTTTTTAGTATCGTCATTTAAAGTGGCAACTTACCGTTTTTAAATGCAATGACTTAATTATATGAGCGCTTACACGTGGAGTTTGCGAGAAAGAATTGCATACTGATCGCCAAAAAAACAATATTTTTTTTTAACTTAACAACAACATTATTAGAACATATAACGGGACAAATTTATCATAAACAAATCAAATTTAAAGCAAAACAGATAATTAAATTTCGTTGTTTCATATTGAGTATTAGGGTGACTTAATTATATGAGAACAAGTGTAGTTAAAAAATTTTCTTGATTTAAAAATTTATATATTTTGTAAATTTACAATAAAAATTGTTATATTTCATAAATTTACCATAAAAATTTATACAGAAATATTTAAAAAGACAATAAAAAAAATTTAACTAAAGCAAAAACATACGAGTTTTTCATTGAAACTTCTCTATCTTCAACCAATTTAAGGTAGCTTTTACGTTCGCTGCTTAATAAATTATATTTTAACTCGGGATCTTTCAAAAAAAAACAACCTTTGGCGCTTGTGCACACTAGGACTAAAAAGCTTACGGGGGCCAAAGTTTGGCATTTTCTGAAAAAACTAACTTAAAAAATTGTTAAAAAGTATTAGTTGTAAAATTAACTGAAAAAAATAAGACATTATATTAAAAAAAAACCTTTTTTTTACCTTTTAACACTTCACTTTTGTAATAAAATTCAACTACAAATGAAAATGTATTTTAAACCCTCCGCAACTTTTTTTATTTTTGGTCGAGAATTTCATTTTATAGCAATACTTAAAGGCTAAATTCTCACCTACCAAACAAAAAAAAAACCGCATATCAAAATTCCAATCCAATCAAAAGTTATAGATTTTTGACCGCCTTCTCGTCAAATGGTCCACTGTGCGGCGTGCCCTCCGTATTTTTAATTTTATTATTTTCTATAAATATAAAAAATCTTATTTTCGATCTTTACCATTTGAATGATTTAGTTTGATCAAGATCAAATGTTTTTACTTTAAATAAAGCAAAACAAAATTAATATGAATTTTAACTTTTTACCAAACAAACGATCTACTGCTTTTGGTTACTGATGATGGTTGGTGACTCTTTCCGAAACAGCTGTATAACCTGTCATGCAAAATACAGATCAATTTTTGAAACAAATTAGCCACTGTTTTTTGCTTTATTTAAAGTAAAAACATTTGATCTTGATCAACTAATCGAACTATTAAAAAAAGTTTTGGAATTGCACGAATGACTTTAAAATTATTCGAACTATTTGACTTAGTCGGATTATCCTGATGAAGAAAATATTTATACATTTTCATATAGAGTCAATTTGACATCAAGAGTACCCCACGGGTTAATTTCACAAAATAAGTCCAGAACAGTATTTTTTGGAACTATTAAAATTTTATCAACAACTTTTATCGAAAGCCTTCCACAAGTATACATTATTTCGATATTTTGTTTTTAAAAAATGTAAATCTCCTTAAATTTGACCTTTGCTCTTAAAGAGGGACAATTTATAGTGTATCAGTTTAATCTTAATTTACTAGATTGTGAACTTATATCAAGTACTATAATATTCTGAAAAAAGATATTTGAAATATGAAAACACCAAAAAGATGTAGCCTAAAAGTTTAAAAAGTATGAAAAATCAAATTTTTCTTCAAATCTGCTAAAATAAAAACGCTGCCCTCGCCAAATTAAGAATAGGATACCTACAATATTTGGCATTTATAATCACATATGTTTTGTTAATAAGACCGTAAAGACCAGTTGTTGATTTCGGTAAATTTCTTGAGCAAAATTTTTGAAAAAATAAAATTGGAGATTTTTAAATAGTGCTCAAAAATACGTACCGAGTTGACATTAATTTAGGATGATATAACAATAGACGAGATGCAAAATACTTTACAAAAGATCATTCTGGGATCAGGAGAATGCAAAAATATTTTTGTTGTAAATTATTTCGATGTCTTTAAAAACGTGAGCTCAATTTTCTTTATCAAGTGGTCTGCGGCGCATTTATTGCCTGGGGAACTAGATATAATTTGGTTGTTTTTCAACCGATAATAGATTTTGTTAATTTATTAGAAAGATAATTTACTCTAGATTATGGTTTATTAATTAATTTAATTGAAACGCTATTATTAATATGAAAATTTTTGTGAAAAACGATTTTTGTTGATAATTTTTACATATAAATTCATATTCGAAATTTGAACTCAATGCGAGTCCAGAAAGCATGTCCGATTTGGCTCAAATTTTGAGCACAAAAGTTTTAGATCCAGTGTCACAATAAACCAACTCACACACCTCAAAATACGACCAAAAATTTTTTTCATACAAACCGCTGTCACCCTAATATGTATAATGAAATACAGTTAAAAAGGTTTGTTTATTTTAGTTAATTAATAATTGCTCAAATATAAATAATATTTTACAATATATCCTTTGAAATTTCCGATAAATACTTTCGAAAAAAAATTATGTTGAAGACTTCGATATTTAGTAACATATACTAAAATTTCATCAAATTTTATTAGTTAATTAAAATCTTAGAAGTTAGTCCAAAAAACATATTTAGTACATTTCCCATAAAAAAATAAAAGAATTTGTGTTTTATGGAGAAATCTAACATATTCAAAAAATGCATACAGTTTCAAAATTGTCAAAAAAAAAAATATCAAGATTCAGTTCTTTTATTTGACACTGTCAGGGTGCCATCATATTGAAACTTTGAAATAAGTTCACGAAACGAAAAGCTGTAAACATATATCATTTGATTCATATGCACAATTTCACTTAAATTTACTGAATCCGAATCTTTAATCAACAGAGCTTTTTAAGAATTTATACAATGAAGAATTAATTTACTATGGAAATTAGCTTTAAAACTGTTTTAATTTACCTGTCTGATATCACTCACAAAAGAACTTAGAAGACCAAAATGTCTTTATTTATGTTCCGTTATCCAGAACTTGTCAACAGTCTAGTTTATTAAAGGCAGTTTTGTACTTTTTAACTAAAATTGAATGTTTTCATAAATTTAAAATGCTCCCTGGCATAGTAAAACAAATACTATTATTGCGGATATTTATTTCGCTATTTTGTAATTTAATTCTCCAGGGCCTGTTGCTCAAGCACAGTAAAATACAATGAAAAAAGTTAGGTCGACTATATGATTACCTATACTTTAAGTTTCCGGAAATAGAATATAAGCATAAACCAAAAATGTATGTCTACCAATGGCCTACACACAGCAAATAAATTCACCAAAAAGCTTAATAACTGTATTTTTGATTGAACCAATAGAAATTAAAGAGGAGCTACATATTTTCTGCTGTGATAAAGTATTTACTTTTCCGACAACAGAATTTTATTCATAATGATTTCGAAATTCGCTTATTAGCTTCATCGCAATTCGCTTAATAGTAAATTCGGTAGACACAACGAATTTATTTTCTGTGTGTAGATATTAAATTTCACATTGGATGAGATTGGGTGCAAAAATAGTTCGATCACTTACAATGTTCTAAATACATAAAGAGGTGTAGAGTAAAAAAATAAATTGTTAAAAACCAGCGTACCTTGTTAAAATAAAATAATTTCATTGGGTTTCAAAAAATTCATGGAAAATTAATCCGCGGTAGCTTTGTAAAGTTTTAAATAAAAAAATTTTTTTTTTTCAACATTTATAATATTAATAGGCAAAGTGATTTTTTGTAACATCTTCTACACTTTTAGTTACCAACCGCTTTTGACAAAGAATATACCATTTGAAAGGTATTTCTTTGGAGATGTCTACGATATTTAGAGATGTGCACCATCTTGTACATTTTTGCGGAGTAAAATTCATTAAAATTGTTACTATCACATACATAATACACATATTTAAGCTTCAAATAAAAAATCATGTGAGTCCCGATCACAGGGGAGATGTGTAAACATTTAGCAATCAACTGCAGGGGCTCTGCTAATATAAAAATATTTATTATTATTTATTATTTCAACCGGCTAATTTTTAATTTTTCGTTTTTTATTTTTCATTATTACATTTTCGTTTTTCATTTTTTATTTTTCATTTTTCATTTCTTATTGTTCACATTTTATTGCTTCATTTTTTATTTTTCATTTTTCATTTTTAATTTTTCGTTTTTCATTTTTTATTTTTAACTAGCTGTTTTTACCCGGTCTTGCCCGGCATGAAAAGGCCTTTTACTTGAAAAATGGTTCACTATGCTTACCAGGCGCTGAGTACTTAGTCCCCAATTAACAAATTCCCCAATAAAATGAACTTTCTCCCCAAAAATTTGTATGGGCAGTAAATTCATTTTTTATTTCAATTAAAAAGTTTTTGGTTTTTTAATTTAAAAGTTTTTTATAAGATGCTGCAGCAAAAATGCTTCAAAAATAAGGTGCGAAACCGCTTTAAGTTTTTTTTTTTTCAGTTTATTTATAAACATCAAATATAACGGAATTGGCCGCAAATTAAAGGAATCAAAACTTTTAAAAATTGAATTAATTCATTCAATAAGTGATCATCATTGAGCAGAGACGTCAAATTCAAGTTTCAGAAATGAAAGACTAATGCGACGTTTAATATTGTGTCGCAAGGTTTCTTTAAGCAACTGCTTATAGTATATGTGTGGCCTATTTTGATCAACAGGTAATTATTTCACATACGTAGATAAAATTTATCATACGACATTTCACTAATCTGTGTTCCGTGAGCGAGTCGCGTCCGCTTTCGCGCGTTTGGCAGCCAGACCCGTGCTGCCGCGCAGTTGTTGTCAACTTATTTTAATCGCCAAAAAATATTTTTCAGATCATTGCGATATTTTAGCTGAGCTGTGTTCCGCGAGCGCGTCGCGTCCGCGCGCCTCGCGCCGCCTCCTCGCAGCTACTACCCGTGCCTCCGCTTAGTTCTCGTTAACTTATTTTAATTCCTAAAACATATTTTTCAGATCATTGCGATATTTTAGCTGAGCTGTGTTCCGCGAGCGCGTCGCGTCCGCATCCGTCGCGTCCGAGTCCGCGGTCGATATTTTAGCTGAGCTGTGTTCCGCGAGCGCGTCGCGTCCGCGCGCCTCGCGCCGCTTCGTTGCAGGTACGACCCGTGCCTCCGCTTAGTTCTCGTTAACTTATTTTAATTTCTAAAAGATATTTTTCAGATCATTGCGATATTTTAGCTGAGCTGTGTTCCGCGAGCGCGTCGCGTCCGCGCTCCGCAAGCCTCGCGCCGCTTCCTCGCAGCTACTACCCGTACTGCCGCTTAGTTCTCGTTAACTTATTTGAATTCCTAAAACATATTTTTTAGAACATTGCGATATTTTAGCTGAGCTATGTTCCGAGAGCGCGTCGCGTCCGCGTTCGCTCGCCGCGCGCCGTTTCCGCGCGTTTGGCAGCCACACCTGTGCTGCCGCGCAGTTGTTGTCAACTTATTTTAATCGCCAAAATATATTTTTCAGGTCATTAAGATATTTTAGCTGAGCTGTGTTCCGCGAGCGCGTCGCGTCCGCATCCGCGTCCGCGCGCCGCGCGCCGCTTCCTTGCAGCTACTACCCGTGCTGCCGCTTAGTTCTCGTTAACTTATTTTAATCCCTATTTTAGCTGAGCTGTGTTTCGAGAGCTCGTCGCGTCCGCATCCGCGCGTTTGGCAGCCACACCTGTGATGCCGCGCAGCTGTTGCCAACTTATTTTAATTGTCCAAATATATTTTTCAGATCATTCCGATATTGTATCTAACCTTCCACGCAACGAAATGATGCTATTGAAAAGAATACTCATTTTAAATGCATTTATTTTAGGACATATATTGAGAGCAGTATGCAAATGTTCACTAAAATAAATATTTAACAAAATTCATTAAATAAAAATATGTAAAAATTTAAGAATGAATTTGGGGAGTAAGTTCGTTTTTTATTTCGATTAAAAATAAATGGGGAATTTGTTCATTTCTTTTGGGTACCTTTTTTTAAGTTTGGGGAATTTGTTCACCGTGTAGTTATTTCCGTGTAACCCAAATTTCAGAGAAATCCATTGAAAAGTACAAATTTGTATAGGGAAGAAATATACCACGCAACAAAATATTAATTTTATAAGAAAATTTGGCGTAAAAGTAGGCGTGGTCGGTAAAAATCATATAGCGACCTTCCCTGGAATATGTACTAAATTTCGAAGAAAGCCATTGAAAAATAAAAGTTTTTATAGCAATCAAATAAAGAAACAAATAAAAGGAAAAAATAAGTTTTATATACATAGAAGTTGGCGCAAAGTAGGCGTGGCCTGTAAGAAGCATATGGTGACCTTCCCTGTAGTATAGAGATCGTGTGACCAAATTTTAGACATCCCTTGAAAAATAAAAATTTCTATAGTGAACAAATATACAAAAAACAGAAAATTAATTTTGTATAAAAAGCGGGCGTAGAAGTAGGCGTGACCGGCAAGAATCATATGGCGACCTCTCTGGAGTACGGAGATCGTGTGTAGCAAATTTCAGAGAAAAAATTGTGTAGCGAACAAATGTACCAAAAAACAGAATATGAATTGTATACAAAAAGTGGGCGTAATAGTAGGCGTGACCGGTACGAAGAATATGTCGACTTTCCCTGGAGGAGAGAGATCGTGTGTACCAAATTTCAGAGAAATCGGTTGAAAAATAAAAATTTGTATAGCGAACAAATATACCAAAAAACAAAATGAATTGTATACAAAAAGTGGGCGTAAAAGAAGGCGTGGCCGGTACGAAACATATGGCGACCTTTTTTGGAGTACAGATATCGTGTGTACCAAATTTTAGAGAATTCCGTAGAAAAATAAAAAGTTGTATAGCAAACAAATATACCAAAAAACAGAAAACGAATTGTACACAAAAAGTGGGCGTAAAAGTAGGTGTGGCCGCAAGAATCACACGGTGACCTGGTCTGGGGTACAAAGATCGTGTGTACCGAATTTCAGAGAAATCTGTTAACAAATAAAAATTTGTATAGTGAACAAATATGAATAAAACAGAAAATGAATTTTACATAAAAAGTGGGCGTAAAAGTAGGCGTGGACGGTAAAAAGTATATGGCGACCTTTCCTGGGGTATAGAGATCGTGTGTACAAAATTTCAGGAAAATCCGTTGAAAAATGAAAATTTGTATAGCGGTCAAACAAACAAACAAACAAACAAACAAACAGAAAATGAATTTTATATATATAGATTTTTTATTTTTCGTTTTTCATTTTTCATTATTCGTTTTTCATTTTTTATTTTTCATTTTTCGTTATTCTTTTTCATTTTTTATTTTTCATTTTTCATTTTTTATTTTTCATTTTTTCATTTTTCACATTTCTTTTTTCATATTTCATTTTTCGCTTTTAATTTTTTATTTTTCATTTTTAATTTTTCATTTTTAATTTTTCATTTTTTATTTTTTATTTTTAATTTTTTATTTTTCATTTTTTATTTCAAATTTTTAATTTTTTATTTTTCATTTTCAACCAGATTATTACATATCATAATTTTTTCACCAATACAATCATAAGTCACACCGATTTTTGTCTTACGTCTTACATGTTATGCTGTTTTTGTGATTGTATTGTGAAATATAAATTTACCCCCTGCGCGTAGATGTTCACATATCAAAAACTGTATAATGCTGTGTGTGCGTTTATTAAATATGTGTTGAATTGTGAATTGGCTAAAATTGATTACCATACCTTTTGGTGTGTTCAACAAATATTTATAATGAAATTTAATTAATTTTATAAAAAAATTCACAATGTAATGAATTTTATTAAAAATTCATAAATTTTATATAATACATATATATAGATAAAAAAAAAAAAACATTGAAAAAATTAATGGAAAAATAAAATCTCCCGGAATTTGCACTCGAATTTCGAGCGCCGGGCTCTGCTACTAAACACAAATATAATAAATCTTCCTAACTCGGCTGCACCAAATAATGTTTTAAGTAAAAATGTTTTTAAAAAAATGTTTTCAGTTTAAAAATGTATTTTTTGAATTCTAAATTATATTTTTTTTTATCTATAACCCAAGTATTTTCCATCAACCCAGAATGAGTTGCCACATTTTTCTTCTACAATAAAACTTCAAAACATTTATTTATGTTTATCTTCTTTAATTGTGTATACATAGTATGTATGAAGACACACTATACATATATATGTATATAAGAAAAATTAAAAAAAAAAATTGTAAAAGAAAAATTCATTTAACAAATAATTAATGTAATGATGTAAACAATCAATTCTTCTTTTTTCTTTTTTAATAAAACATCTGGTTTTCTGTTGAAACATCAAATACGTTTTTCGTTTTTACGTGTCATACACTCAAACGTTTGTTTACTTAAGAAATCATCACACTCCGAAACAATTTAAAATGGTTGGCATTATGTCATATTCAACTAAGTTCTCGAAATTTTCTAAGAATTACAAGTAAAGGACTAAAGTGTACATAAACGCACTGTTTTATGATTGTGAAGAAATGGCATCGATAATGAAATTTTTTGTTAAAAAAAGGAAAAAACATGTAAATTATAAGCCATAAACATAATTATGAGTGAGAGACTTAAACCTTTTAGTAGAATTACCTGCACCTATCAATATTTCATCCTGCTGAGATCATGTCTAACTATTCAAATTACTATAGAATTATTTTTAGAAAAAGGATTGTTTAGAATTCGGTTGAAACTAGAAAAATTTGGTAAAGTAATAATAATTTCTATTGTAATTCATTAATATTTAAAAATTAACTAGATATTCTCTTAAAACAATTGTCTAAACGCAATTCATTCAAAATTAAGATATCTATAACAATGAAATTTGTTTCGTTTAGGCAAATTTCAAAACTAATTTTATTGATGCAACCTAATAAAACCAAGAATATCATGCCTCAATCCTCAATATTGGCGATTGCAACTACTAATTTTATAACAAAATTTTTCAAACCGAAAAAAGTTTAACAGATATTGTAACAAATAAATAGTTAGAGTAGTACATTTAAAATTTGTATTTAGAACTGTGTATCGGTTTTAACAAAAGAAACACAAATTTTTAACCTCTTTTGTTATTTGTAACCGAATGGAAATTCTATGAATCAATTTCTGTTGTAAATAACAAAAAAGATAAGAATATGATTAGCTAGGCCGAATTGTTGATTTAATTTGTCATACGTCATATAATTAGAATACCAATCTTCCATTCAAGGGCGCACTATCATTCCCTGCGTTAAAGGTAAATATAATTATACCCTATACCAGTATGTGGTTTGGGAATAATGACTTTGTGCTGCTGTTTGTAACTACCAAAAATATTTGACCTAGACCCATCTATTATATTTATTATATTTATTATACCGATCGAATCAGAATCACTAACTGATTCGATTTAACGATGTCGGTCCGTCTGTGTGTCCATATAAACCTTGTAATCAAACTGCAGGTCGCAAATATGAACGTATTTTGATGAAATTTGGTATATAAGCTTTTATCGGCCATAGGAAAATTGGTGAGAATCGGTCCATGTTCAGACCTAGCCCCCATACAAATGACCCCTATGAAATCGACATAAATTGCCATAAGATCCAAATTGTCGTATTGATCTTACTCAAATTGGGTTTGTATGCGTTTATTACATCCATTAATGAGTAGTCCAAAAATGATCCCTATGGGACAACTCTTAATCAGAGGCCCCATATAGAGCTGCTTCCCGATCTTCACTTAAATCTATCAAAAAACAAAAATATTGCACTGATTCTTCTCAAATTTTGTTTGTATATATTTTTGCAAAATACACTTTACCAAACATAGTCAGGATCGGTCCATTTTTGGGCTTAGTCCCCATATAGATATAGCACCCGATACGAACTTTTTCATATCTGCAGCCAAAAAAATTAATAAAAATCCCACTCAAATTTGGTTTATGCTTATTTCTATGTCCAGTTAGTTGGACCTATGTGATAGGGTCTCTAAACGCATGGTATAGGGTATCATATAGTCGATCTAGAGCGACTATAATTTTCTTGCTTTTTTTCGATTACCATACTGCAATTAAGGCATTTATTTCGGCAGCAACTCGTTATTTAGCAACACAAATTCAACATGTTGTATGGCTTTCGTCAAGTATATGAAAATTTCTGCTACGTCTGTATTAACGGTTCAAACTGTTGTGAGGATATACATAACCTGAAGACTTATTATCACGATGTGATTAGCACAGCCATTTTAAGCTGGTATGATTAACTGCAATGTTATACGCATGCATAAAATAAATATTTCTGTAGTAGATGATGCATATGAAATGTTACAAGGACCTGACCAAATCCAAGATGTGTTCAACCTGCTTACCCTTGCTTTTTTTTCCGGTTAGAAGGTAACGAAGGTAGTCGTAGTTGCAAAGTTGATTAAAACAGTACAACATTTTTCAGCTCATTGATTTGGGACTCAATTCTGAGAATTGCAACTGAAAGTAGCCCGAAAAATAAGAACTTTTGCATCATTAGTTTTGTCAAGTTGGCTGCCATTATAATTTAATGGCCATACGAATTTTTTTGCTCAAGGTGGATTTTTATCACTTTTTTATTTTTACGCGGTTATAACTCGGTAACCGTACGGAATATCTCTTTTGTGTCTGAAACAGAGTTTGAATAGGATATATTGAACAGATATTGAATAGGAGAAAAAAAGCGGAACAAATCTATCCGAAAACAGTGCATCCAGTGCGTTAAAAAGCGCAAAAATGCCCATTACACCCCCCTCCCCCTCTTTTTCCTCATTTTCACATTTCTTGCTAAATAACTGGAATATCTTTTTTTTGTCTGAAACATGATTGTAGATATTGAATAGGAGAAAAAAAAGCGGAACAAACCTACCCGAAAAAAGTGCATCCAGTACCTTATCCACATTAATGTGTAAAAAATTGGATGTAATATGTATTATATAAATCAGTAAATGTCTTTTGAATATATCGATGTCGTTAGTTAATACCATTTTTACTATATTCACATCCGATATAAATCTAAATATTGCTCTAGGTAGCAATGACTACTACTTGCCTGCCCTTACTTAATAATAATAGTAATATTATTTTTTGTTAATATATATTCCTTCAGAAATGTTGGCAGAATTTTGGGACATTCTTTTTATATGAGAACTAGTTAATTGTGTGGCGCCTAGGCGCCCGTTTAAAAATTATGAATAAAACATTTAAATTTAAATACACTAAAGATTTATAATAAATTATTTTTCTTTTAATATAGTAGTAAATTGAAAATTATATTGTTACATATGTACATGTGAAAGAAGATTGTGTCTGTAAAAATTATATACATAAGTAATTTAGAATCCCTTGAAAAACTATATTTCGTGTGAAATATCGTTGGTCATTTAATAGTTTTCCTTGCTGTGGGTTCGATTGAATACGTATCTTAACTTGGCTTTCAACTTTTGATCGTGACAAAGCCACATAGTTGGCCGTGTAAAAATACCGCGGTCTCCAAATTAATGCCAAATCAAATGACTGGCCTAGAGCCTTGTTTATGGTAATTGCGTATGCAGGAATTACTGGAAACTGGCGGCGTTTTAATATGAAAGGTAATGTGGTGTCGGTTGGGGCGAGATCAATCCTAGGAATTAGAACCGTATCATTTTGGTCAGCGTTACAGAATTTGTCAGTCACTGAGTCAGGGATCATCGTAAATATATTTAAGATATTACCCGGCCTTCACACGTTAAATTTTTGGCTTTCAGGTTTTAATGCACTCACACTTATTTACTCTTTTTTACTAAACAATTATACGTTTCAATTCTCTCTTTAGATTTTTCAATGGGACAGTTGCTTAACAATTTTCTGACTATTGGATGTGTGATCATTTTGACTTGAACATGGGAAGGCCGGGTAAAGTGAGGAGATTGGAGATTCCCAAATTATTAAAATTTAATACAATGGAGTTCGCTTATAACGAACCCTGGTTGTAATAAATTTTTGTTTATAGCGAAGAATTTCTTCGGTCCCAACAGTTTTAATCACATATTTCATACAAATTGCTTCTCTTATAGCGAACAGTAGTTATATCAAACTTTTGACTTTAACAAACAAATTTTTTTTTCCATTTCAGAATTTTCGTATATTTTATATATTTAAAAAAAATTAATTTCAATTTAATTTAATTTTATTTTCATTTAATTTTAATTTTAATACAAAACAAAAACTTCGATTTTCAAATTAAGTTTTGTAAAAGGTCCTTTTATGTATATTTTCCTAAATGTTTGCCAGTAGCCAAACTTTGCTTTGTACTTTCTGCTTCTATACATAAGGAGTTTTTCATATTATATGATTTCAAAAAAATATTTTATTTTGATAGAAACTCGGTAATTTTAGTCTTATTAAGGCAAACTATTAATATGTATCTTTTTTAATAATTTAATTTATGTATTATAACTTTTTAAAATGCATCAAAATAAATAAACTTATTCAACTAAAAAAACTTTTTAAACCTTTCGGACAAATCATAAAAATACTACGGTTATAACGAACTTAGTCTATAAGGAACTAATATGGCCCGTCCCGCCGAGTTCGCTATAACATAACACCACTTTATTGTAGAAAAATAGAATAGCATAGAAAAAAAAAACGTTTTAGAGCAAGGTTCCTAAAGGTTTCTTAAGGGGGGTAAAGTTTTAAAAGTTAAAAAAGTCGTATTTTCATAATTCTTTTTTGAAGATATGAATAATGTTGGATTATCTATTTCATATATACTTTATAGAATTATATTTGAAGAATCTTTGAAAAAAAATTTCAATTAAAAATTTTAATAAATAAGTTTGTGACAGCGAATCTCCGGAGGCGTTGTTGTTTTGCGGTGAACATCATAACTCGTTACCGGATCATGTAAAAAAAATCGAAACGCGTTTCAAAGGTGACATGTTTCCTGTGGTAGTGACGAAGAGTTTTTAAATTTTTTTTTTTTTTGGCAGCATTTTGAAGTGAAAAACGATTTTTGCTATACAATTTCGGGAATTTGTTGTTAAAAAATGGGAAAGAAAATGGCATTAAAAAACCCTTCGTGGTTACCTGATGATTTATGTGTCGATATAGTGTCTAAAATTGCAAAAGAATCGGTCAAGTAGATTTTGAGTTATGATGTTGACGGACTTCAAATTCATATACTATGATTTATATACTATATACCGTATGAGGCCGGTCGCTGAAAACGCTGTATCTTCTTAAGTTTTGCTCTGATTTATATAAAATTTTGAAACAACACTCTCGATTTGTTGTGCATTCAGAAAGAGAAATGCAAAAAAAGGTTTTAAAACCTACCACCCCTTAAGGAAGTGCAAACACCAATACACCTACAAAAAAGAGAAAAAAATATTTCATATGTCATCATAAATGTGAACTGTAAAAAGCGAACATTTTTTCAAGTTATCTATAAATCCAAAAAAAAAAAAAAATAAATAAAATAAGGGCGTATTAGTTTTACTTAAAAAACAAAGTTATTATTCCAAATCGCCTTTAATCCTTCCATGAAAATTTCAATATATTATTTAAATTAAAATCTTAAATGTACCTATTTACGTAATTTATGTTTGTCTAAATTTTTTGAAAGCAAATTATGCAAAAATTAATATTATGAGTGAAAAAAAAATTATTTTCCCACCTCTCTTCTGAAATTACTATGTAATTTAATTAAGCAAAGTCAGAATAATTTAAATTTTAAACTTAATATTGCACTATTTTTTCAAGTGCTTTTCAATACAGAGCTTTAAACGAAATAATACGTTGGACAACAACAAAATCCACATTGAAGATCTCTTTTTTCTCTAATATTTATCAAAAAAATAAACAATTCAAAACAATTTTGAGATGAAAAACAAAACAGACAAACGGTAAAGTTTAGTTTGATAAAAAAAAGTATGTATGCGTATCGGACGACGTTAAATGAGAAAAATAAAAATGTTTAAAATTTCCTTCATTACTTTTTTTTGCAGAATTTTTTCATTGACCAACAAAGGGAATTTAAAGAAGAATTTGAGTAGATATTAGTTTTTTTTAATGCATTTTTTGAGTTCAACTTATTCCATATGTAACACGAAATCTGCATATGTAGTGCTATTGTCGTTAGCAGTGCTGCTAATTTTGACAACTTATTTTAATTTCGACGATTTTTCAATTTGTTAAAATGATTTGTTAAATTTGTTAAAATGATGATTGAAGATTTTAAATTTTCAGTAGTATAAAAATTGGGATTTCAAGGGTTAACAATTAATGGGTTGTAAATCGAAAATTGATAGTTTTAGTTCAGAGTAAATGTAAATTACAAAATATGTATGGATCTGGGTCAAGTCGTTTCAAAACGGAAACACCTTGAATAGCATCTCCATTTAAGATTTAAGTTTTAATTACGTCGATACTTTAAACCTATATTATATGTTTCAGCTATAGATACATGTCAATAAAATTATTTAGTTGATTGCTGTGTTAAATTTTTTTCGTTGAAATTTCACCACCAATACATTTTTATATACAGAAATAACCAATGCTGTAATAATATTCGTAATATGAATGATATAAATAAATTTTATTGTTTCCTTTTGTAATATTTTTTCGAATATTATAAGCGGTAAAATTTTCTTGGCAATTTCTTGTTTTAAAAATGACGATTTTGGCAATTTTGTTTCAAAAATTGTCGATTTTCAGAAGCTTTTATTAGCAGCACTGGTCGGTAACAAAGAAGAGAGAAAATTGAGTGTGGGTTTATGTAAAATGAGAAAGATTAAATTTTGTTTGTGTATTTCGCATAGCTTTGTATGGAGTGCTATGTGTGTGTATTGTTTTAGCGTTACAGAATCAGTCAGTCAGTCAGTGAGTCAGGGATCAGCGTAAATATATATAAGATATGATGATTAGAGTATGATTTTAAATTGGTGAAAATCCATTTTATTATATAACGAACCAAGAACAGATATTTATTTTTTTTATCTTATGAGATATATTTTATGTAGTTTAATGAAAAATTTTACATTTAAAAAAAAACCAACAAACAAATAATAACTTTTGTTTTTTATTCATTTGTTGTAATTGTAAAAATTCTGATTAATGGTTGTAACAATCAAAATAAAAATTATTTATTCCATTGTATCAACTAAATTTTACCATTCATACAATAGAATTTATATATAATATCAATTGTCTCTACCATATCACGGCAATATGTATTATATAATTCAGTAATTACAGCAGAATAATTTGATAGTACACGGGACTACCAAAATTCGATTGGCAACAAATTCGGTTGCAACAACGAATCCGTTTTCTGTGTGCAGAAATAGTGAAATAACTGATATTAATATCACCTTTAATAGTGTAAATCACATTTGTCACGATGTAAATTAAATTTTGCCTATCATTACAAGTATTTAAATTTCTTACATTGCAGTTAATTTGATTCAATTCAATTTAATTCTTTATTAACATAATATTTACATGTGAGTTAGTTTAACAATTTTGATTAAGAGTAATATTTTTAGCCTTTTCTACTACTTTATAACAATATTATTGAATAGATTTGGCTTGAAATAATATTAGGAAAGTAAGGCCAAAATTTACAAAAAACCCATTATGTACATTCATAAATTTAAGGTTACACAATAAAATTAAGTTAACAGTAAAATTGCGATGAGCCAAGATCATTAATATAACCAAGCTCAGATCTAAGACATCTGGAATAGAAGTTTGATGGTAATCTTTGTATTTTATTAGTTACAAGTTCAACGTTTGCTACTGTGTGAAGTCGTCGGGTAGAATAATGCCAAGGCAAATTGTAAGTCATTTTTAAAAGTTTTTTCGCAATCTGCAATTTTTTTATTAATTTTGTCAAAAATAAATGTAAGATGATCTTTGAATTTAATTTCAGGATCTTTTGACCTTGTCCTCCCAAATTAAGTTGGAATGTTCCGAATATTCGTCGTCAGAAATAAAACACATTTGTGTATATGAAAGTGCACACAATTAGTGCGTCGAACGAAATGCGTAGTGCGATAGGTTTATTTCTATTTCTTACGCCAACGACCGACATATAAATTGGTGTAGAGTGGCTGTATCTTATTTTAGTTTTTCAAATGTTTTAGTAAATAAAGTTATTTTTGTCTTTAAGGTTTGTTTTATATTTTATTTATAACATATAAGTTAAATAAAATCTATTTTAAATTATATAATTTTCTTTTACATAGTTTTTTGTTAATATTTATTCTTTTTCATTTAGTGTTTGTTTTTTTAAATATGGTCACACTATCAGCTAGAACATGTAAACAAAAATGACATAAAATTAATTTATAATTATTTTTATTAGTATTATTTTTTTTCAGAATTAAAAAATTAAACTCTGCCGTATAAAAACAAAGGCTTTTACCATCGCGAACATGATGTTTGCAATTGTAATAACTCGTTCAAAGTTAAAAATTCTTCTATTCGTATTTTTCCAATATTTATTTATATAAATTACAAACAATTTCAAATGACGTTACAGCTGTTATGTGAATTCGTCGTAATTGTATTTCATTCCGCAACGAATTGTTGCCGACAAATTCGTCGAGCTGTCCGAAACTCGTTCAATAACAAGTCATTTGCTATCGTTTTCATAACACTGACAACAATTGACACAGAAAATCTTAAAGTGGAAACCAGGCGTAAGTTGTTTAAATGAATTTAAAAGATATTGTTATCCACGTCCGATACGACAATATTCTATTCTAATGAACGTTTATCTGACTAATTCAAGAATAATTACGAGTATTGTCTTAATTCCCAAATAAGCTAATTTAGTTAGAACCCGTTATGACGGCTCGATACCAACTACAACTGATTTAATCATATTACTCATTTTTTTTTTTATTTAAATAAAACACTATAATGAATAAAATGGTACCAGAGAGTTTTGATTAACATTTACTCAATGAAACATACATACTTAAACATTGTATTTCATTAAATTACATAATTATTTCCCTATTCATATGACTCGAAGTATTTTCTGTGTTTATAACATAAAAAATGAACATGTGAAAAACAAAGTAATTTTAGTTACTGCTCGCAGTTGTTGTTAGACATGTGTGAAATCTTTGGTTGGTAATTCAATCCTAAATAAATAAACATCAGAAGGGTTAAAAACTAAAACTACTTATTTTCTTCATAAAGGGCCGATTACACTGTGCGACAATGGTAGGGGTCAGTGATCGGGATGGGATGAAACCACCGGGCGTTTCGCTGGGACCACATAGAGGTATACATATATAGGGTATAATAAAAGTGGGACATAAATTAAACATTGGTTTTTAAAAGCTAAAAGGGTATGTAGGGGAAGCAATCCATAAACAGGTTCTTGTAATTAACTAAAAAATTTAAAGGTGTCGCAAAAATTTTGGTTTTTGTAGTTTAGTTAACCAGACCCATAACCTCCAATAAGTAATTGGAGAAGCTAATGAGAAAGAACATATTTTGTAGCAGAGTGTTATTTAACTTAAACATGAAGAGATAATTGTTTTTACTGATTCTGTAAGAAATCATTAAGTCATCTTGTTTTTGGAGAGTAATTTTCTTATTACACTGTACAATATAAAAAAAAAATTACAAGGTCCGGCCTATAAATTTTAATAGAGGAGACAACAAAGACAAGTGTATCGGCGTTTTGAAAGTATACATCTGAATTTCATTTGAGGGGGGTTAAAGTTCCCAGGTCTGGTACATTCTTATTGTGAATCGGCATAAGAAACCATGTGACCCTTACATTTTATGTATAAAATGTGATCAGCAAAATTATGTAAAATGTTACGGAGAATATTTTTGTAGAATATATTAACCATCTAGCTCCTCAAGGTATCGGTCTTTTTTGTCCTTCTTTTAAAAAAGAGCAAACAACACCATTAAAACAGGGATTTAAGAGGTTAAAATGTTCCGCAAAAATATTCGCCGTGAACGGAAAATTCAGGCCGGACCTTGTAATTTTGGAAAAAATTTGATTTTGTTTTATAGTGTTCCTTAACTGACTTAATAAACGCAGTAAACGTAATTTAAATAGACGCTCGTTGCGAGAATTATTGACTAAAACAAAATACACTGATCTAGTTATTTCTGCTACTAATAAAACTACTACTCATAAAAAAGATAGCAGGCTATAAAAATTAAATACAAATCAAATATAATAACAAAAAATTTAAAAAAGCTGCTAAATTTAAATAAACCCCCGCATAAAAAATTAATATTTATTAGTTTCTATTGGCTTTAAATTTATATAAAAAATGTATTCATATTTAATCATTCGTCCTTTATTTTGTATGTCATCAAATACTGTGCGTTCCACGCGTTCTTAACCCTAGCACATTGAACCTATTTTACCCTCTAATAGAAAACATTGGCTGTGAAGCTGTTTTTTTTTTTTAATTAGTATAAACATATATTTGAAAAAAAATTTTCAAAAACGACTTAAAAAAGTACAATCATTTCGTTGGAAAAGAAAAGACAATGCATTTACATTGTTTATATAATTCAAGAAAAAAAAATAATCGCATTAAAAAATAATTCGTTGAGCTTCACAGGCAAGGTACATTTGCTAGAAAATGAATCCGTATACTTGATTATGAAAATCTATAATATTAATATGCTAGGCGATTTCTTGTGACCGACATTTTGTTCTATCGTTTTATTCCGATTTTGACCAAACGTATGTAATTTGAAGGTATTTCTTTTTAGCCGTTTCGCAGACTTGCAGATTTTTCAATTTTTTCCTTTATTTTGAGTAAATTGCATTTAAAATTGCTACTAACACATACATAAAATTATACAATGCTATGTATGTGTTTATTAATTTGTTAATGTGTTTGTGATAAAAATGAGTTTGTTTTTTATTTTTGTGTTGATTTGTGAATTGGATATATATAATTGATTAGCATACCTTTAGGGTCTTTATTTAATGCAAAAATAAAATTTCTTGGAATTTGCACTGGAATCTCGAGGGCTGGAATCTGCTAGTTTTAATAAAATTTTAATGAAATATTTTGAATTAGGAGTTTTTTTTACCATGGACTTATTCGAAATTTTACTTTTTTTCCAAAAGATTTACGGATCGTTTCTTCCATAAAAAGTCTTACTATTATGGTGTGTAGCACGTGGAAAGCCATTTATTTCCGATGTCAATAGAATAAAAAAAAAATGAGTACGTAAAAAATGTTCCAAAATTTTGAGAACGGTTTTTATTTTTAGATGAAAGCAAATTTTGCATTCTCGACATTAAGGGAAAAAAGTTAGTTTGGCGAAAAATTGGATATGCATTAAATAAAGAAGATATTTTAGCAACTGGAGATGGCATTATGATTTTGGAGTTGTATGACAGGCAACGGCTTTATAAAAATCGTTTTTATTGAGTTCGTAATTGAAAAAATTGTATACATAAATATTTTAAAAGAAAATTTTAAACAAAGGACATAACGACTGGAACTTGGATTCTAAAAGATCCAAAATATAAGACGCACAATGGTAAGCTCCAATACTAAAAATCAATTGATATCATCACCCCAATCCCCCGCTCTTAAACCTATAGAGCATTTGTAGAATTTACTGGAGCGAGAATTTGTCGTAACCTCAAAATAAATGTCAAAGAGCATCATTTTGAATGGGTGGGGTAAAATAAGGACAGAGGATACTATAAAGAATCTTAAGTCGATTCCAAATCGGCTCACAGAGATCCTAAAGTATAGAGGATGATATTAATATTCACCCCTGTTCTTGAAACCACTATCACAAAAAAAAACTCGTAAATGAAAAAATTCTTAAATCTACGAGTTTTTTGGTGTTCTCTAATTTCAATAAGAATATTTTTTCTCGTTTTAATTCACATAGAAAAGGCTTTGTGAAATCAAACCAAATGTCCGTTTTTCCTACTAAGCAGGTCTTAAGAGATAAAAAAAACTAATTGATATTTAAACTGTAACATGTTTTTTATTGAACCTTGTCATTATTTTAAAAAGTCAGACATAAATTTTATGAAAAAAAAAAAACAATTTTAAAAAACGTCTACATTTTGCGCTGATTTAAAAAAAAATTCGTAATAAGTGGTCGATGTTAATAAAACACACTTTTTGCGATGATGCTGTTCTATAACTATAATAAAAAATTTTTATTTACACAATCTATTTTCCATTATAATTTTTTCAATTATAACATAGATTCTTTATGCACTAATTATTGCAAATAAAGGAATTAAACAAATTTTTTTCATCAAATCAAATATTTTTATTTTTTTGCATATGTTCGAAATAGTAGTGATGCCAGTCAAATCCAATTTATTTGAATATCGAAATTTTTTTTGGTGATGCCTAACTTTTTAAAAATAGAAAAGTCATTTTTAATTGAATGAAATTGAAGAACAAAAACAATTAAATGAACAAATAAGTTGTTATTTTAAAAGAAAATATTTTTCTTTATACTTTTTCTATAAACTTAAGAAAAAAACATGCACAAAATACTTAAAAATTTTTTGTGAAACTGAATAAAGAACCATATGGCACCTCGGTTTCTAGATAACATATGTTCTTAACTCAAACATATGGTTCTTAACTCAAACATATGTTTCCATTAAATAAATAAAAAAAAAGTGGTTTCAAGAAACCCAAAATTTCAATTTCATGTGATTTTAAATTCACTCTTATTCAAATACCAACGTTTCAAGTACAGGACTGATTACAATATACCAAAAACGTAAATGTTCTACAAATATAGTACAGACTTTAAACACAGTTATAAATATAATCGTTTGAGTTGAAATAAGTCGCTAATCTTTTTTTAATATTAACAGCAACGGATAAATCAATAGTGTCTGTTCAAATTCTTGGGAATGGATCGAAATTCTTAAAATTTGATTTGTGGAAATTCAGGTAAACATGTTCATAAGATCGAAGTTGTTTGTTAGGAACATTTATACATATTAGCAGATTCCAGCGCTCGAAATTCGAGTGCAATTTCTAGGCAGCTTCATTTTTCAACTTGGCCAATTCACAAACCAAAACTTTTATGGTTTATTATTATTGTGAATGAAGATAACAAACTCATTAACAAACACATTAACAAATTTAATGAAATACACACAGCATATCTTACCTGTACCTCTAAAGTGAGTCAACTCAAAATTTTTCAATTTTCACTTTTTGCAACAAAACGATACACAGTGGTCATATCTATCCACTGTAAAAATCTTACATCGATTTTTCTAGTCTTTCGCACAAAAAAAAAAAAAAGTTGTAACCCTCTTTGTATTATAAGAGTAGATTCTGTAGAATCCACAAAAAAGACATATTTTGAGTTGCACCCAAAAAACTTGTTATTTTTGATGATCACTGAAAAAATCGCAAAAACAACTACTGTTATATACTTATAATTCGCAATTCTTTAGAATGAAATAACTGTTTTTAAATTTTATAGTAAATATTTAAAAAAAAAAAACGTTTTTTGCCTCTACTGAAAATTTGTAAATTTTGAGTTGACTCGCATTAGAAGTACAGGTGCGATATGTATAATTTTATGTATGCGTTAGTAGCAACTTTAAATGCAATTAACTCAAAATAAAGGAAAAAATTTAAAAATCTGTAAATCTGAAAAAAGGCTAAAAAGAAACACCTTTCAAATAATATACGTTTGGTCAAAATCAGGATAAAACGGTAGAACAAAACATCGGTCACAAAAAATCTCCTAGCCTATTAATATTATAGATTTTTCAATGAACTAAGTTGAGCAAGAATGTTATATTAAAAATGAAGCTTTATCGGAGCCAAACAACTGCGATACGGTGGGAGACTGAATTCCGTTAATCGTTAAATCGACTCAGAAAGTGACTTTGAGTCGATCCGTATAATAAAAGATGGGTATGGGTAGTTACAAACATCAGGACAAACTCATTATACCCTAATCACATAGTGGAAAACTTTTGTATTCATAAATTTTGCATAAAATATCTGACCTTGGGTCAGAAAAATTGCTTTGGTGCACACAGGTGGAAACTGGCGGATATAGGAGTGTAGGCGACGGTTTGGCTTACAGAAGAGTGCAAGATTTTTATGGCTTTTGATGGGCAGGATTTATGCTCTATTAAGTAGGAGATTTTCGAGAAATTTTTACCTTTTTTAAAAAAAATTTTTTTTAATTTCTAAGTGATTTAGTGACTATATATTTCTAACATCAGTAGCTTAGAAGTTACAAAATTACAAAGAATTCATTTTACTTTAAAATCTTTTAAAATAAACAAGTAAGAGTGTTAAATTCGGCTGTGCCGAATCTTTGATACCCTCCACCTCGGTTTGAGTATTGATAATAAATGTAAACAAACTATTGGAAAAAAAATGCATGCGTTTCCGGTTATATGACATAACTTCTCGTTAAATTTAGTTTCTGCTAATTAAATACCTCGCCTTAACCTCCATTGCAAAGGCATTGTAGGGTGGCTATATGCATTAAATCGTGCTAATTGGAGATGGCTGTATAGTTTCTTTTAACTGGCGAAATATTTTTTCATTGCGGCCATATAGGTCGGATGGAGTAACAAAATAATAACCAAAAAAAAGCTCTCTCAACTTTTTTATTAAAATATTGCCATATTTGGAAAACATAGAGAATAAATTTATAATAATAAAAAATTAAATTAGGGATGCCAAACGCAAGAAACCAAATGTCCCAAACATTTCAAATAAAATAATTTGTTATCTTTATTTTCTGAAAAACTTCAAATATTCATCCAAAAAAAAATTGTGAAAAATAATATATGTATAAATAACATTCTCATCAAATTGCGTTTATTTCTGTAACAATTTTTATGTTCGCAATTCTTAAATATCATTTGAGGTTTTCTAAAATTCATTGAATTTAAATTAATGTTTTCTGTAGTGCGATTTCAACGATCCGACAGAATTTCAACGATCCGACAATCGCAAAATATATCGACAGCTATTGTTGTTTGCACTGAGGATTAAGTGATTCACTAAGTACACACATCCTAACGACAGTCGACAAATCTATTTTTCTATTTATTTAAATTGTAAACGAGTGGCATCTCTGTTAAAATAAGCGAAAAACACAAAGAAGAAAAAAAAACAAATTACTTCGTGTTTGACAGGATGATTTTATGTTTATGTTTAATATCTCTATTTTTTTTACTAATATTTCTGTTTATTTATTTGAAAATGAAATAATGAATTGAATATGCTATTTAATTTTTTTAATTATATAAAAAAGTGTTTTAATAGAAGCAAAATATTTTCACTATTTCATGATTTTTATTTATGTATGACGACATTTCAACCTAAAAATTTAAGTTTTTATCGATTGAATAAACAACACAAAAATGGTTGTCGTTTAGATAACAACAACAGCTGACTTTAACAATAGCGAATATCATTTAAAAATTTTACTGATAATTTTGCTTTTCTTTTTTAACGATTCGACTATCGTTAAAAGAAGTTACTGAAAAGCTATTAATTCTCCTGAATGCCAATATTTTTTTTTAATGTAAACATTTTTTAAATGTAAACATATTTGGTGTTTTTTTTGGAATTTCAATTTGTGTTTAACGAATAAAATTTATATGTATATTAAAGATGCAATTGATGTCTTCTAAATTTAAAATTATTATTTCCGACGTTTTGATATGATTTTCTGAAATTCAGTTAATATTTTCTAATTTATAATTGGAAATTTTAATTCCAGTTTTTAGAATTAATATTTTCTTAAATTTGAATGTAAAATTTAAAAAGTGCAATTTTGTATTTATGTGAATAATAATGCTTTAGTAATTATAAACAATTTTTAAAAATTAGATGTAATCGCAATCAGATATTTTGTAGGTAAAGCACAATAATAATTCTATATAACTATGTAGAACTTTTTTGAAAGCAAAAAACTCATTGATAACTCGGTAACTCTATTTCGTAAAGACAACAAAAAGTTAATATGCCAAAATTATGTTCATATTTGTAAAAGAATAATGAAAAAACGTATGAAATAAAAGACCAGCCCGTGTATACTCTTAACATTGTTCTGTATGATATCTAGTTGAAAATATTAAGATTCATGTTAAAGTAGAAATAACTATGCAAAGCTAATTAGAACAAATAAAAATTGTGGCGCCATCTACTGTGGAATAGTCACGCTGAGCAAAATGAAGTGACGCTCTGTTAATGCAAAAGAAATGTATTTTCCCCACAACAAAATATTGCAGAATTTTATGTAAATAAAATAATATACCGACTTATTTCTAACATGCAGTTGTTATGAATATACATATATAGAATATGTGTATATTATTTGTGTATAATATGTTCATGTATGTATGTATATGTAAATATTACACACAAAAAATACAACATCAAACGTTATTTTTGTGTTTTTCTTTTTAAATAAATTAATAAATAAAAATTGTTTTTGCTAAATTTACATTGTTTTCTTTTTATTAACAACTAGGTATTTTAGCATTATTTGCTTTAGATGCTGGTGAATTTTTACTCCCTTTATACTAACTCGTAGTGTCTGCTTGTTGAAAAAATTTTGGATCGATTTTATCCCCTTTCCCGTGACCCAATCGATCTGAAACTTTGCAGGCAGGCTCGTGGCAATGTCAGAAATGATCTAGTAAATTTTTTTAGTGATGCCAAAACAATGGAAACTTTTAAATTTTTCTACCAGAGTTGATAAATAAATCTACAAAGGGTTAGTTTTTATTATATTATTACCACAACGACCACAAAAACAACAAGTCCAGCTATCACAACAATATAACATTTAGAATACAACAAGAACACTATAGAAACATCATATTTTTCATTTTTTTTTTTACTTTTTCAGAGATATCCCTGGACCTGTTCCACCGATTTTAATGATTTTTGAAATGGAAATCTTCCCATGAATTTGGAGAATCATTCTCAATAAAAATGATCACCTTGGCTATCCTATTGAGGGCGTAATCGTGACAAGAACAACAAAGAAAATTATATTTTTTCAAGACTTTTTTTAGTTCTTCATTCAAATCTCGGGCCCTAATCGACCGATTTGGAAGATTTTAAACAGCAAACTTTTCAGGATGTTAGTGAATCATTTTTCATGTCAGCGAGCACCCCAGCTGCCCGAGCGATGCCGCCATCGTGATTTCCACAGACCGACAGACGGACATCGCTATATCAACTCCGGTTGTTATAAGGATCACAAATATATATATTTTATGGGGTCCAAAATTTTTTTTCTAATTATTACAAACGGAATGACAAACTTATATATAGCCTCTGCACACTGGAGTGGAGGGTATAAGAAAGTAACAGTCATTTAAAAATTAAAATTTACAAAGAAATTTTTAATATTAGCAAAATACTGAGAAAGTCCATTTTCGAAGACCCTGTTCGCTGTGATATAGTGGAAATAGAGTCGAATTTTTTTGGCTTCCGAGGTTTACTAGTATTTACTTTGAAATGGATAGCATAACTTTAAAATCGGTAACCATAAAAAAATGATTTTTGGCCGCCTTCTCAAAATATGGTCCACAGTGCCTCGTTATATTTATTATATTAAAAACACATGTGGGTTCTCTGAATCCCAAATACAGCAATTTTGACGATGAAATAAACCATCAAAGCGAAAATATGCTTCATCTCTGGGGATGATTTTGTTTGAGAAATTACCGTCCAAATTTTCTTTATTTTTAAAATATTGTTCTGCGCTATGTTCTATCGTGTAAAGCTGAATTTTAACAAAGCTAAACTGCGAGCTTTCAAACTGTCTTTTTCTTTTTCTATACTGCACTAATGGCGGCAAATTCAAAAATCTTGCTTGACTTTTGGAACACTCTTTAAAAGAGAAAAATATTTTTGATTTTATTGTTACACCCAATCACTTTTGACATATTTGTATGTCATGTTATGCTTCATTTCTTCACTTTTTCCAACTAAAGATTTAAATTTCAAGCATCTAAGAATTAAATTATTGATGTGACTGTCTAAAATTTATATTTTTACCTGTTAAAAAGAAACTGACAAAGTCTTACATTCACATGAAAACTTTTAACATATTGTGAAGGTCATTAAAATAAATGAGTTAAACGACACAGCAATATTTGCTAATTAATTTCTAATATACATAATTATAATTTAGTTGGAAGCCATATTTATATATATTATGGGGAATGGACATTAAGTTATGGTTAAAATACATCAAACATGACCTCTAGTCCCGAGGCCATTTAAATAATTAAAAACACATATGTAAAAGGTTTTCATTCTAAAATTATTACAAACCATAATTGGAAACTATTCATAGATACTTACTACTGTTGCAAGTAGTATTGCCAGTAAAATAAAAGGGAGTATATTACACTTAATTTATATGGCAAATAAATTATGCACAAACGTAGAAACAAACAACATATGTAAGTATGTGCGAGTATAAACTTTCCATTTTAAGAAGTTACTGCATGTGTACAGTGCCTATGGACATGCTAAAATTAGAAGTTCTACTATGCCGTAATAGTAAGTCGAATTCCCTGACATTCTGTATATTAAACATGAACGGCAATGTAACTGAAGTAGAGTAGGCCGAATTTTAAAAATTATCCAATTTTTTAAAATTTTTTAATGTCATTTTCTCGTTTATTTTTCATATCCCAGTAGACCTTTTGCAAAATCAATGATTTTTTTCTCTAAATTCCAACCACTGTAATGCATTGCCATATATAGTTACAAAGTTTACAATATTGACAATATTGTGGAATTATTTATGTTGCTTACCACTCGTATGTATAGTATGAATATTATAACATTGGTAAAAACATAAACAGAAGCAACAGCAACAGCAGTAGTACACTCAACATTCTGCACTTGTGCTGCAATATTTTTCTATCACAAATTTTGTTCACGTACTTTTTTACTGCCATCTCAAAGTAAATATGTTTGGATAGTTCGGTTTAATAGTTGATATTTATGTGGGGTTGTGTGTTTACACTGTTGATACCATGTAAGGGTGTTAGTTTGAAGAAAAACAAACCGAAATAGTTTATTATTATAACTTTATATAGATATGGACAAATGATAATTAAATTTTTAATAATATTTTTTTTTTAGATTAATAATTAAAATTTAATAAGGAACCGAAATCAGTATCTCATTATATTTTTAAACATGTATGACAATTTAAATTGTGTTTCTCCTTATTAAAACTATAACTACAACTACTCGTATATTGTAAAAAATATAAAATCTTTAAAAAAATGTCGTCAAAAATTAAGCGTATTCAAAATTTACGGCTCAATATAATTTGTTGGTGTATGCTTTATTTAAGGAGTGAAATCGAAAACATCTTAGCACACGTTGTTCTCTTAATTTTGTTCGCTTTGAAATTTTTTTGATCAAGCTATCTGTGAAAAATATGTCAGTTATTATGTTTAATGGCAACCCAGTTCATTTGTTGTTAGTTTGATTAAACTGAGTGATGAAATAGAAGTACGTGCTAAAATTATTAAATATTTTCAACAAAATCAAACTTGGTTCCACAAAACGTTAGCCAAAGAATCAAAGGTCTGCCGTCAATCTGTTTTCAATGTCATTCGAAAGTATCAGGGGAATTTGACCATTAATTAAAAACCTGATGGGGAAGGCAGAAAGATTCCACATGATGTTTGTAAGGTCAAGAAAATAGAAAGCATATCCAATAGAAAAGCATCCCGGTTAGCTCAGATTTCGGACTATTTGGTGCGAAAAGTTAAAGTCAATGCAGGTTTGTAAACAAACAAAGTCCAAGAAGTTACAGAAAATTAAAAGAACAAAAACAGAGCACGGGAATTTATACTGCAGATAATAAAGAATCTCAGTGCAAGAACATGTAAAAATAGTTGAATTTTATTATGTTTCCGGACGATCAATTGTTACAACACAAAAAAAATACCGTCAACATTTCAATATTGCGGCGCACTATAGGGATTGTGAGGAAAAAAGTCAAATTGTCACTATACTATTCATGCAATATGCAATCGTATTTTTAAATTTCGGAACAACTTCTACAATCAAATCAAAAAGAATTACTTAGATCTGACTACTAGTTTTTTTTATAGAATTTCAAACTCATTATACTTGTAATTTTTATTGAACGGACTGCAATGAAACCTAAGAATTTCAAGGCGAATATTATTATACCCTATACCACTATGTGGTTTGGGTATAATGACTTTGTGCTGCTGTTTGTAACTACCAAAAATATTTGACCTAGACCAATCTTTTGTTATACCGATCGAATCAGAATCACTAACTGATTCGAATTAACGATGTCCGTCCGTCCGTCTGTGTGTCATCAAACTGCAGGTCGCAGATATGAATATATGATGAAAACTGGTATATAAGCTTCTGTCGGTCATAGGATGAACAGTATTGAAATTGGTGAGAATCGGTCCATGTTCAGACCTGGCCCCCATACAAATGACCCCTATGAAATCGACATAAATTGCCTTCAGATCCAAATTGTCATCTAGATCTTACTCAAATTGGGTTTGTATGCGTTTATTACTTCCATTAATGAGTATTCCAAAAATGATCCCTATTGGACAACTCTTAGTCATAGGCCCCACATAGAGGTGCTTCCCGATCTTCACTTAAATCTATCAAAAAACAAATACATTGCACTGATTCTTCTCAAATTTTGTTTGTATATATTGTATATATATTTACAAGAGACTTTACCAAACATAGTCAGGATCGGTCCATTTTTGGGCCTAATCCACAGATATATATAGCATACGATATGAACTTTTTCATATCTGCAGCCAAAAAAATTAATAAAAATCCCACTCAAATTTAGTTTATGCTTATTTTCTATGTCCAGTTAGTTGGGCCTATGAGATACGGTCTCTAAACGCACAGTATAGGGTATCATATAGTCGGTCTAGACCGACTATAATTTTCTTACTTGTTTTATTGCTCGAGCTGATGTCTGTCTTGTTATTTTTTTATTTGAAATATGATCTTTCAATATTTTTCTAAACTCTTGGACCTTTAATTTTAGCTACATTTGCCTACAGTTGGAAACTAATACCAATACATTGTCTCATATCTGCTTTTACATTATAAATCAATTCCAAGTGCCCCTAGGTGCCCCTTTTTATTAATTAGTTGCATTGATGGCGGAACGCCATTAAGAGCTGTATTTTGGAACTGTTCAGATTGGCGCTACATTCTGGAGGACCCAACGTCAACGTATAACATTTATATGATATTATATACTAGCAGATTCCAGCGCTCGAAATTCGATTGCAAATTCTAGGCAACTTTTTTTGCCAACTAAGCCAATTCACAAACCAACACTTTTTTGTTTATTATTATTGTGAATGAAGAAAATAAACTTACAAACACATTACCAAATTAAATAAACACACACATAGCATTATATAATTTTATGTATGTATTAGTAGCAACTTTAGATGCAATTTACTGAAAATAAAGGCAAAAATTTAAAAGTCTGCATGTCTGGTGAACAGCTAAAAAGAAATACCTTTCAAAAAAAATACGTTTTGTCAAAATCGGGATAAAACGGCAAAACAAAACATCGGTCACAAGAAATCGCGTAGCCTATTAATATTATATATGATGATTTTGAACTGTTCGGATGATTTACTTTGTATGGGCAGTGCTACGCCCACAGTCCATTTTTGGGCAACTACTCACATTAATAACTCATGAACTAACTCAAAGTCCCAAGCCTTTTGATACTACAGTACTAGAGATATATGACAATAAATATTTACTTTGTATCGGAGTGCCAAAAACATTTTAAAAGTAGGCGAACATGCTTAAAGAGAAAATTGGTCTACTGGTTGATACTGTCAAGCAAAGCTCTGGTACGACAAATTCAGGTAATACGTCACGAAGATTCTTTGCTAATCCAACTTTAGTTTCCGAAATCTTGGGTAAGACGAAGACATAATTAAGAGGTTTTCAATTATTTTCGAAGCTATAGCCATCAGCGAGGCAGTGCATCCAAAAAAATTTGGTAATTTTTGTCTGGAGATGGGAAAAAAGGTTGTTGCACTGTATGAAAAGATATATATAAAAATATATAGATATATCATTAAACAGCTATATTTTTTAAAACAAAAACTTTTTTCCTCACCTCCATACAAAAATCTCCGGTATGCCACGGCCACAGCTACAATCATGCCCATTTTCGTCTGACTAGTCACATTAATAACTCATGAACTCCAAGGTTTTCTCTATTATAAAGGGTCCGCGAAATAACTTTATTTTTTTTTTGAAAATGCTATAAAAAAAACTACTGAATATTATCTCAAATTTCTTTTTTTATTTGAAAGTACAATCCTTCCGGTTAATAATGGAAAATAACTTCATTCAAATGGTTGCCTCGGCTGGCCATGCAGTAGCCTACACGATCGGTCCAATTTTTAAGCACATTATCGATTGTATGCAGCTGTATTTCACCAATGGCTTCACGAATATTGTCCTTTAAAGCGTCATTTGTCTCTGGCTTGTTGGCGTAACACTTATCTTTGAGGGCACCCCACAAATAATAGTCCAACGGTGTCAAATCGCAGCTCCGAGGTGGCCAATCGACATCAGCTCTGCGGCTGATAATGCGATCTTCGAAAACAGGGCGCAAAACATCGAGTGTAGCTTCGGCTGTGTGGCACGTAGCGCCGTCCTGTTGAAACCAAATGTTGCCAATATCCTCCTCTTCAATTTTTGTGAACAAAAATTTGTTCAACATGGCCCGATAACGATCGCCATTGACTGTAACGGCCACTCCTTGCTCATTTTCGAAGAAAAATAGCCCAATTATGCCTCTGGACCAAAATCCGCCCCAAACAGTGACTGGTTTTGGGTGTATCGGCTTTTCAATGTATGCGTGCGGGTTTTCTGTGCCCCAAATGCGACAATTTTGCTTGTTTATATACCCGCCAAGATCAAAATGAGCTTCATCTTAAAAGATGATTTTTTTGGCAAAATTGGCATCTTCTGTAAGTCGATCGCAGGCCCACTTAGCGAAGCGAAAACGCATTGGATGGTCAGTTGGCTTCAACTCCTGAACCAATTGGACTTTGTATGGCGTCATACCAACGTCTTTATGCAAAATTCGTCTCAATGATGCCTCCGAAATGTTCAATTCTTGAGAACGACGGTGCATTGATGTTTATGGCGCTTCACGCACACTTTCTGCCAAAGCAGCAATATTCTCGGGTGTACGCACTGTTTTTGGCTTTTCACGCTTTGGTTTATCGATGAGGATGCCAGTTTCCTTCACTTTTTTCACAAGATAACGAACATACGGAGCTGACGGTGCTTCTCTTCTTCCAAAATCCGTACACAATTTTCGCACACATTGTACAACATTACCATGATTTTCAAAGTAATGTCGCAATATTTCCCAGCGTTGTTCAAGCGTATACACAACCATATTCGTTCAGCGGAAGGATAAAACTAATTATCTGTCAAATCAGACATTAGCTAAGTGTTACCATTCACGAAATAAGCACTAGTTGAAAAAAAAAAACGTTAGATGGCGGACCCTTTAGTACTCCATATATATGACATATAATATTCAGTTTGTATGGGGTACCACGCCCACTGATCTGATCCCACCCATTTTTTCCGAAGTACTAACTTTGATAACTTTTGACTCAGACAAAGTTCCAAGGCTTGCATTATTATACTACTCCAGTTATATGATATTAAATATTTACTTTGTATGGTGGGTGTCACGCCCATTGATCTGTCCATTTTTTCCGCGGCTCTTTAAATTAGTTTAATATGTACATGTAAATAGTTTCAATCATGAAATTTACGAAACATGTGGAAAGTAGAAATACACAGGCAAAAACAGCTATTAACTGTACCTGGAAAAACTTTATATCTAACAGACAAATTAAATTGAGACAGAAGTGGAACCTTTTTTTAGCTGTATGCAGGTCGATACAAACATATGCAGCACAAGTTTGGGGTTATGGGTATTTTGAGGAGATCGATTTACTACAAAGATATTTCCTGAAAAAAGTATTAATGCTGCCAGATTTTACACCTAATTATGCTCTGATGCTTGAAACTGCCGCCGTAAACAACCATTTATATACCTTAGAACTACATCTACTGTACATGTGTAGAGTTATGTTTGAATACCCGGCCAATAGGTTACCTTTTAAAATCGCACATATACTTGCCGAAAAAAATTTGTTTTGCTTTAAAGAATTGCAAAAGGTTGCAGACAATTTAAATATTCCATGCTCCAGTACACAACCAAATAAACAACAATGGGTCACTCAAAGTAATGAAATACTACATAGAATACAACAACATCCACTTAATCTGTGGTTACAAAATAAAGCTACAACCTCAAGAATTTATAAAGATTTAGATTTCGAAAGAGGTTTCAATTATTTTATTGACAACATGAATCAATCTAAAATAACGTGGGTCTTTAAAGCAAGATGTGGTCTTATTAAACTAAATTACAACACTTTCGGGGCGACAATTGAGAATAAACTATGCAAGCTTTGTAATATGGGTACAATGGAAACATTTGAACATTTCCTAGGTGTTTGTCCAGTTCTCAAAGAGTTCCGAATTGTTAATTTTGAGAAACCGAATTTACTTTACACTGAAATGATTAATATACTTAATGGTGAAAAAGATACAGACTGGGAAAACTGGTGGATTACCTAAAGTCAGCATTACAATACAGAAAATTTTTAATACAAGTATATAATTAACTATTTTGTATAAGAATTTTAAAGTTTATTTTTTATGGTTATCGACAGACGTTTTATAAAACATTGTCGAATATTACTTTCAATTTTCTAATTTTCAATAAGAATTTATTTTATAAATTAAGACGAAATTTGTAAACAAAAATTTATTGTAAATAAAGAAAATCTTACTACTACTACTACTAGTTTCAATCATTGAACTATTATATATTCTCAAAAACACCTTTTTTCCTCACCTCCATACAAAAATCCCCACTGTGCGGCGGCCCCCAGTTTAGACATGATAAGAAGCATAATAACCCGCTTTTAGGATCGGGGTTCAGTAGGTTATTAACCACGATCAAATGTAGCTCGACCTGTTCTCACTAAACAAGCTGATAGATTTATCGGTCCATATTAAGTTAAGCCTGGTGTCAATTTAATTTAATTTAAATCGGATTATTATAGTGGCTTTTGACTTTTATAAATTTACTATTAATGCATGCTGTGGTCACCACCATAAACCTAGCTCGCGTATTCTGTTGAATAAGTTTATATTGAAAAATTCTAAAACCATCCTTTTAAATTTCTTTTATAGTGACGTATATTTGAGTCCTTCGGTTTACTGCATGGAGTGAAAACTCCGTGGCCTAACAATGAAAGACCAGTTTTTATGGATTTTAAATAAATTTTATTCTTTAACGTAATCTCCGCTAAGTGAAATGCACTTTTTCCAACGATCCTTTAACATTTTGATACCCTTAAAAAAAAACACGATTTGTCAAACTCTTCAAAATAGACTTCCGTCTCTGATATGACTTCTTCATTTGTGAAAAATCTCTTTCCCTGGAGCCATCTTTTCAAGTTTGGGAACAAATAATAATCGCTGCGGGCTAGATCTGGAGAATTCGGGGGTGGGGAAACAATTCGTAATGTAAAGACTTTAATTTTTCTGAAGCCAAAGCAGATGAATGCGCCGGTGGGGTCGTTTTTTCTTAATATCTTCATCCAATCTGTCCAATAACTCAATATAGTACTTGGCAGTTATTGTTTTTCCTTTCTCCAAGTAATCAATAAATATTATACCAAAAAGAAAAACACTGGCCTTTACCTTTCCAGCCAATTGTTGAGTCTTTGGCTGCTTTGGTTGGCTTTCGCATGCTTGTAACCACAGACTGCAGACTGTCTGTTGGACTCTGGTATATAATAATGAATCCACCTCTCAGTTGAATTTATTTCAAACATCTCAGTCTCATTCATTTTAATATTTCATCGGTAACGGCCTTATTTGGACGACCAGGACGATCTGCATAATTTGAGCTCGCACGACCACGTTTAAATTTAAAATACCACCTTTTAACCATTTAATATGACGGCGAAGATTCACCATAACGTTTATCAATCCATTCTTTGACTTGGACAATCTTTTTCCCCACTAAAAACAATGTTTAATCAAAACACGAAACTCTTTGCAATCCATTTTTTCTCAAACTTTAAAAGCAGCATCATTTTTATAGCGGCAACTTTTTTCTAATTAATGAAATAAGAAATATTGACACAATTTTTCTAACAGTTGGCTAACAGAAACAAGTAAAAAAATTATAGTCGGTTTAGACCGACTATACGATACCTTATACCATGTGTTTAGAGACCCTATCTCTTAGGCCCAACTAATTGGATACAGAAAATAAGCACAAACCAAATTTGAGTGGCATTTTTATTAATTTTTTTGGCTGCAAATATGAAAAAGTTCATATCGGATACTATGACGATATGGGGACTAGGTCCAAAAATGGACCGATCCTGACCATGGTTGGTAAAGTCTCTTGTATTTTGTGAAAATATATACAAACAAAATTTGAGATGAAACAGTGCAATATTTTTGTTTTTTGATAGATTTAAGTGAAGATCGGGAAGCAGCTCTATATGGGGTCCATGACTAAGAGTTATCCCATAGGCATCGTTTGTGTACTACTCATTAATGGATGTAATAAACACATACAAATCCAATTTGACTAAGATCTATACAACAATTTGGATCTTATGGCAATTTATGTCATTTCATAGCGGTCATTTGTATGGGGGCTAGGTCTGAACATGGACCGATTCTCATCAATTTGAATAGCGTTCATCCCATGGCCGATGAAAGCTTATATTCCAAATCTGATCAAAATATATTGATATTTGCGAGCTGCAGTTTGATTACAAGGTTTACATGGACACACAGACGCACGGACGGACATTGTTAAATCAACTCAGAAAGTGATTCTGATTGGATCAGTATAATAAAAGATGGGTCTAGGTCAAATATTTTTGGTAGTTACAAACAGCAGCACAAAGTCATTATACCCAAACCACATAGTGGTATAGGGTATAAAAATTGGCGCTTATCGCGTCTTCTCTATGAGATGGCACTTACTTTTTACTCGATGTAGTACAACACGGCTGGAGGGTATCAAAAATTGAACACAGCCGAATTTAACGCTCTTACTTGTTTTATTTAGGACCAAATTTTTAAAATATTATTTAAACTTGAATGTTGCTTAAATATAAAAAAAAGTTTCAAAATCTAGCAACAAAAAAGTCATGTCGGTGCAAATGCCACTATAACCTACATGTCGAATCAGTTAGAGGCATTCGAAAATAAGCTGAGCGCTCTGTAATTTCTTGCCTTGGTTGATTATTTGGATATTTAATGTATTTTGCGTTTATTGGCTTTTGTTTATTGTGCAATGATTTTTTAATGTTATGGTCTATTTGTTATGAAATTTTTATCTCTCAAGAGTTTTAACGCCGGTCGTTAAAGTTACACAAATAAAAAATATTTATGGAATTATTTATCTATGTAAAATGTTCGTACATATTGGCATAACTTAAAATACAGTTTATGGATTCTCAACACTTAAAACATTTTTTTTTGTCTGAAATTAAAGCGTTTTTGACAGTTTTCGTAGGGTTTACAATTTTAACACTATAAAGGCCCATCTATTTGAGTAGTTTGCCATAATTTGAAGAAAATTTACTAAAAGTATGATATTCTTAAATTAATAATGTTGTATGACGCAATATAGAAAATTTTTCTACATTTATCAAACTTACTCGTAACCCACACATGTTTACAATTTCCTTAAGAAAAAACACTTGAGTATTATAAAATAATGTTACTGTTAAAAGGTTTTCATTGTAATCTTTTGTTTCTTGTTCGTACAAGCACTGGCGGAAATTAGTTTATATTTTAAAATTGACACAATTGAAAATTTCTCTTATAATTTGCGCTACCCAGTAGGAAAAATGTGCTATATGAATTAAATAACTTTTGGAAATTTTGACAGGAGTAAAACCGTGCTATTTAATTTGAAATATATATTTTTTCAAAAAGAAAATTTAAAATTTATGACCAGTTCGAAAAAATTACTAACTAAAATAAAACTTTTGGAAATGGAGGTAGAATTTTGAAATATCAGACGTGTGGGTTGACTGTGCATAGCATTGTTTTTTTCACTGACCAAATTTTTACCTGTAAAAATGTTTATACGCAACAGATATGTATTAACTATGCATACACATATTGACTTGTCATTTTTTTTGCCACGTCAAAACGTTCAAGCAAACAAAAATGTGTATGCATCGCTGTTCAACAAACAAATGAGAATGTAATTATATGTACTAGCAGAGCCCAGCACTCGAAATTCGAGTGCAAATTCTAGGAAATTTTATTTTTTCATTCAATTTTTTCTTTCAATATTTTTTTAGTCTATATATATAAAAATATTATGAATATTTAAATAAAATTCATTTAATTGTGAATTTTTACATAAAATTCTGTAAATTCAATTATAAATAATTGTTGAACACACAGAAAATATCGCACACCTTGTTCAAAAGTGACTCAACTCAAAATTTATATTTTTCGGGTTTATATGCTTAAACTATGCACAATACACTTGTTTAGCTATACAAAAGAATATCAGTGTGTTTTGTTGTTGTTAACTGTTGCTAAAAAAATTGGCATAAATTTTTTTGTCCATTTCTGAAAACTGAAAATTTTGAGTTGAGTCACTTTTGAACTCTGTATGCGATATATAAATGGGTTTGTTAATAAATAATTCTACAAGAGCCTAAAGGTATGCTAATCAATTTTAGCCAATTCATAAACACACACAGCATTGTATAGTTTTTTATTTGAAACTTATTTACGTGTTTTATGTATGTGTTAGTAGCAACTTTAAATGAATATTACTCCAAAAAAAAAAAAAAAATGTACCAGATGGTGCACATCTGTAAAGATGGTGCATATCTGTAAATCAATACCTTTCAAATGGTATACTTTTTGTCAAAATCCACTGGTAACTAAGAGTATAGAAGATGTCACAAGAAATCGTCTGGCCTTTTAATATTATATATGTATTTACATTTTTGCTGATTGCAATTAATAATTGCTTTCAATTAAAAAAGCACGAAATTACCGAAAAATTTTTTAATTATCTTATTAGTTAGTTTTAAACAAAATTCACCATGGTAATGTGAAATCTAGCCTTTTTTGTATATTTGTGTTAACAACTTTGGATATAATAATGTGTTCAGAGCACGGGTGTAGGATATCAAAGATTCGGTACAGCCAAAAATTGTTTGTTGCAGACTCACCATACATTTGCATCATGGATGATTAGAGCTGTTTTCAAGTGGAGGGTCTTGAATGGATACCAAAATATTATTTTAAGCCTCCTATTAATAGACAAAGTTCAACAAAACTTTGAGCGTGGAATATGCGAGTAGTGTTTATAAAAACGGTCTTAGCTGTAAACTCTCAGGTGTATACTCACTAATGTCTTCCTGTACTTAAGAAATGTATCGACATATCTGTGGTCACAAGCATCAACAGTATAAGTCGAAAATAATGCTTTTGAGAAAAATAACTTTTTATATAAATATAATGGGGCTTCATTACGACTTAGGTCAGAACGTTTTCATTAATAACTTTTTATTAAACAGTGTTAGAGAAATGGGGATTTCACGTAAATATAAAGCGTTTTTAGTAGAACATGATAGCATACTTAACTCAAATTGTTCTTAATTCGACTTAGGCGGTTATCGCTTGTGACCACAGATATATCATAAGAATAACAAAAGCAAATTTTTTGCAGACTTGGAGTCGTCGCACTATGCCCAAATATATATTTAAATAAGGAGTGAGATCAAAAAAATTTTAACATACATAAATTTTAATTATTTAATTAAAATTACATTAGAACTCACAGAAAAGACTGGGTACGTTCGTAAATGCAGTAGTTATGCATCACTGCAGCATAATAAAAGTAAAACGTTCAAAAAAGCATCACTTGGCAGCACTGATTTACGTCAAAAGTTTTTTTATGCAAACAATTGACAGTGCTGCCGCAAATTCTTGCAACTATGGCATCATTTTAATTACTGATGCAATAGAACGCGAAGCTTAAAAAAATTAAACATTGATGCAGAATGGAAGAGTAATTAGTGCTTTATATAAAAATTGTTAATACAAATTTAAATAATATCGTTTTATTATTTCAAAGTAATTTTTTATTTTAGGAATCCGCCTTCTTTTTCGTTTTAATTTAATTTTAATAACCAAAAGTCGTTTAATCTTTCTTTTAATTCTGTTTTTATTACGAGTTAACCAAAGTTGTCATTTTAAGAATCAAGATTTTCAATAATATTTGTTAATGATAGTGTGGTTAAAATGTTTTTTATCTTTTGCAAAGCGTTCTAAAAAGCAAACTCTGTGCAATTGTTGAGCAGTAACAAAGCATCTGCAACAACTGATCACGCATTAGCAACAAAACTTGGCATAACTGCCGCAATGATGCACAAATTTACTGCATTTACGAACGTCCCCACTTTTATAGTTCTAATCACTACTTATGAACCTTTTCCGGAAACACTTCCATTAGGAATTTTATAGCGGTTTTCATCATCTTCGTTTAATATCTTCTACATTTTGGGAGACCTTTTTTATGATCTTTAACTCTCTTTTTACAAGAGCTCAATATCAGTCCACTGGCCTTAGCTCCATTCAAGAGCTTTCTTACCGGGCCATATGGTGGCTTATGAAAGGAAGGAGTCTATTAGGTATTTATAAAGCCCATTGTAACAAATGACTTTCTTCTTTTGTAGCAACTGCATATTGTTAGCCATATTAGAAGCCTCAAAATATTAAATAAACCATCGCTGTTGTTATGTTTTTTTTTTATACCCTCCACTCCAGTGTGCAGAGGGTATATATAAGTTTGTCATTCCGTTTGTAATAATTAGAAAAAAAATTTTGGACCTCATAAAATATATATATTTGTGATCCTTATAACAACCGGAGTTGATATAGCGATGTCCGTCTGCCCGTCTGTCCGTCTGTGGAAATCACGATGACGGCATCAATCGGGCAGCTACGGTGCTCATTGCCATAAAAAAAGATTCACTAACATCCTAAAAAGTTTGCTATTTAAAATCGGTCGATTACGGCCCGAGATTTGAATGAAGAACTAAAAAAAGTCTTGAAAAAATATAATTTTCTATGTTGTTCTTGTCACGATCATGCTCTCAATAGTGTAGCTACAGTGATCATTTGTAGTGAGAATGATTCACCAAATCCAGGTCCAGGGAAATCTCTGAAAAAGTAAAAAAAAAAATGAAAAATATGATGTTTCTATATTGTTCATGTTGTTATTCTAAATGTTGTATTGTTATCATAGCTGGACTTGTTGGTTTTGTGGTCATTGTGGTAATAATACAATAAAAACTAACCCTTTGTACATTTTTTTATTATCTATGGTAGAAAATTTTAAAAGTTTCCATTGTTTTGGCATCACTAAAAAAAATTTGTTAGATCATTTCTGTTATTACCACGAGCCTGACTACAAAATTTCAGATCGAATGGGTCACGGGAAAGGGGTTAAAATCGATCCAAAAATTTTTCGACAAGCAGACACTACCAGTTAATATATGTAAAGGGAGTAAAAATTCACCAGCATCTAAAGCAAATAATGCTAAAATACCTAGTTGTTAATAAAAAAAATGTAAATTTAGCAGAAAAATAAAATTTTATGTATAAATTTATTTAAAGAGAAAAACACATTATAACGTTTGATGTTGTATTTTTTGTGTGTAATATTTACATATACATACATGAACATATTAAATAATACAAATAATATACATATATTATATATATGTATATATGTATGTCCATTACAACTGCATGGTATATTATTTTATTTACATAAAATTCTGCAATATTTTGTTGTGGGGAAAATACATTTATTTTGCATTAACAGAGTGTCACTTCATTTTGCTCAGCGTGACTATGCCGCAGTAGATGGCGCCACAATTTTTGTTTGTTCTAATTAGCTTTGCAATAGTTATTTCTATTTTAACGTGAATGTTAATATTTTCAACTAGATATCATACATAACAATGTTAAGAGTATACACGGGCTGGTCTTTTATTTCATACGTATTTTCATTATTCTTTTACAAATATGAACATAAGTTTGGCATATAAACTTTTTGTTGTATTTACAAAATAGAGTTACCGAGTTCATCAATGAGTTTTTTGCTTTCAAAACAGTTCTACATAGTTATATAGAATTATTATTCTGCTTTACCTACAAAATATCTGATTGCGATTACATCTAATTTTTAAAAATTGTTTATAATTACTAAAGCATTATTATTCACATAAATACAAAATTGCACTTTTTAAATTTTCCATTCAAATTTAAGAAAATATCAATTCTAAAAACTAGAACTAAAAATTTCCAATTATAAATTACAATTAATTGAATTTCAGAAAATCATATCAAAACGTCGGAAAATATAATTTTAAATTTAGAAGACATCAATTGCATCTTTAATATATAAATTTTATTCGTTAAAGACAAATTAAAATTCCAAAAAAAAAACACCAAATATGTTTACACCTAAAAAATTTTTACATTTAAAAAAAATATTGACATTCAGGAGAAATTAATAGCTTTTCAGTACCGCGATTCAGTAACTTCTTTTAACGATAGTCGAATCGTTAAAAAAAAGAAAATGGCAAAATTATCAGTAAAATTTTTAAACGATATTCGCTATTGTTAAAGTCAGTTGTTGTTGTAATCTAAACGACAACCATTTTTGTGTTGTTTGTTCAATCGATAAAAACTTAAAATTTTAGGTTGAAATGTCGTCATACATAAATAAAAATCATAAAATAGTGAAAATATTTTGCTTTTATTAAAAAAAACTTTTTTATATAAATAGAAAAATTAAATAGCATATTCAATTAATTATTTCATTTTTAAATAAATAAACAGAAATATTAGTAAAAAAAATAAAGATATTAAACATAAACATAAAATCATCCTGTTAAACACGAAGTAATTTGTTTTTTTCTATTCTTCTTTGTGTTTTTCGTTTATTTTGACAGAGATGCCACTCGTTTACAATTTACATAAATAGAAAAATAGATTTGTGGACTGTCGTTAAGATGTATGCACTTAACGAATCACTTAATTCTTAGTGCAAACAACAATAGCTGTCGATATATTTTGCGATTGTCGGATCGTTGAAATTTACAGAATCGCACTACAGAAAACATTAATTTAAATTCAATGAATTTTAGAAAACAAATGATATTTAAGAATTGCGAACATAAAAACTGTTACATAAATAAACGCAATTTGATGAGAATGTTATTTTTTATACATAAATTTTCACAATTTTTTTGGATGAAAATTTGAAGTTTTTCAGAAAATAAAGATAACAAATTATTTTATTTAAATTGTTTGGGACATTTGGTTTTTTCCGTTTGGCATCCCTAATTTGAATATTTATTATTATAAATTTATTCTCTATGTTTTCCAAATATGGCAATATTTTAATAAAAAAGTTGAGAGAGCTTTTTTTTTGGTTATTATTTTGTTACTCCATCCGACCTACATGACCGCAATGAAAAAATATTTCGCCAGTTAAAAGAAACTATACAGCCATCTCCAATTAGTACGATTTAATGCATATAGCCACCCTACACAAACCTTTACCTTTGCAATGGAGGCTAGGGCGAGCTATTTAATTTGCAAAAATTAAATTAAAAGAGAAGTTATGTCATATAACCGGAAACGCATGCATATAGGTATATAACCTAAATGCATGGCGATCAGCAACCACTATGACCAAAAAGCAAACACCGAAATAAATCCGAAATAATAGAAAAGACGAAAACCAACCTGAAGAATTTGCTGAAATAATTTGGTATTAAGTTTAACAAATTGTTTACTTTTTCAGTTACATTTATTATCAAGACTCAAACCGAGGTGGAGGGTATCAAAGATTCGGCACAGCCGAATTTAACACTCTTACTTGTTTTTTGTAAAATTAGTTCAAGTTATTTATTTTAACATAAGTCTTAAAATGTTTTGTTATTGTTAATGTGTCAGTTCATATTTCATTCCGCATAAGTTATTTGTTTGTTTATTTGTAATAATTAATATTCATAATGAAATTCTAGTTACATTTTTTTCATAAAAAAATTCAAAATTTGTACACTTGCTAGATTTGTATTATGAAGAAGGCCCTAAAGCTTAATTTTTAATTCTATATACTTATATATATTATTCTTAAATACATTTAAAACATGACTTTTTTAATAATATCACGTTGAACTATAAATTACACTGGTCTACAAATTAAAAAAAAAAATTGACTGCAGAAACGAAGCATGTTTTTTTTAACAAATCTGGGTGCGCTGAATTCGAATTTGGCATAAAAATTGGGCTATCACGTTTTGGTTAATTTTTCATCGCATGTTGGCAATACTGTAAAACAGTCAATACTGACACTACAATTTCACAATTATTAATTTGACAGAAGCCCACATTCTTTCCAAATCTTCGTAATAGTAGTGTTTAAGCATGTCAGGGAGATCATGTGTTACTGATTTAAGCTATTTTTGCTTTATGTGTGGTTGGAAAAAAGGACATGCAATATCAGACTGATTAAAATACGCATATTTACATTATTTTGGTTTTGCTGTCAGAAACTGGGACAAACCGTGGACACCGACAATGTTTTGCAATAGTTGCAAAACTGTTTTATACAAGTGGTCAAATGGCAAGAATGGTGGTCAAATGGAGAGAGTCAAGTAACCACCAAACCGATTGTTATTTCTGTTTAACAAAAGTTGCTGGATTCAATATGAAAAATCGAAAAAATATTACTTGCGCAAATGTCCCATCGGTTTCCAAACCAGTTCAACGTCCACCAAATGACCCATTACCAGTCATTACCAGTGCTACGAGCAGTGAGTCCGAAACAGCTTTAACCAGCAGTTGTAGTTTGTATGAGGCTGATGATGAACGCTATTTAGTGACTCAAGCTGAGCTGAATGATCTAATACGGGATTTTTGTATTTGTATTTTTGTATTTATTTATTGAATGCGATTTTCCATTACAACAAGACACACTATCCTATAAATTACAGTAATGGAATCAGATAAGTTATTCACTATATATTTAATATCAGTAACTCTTAATCTAAATTTAAAATATTATAAATTACAATTAAAAAACATTTAAAAAAAATCAAATAAAATCAATTAAAGTATTGGTATAGTAATTTTCTAAACCCTATTGCGTTGCTTGTATTTTGCATGACATTAGGAAGCTGATTCCAGAGACGAATAGTTAGAATAAAAAATTGACATTCAGAGGCATGGTCCCGGTATTTAAATTGAATTATTCGATTCCCTCTGGAAGATCTTGCAAACTTTAATCGTTCAAAAAGATATTTTGGAGCCTTTGTTATAATAATTTTATGTAGAAATATAATGTTCTTGAATTTAATATAGTTGTCAAATGACATGTGTAAGACATGACGCGAGTATTGGCATACATGATCAAATTTTTTTAATCCAAAGATATAGCGAATAATGTTGTTGAAAGTTACAGTAAGTTTTCTGTTATCCCTAGAGTTGCAACCTGTGAAAACCTCAGATGCATATAGTAATGTTGGTAAAAGATATGTTTTAGCAAGTAGCAATCATATTTTCATTGGAGTAAAGTGATGTGTTAACGATAAGCTTTTTATCATACTATAAATTCTGCCACAGGATTGATTAATATGATCTGACCAAGTCAGAGTTCCATTAAACACAACTCCGAGATTTCGTACAGAGTCCGCGATGTCAATTTTAGAGCCCCCAAGGAAGACATTAATCTCAATCTCCAAATGCATCACTTTCTTCTTTATTATAATACACTTAGATTTATTTGGATTAAGTCGTAGACCATTTGCCGTTGCCCAATTTAGAATACGTTTGAGATTATAATTTAGTTCTTGAGTTTTGGAAATAATTGAATCTTTGGTACTACTTAAATATAGCTGAATGTCATCAGCGTATATCTAAACCTTAGAGAATTTAATTTGTTGTGGAAGATCCTTGGCATATATCGAATAAAGTAGTAGTCCAAGGATTGAACCCTGTGGTACCCCTCTTATAACTTGCAGTGAGTTTTAGATGGACCTACCATTAGCAACAGATTGGGATCTGTTTGTGAGATATGAAAACATGAGTCTAACTGCTAATGTAGAAAAGTTAAAAAACCTCTTCAGTTTGAGGCATAAAATTGAGCGGTGCACCGTGTCAAATGCCTTTGAGTGGTCCAATAAAACCAAAAAATATATTTTTCCATCATCCATGTTACTTCTTAACTCCTCAACTACATCAGATAAAGCTGTTATACAGCTATGTTGTGGCCTGAAACCAGATTGACAATCTGTAAGTAAGTTGTTGTAAGTTGAGTGTTACACACTGAAAGTTAAATTTGGGAATGTTTAAATTATTACAGGGAAAATCATCATTACATTTAACGAAGCAAGAGGCAGAATTACTAGCTTCACGCATGGAACAGTGGAAACATTTTGCAGTTGGGACAAAAGCAAGGTTCAGAAAATACACACACGAAACACACAATGTTGTGTTCTAAAGCAGCCAACACATATCTTTATTTTCATATCAATTATGTACGTTTCTAAATTTTCTACGGTGCCGAACACAATCATGACTGTGTTCGTTTTAATATTTCGTTATTTACACGAACATTTTTGTATCACGTATTTTTTGTTTCGATCACACATAAACCACACATATAAGAATGTTGCTTTATTTGAAGTTCGTGTTCTGGTACGTGTACTGAAAAAAAAAAACAGAACATGTACAATAAACAGGTTCGAGTTCAGTTATATTTTAAATTCGTGTTCTGGCTCGTGTACTGCGAAAAATTGAAACATCAATTCGCGATCTGATACACCCCGATAAAAACGACGACAATTGTTTCAACCAAATTTATTAAAATTTTATTGACCCTTTTTTATGACTACGTTGCAAATTGTTTACAATTGTCAAATATTTTAAAATTTTATTGGCCATTTTTTCGTGATTTACGTTGAAATTATTTACAATTGTTTTTATTGACTGGTTTTTAATAAAAGATGGTAATAAAATACTTAAGACATAAAAACTATTTAGCATCATAAAAGTTAGATTTGTTGGTTGTTAGGTTTTTTACATTAACCACCCCTATTTTCGCAACCAATTAGTGTCGTAGACGAAAAACCCAATTTTGCGGCATAAAAGACACACTTGTTGGTTGTAGGATCTTTTGCAAACATTTTTTTTTGGTAATAAATAACTTTAGACACAAACAAATTTTGCATCATAAAAAACACAATCACCCACCCTTAATTTGCAAACCAATTAGTGTCAATGCACAATCCTTTTCTCAATAATTTTTTTGGATGTTTTGCGTAAAAACACAATTAGTGTCAATAAAAAAACCCAAAAAAATATTTTCATATTTTATTGTCCTGTCCCTTTTTTATAAAAACGACAACAATTGTTTTAACCAAATTTATTTAAAAAATCTAAAATAATTCATTAGCAGTTATGAAAATATATTTAAAAAGATAATAATAAAACTATAATAACAATAAGAAAATAATAAAAACAAAAAAAATAATAAAAATGAAAAAATAATAAAAAATAAAAAAATAATAAAAATAAAAAAATAATAAAAATAAAAAGATAATAACAAAAAAACGAAAATAATACATAAACGAAATAAAAGAATTTCACTTTGAGGTTAAAATTAAAATGCTGTTATTCATTACACGAGCCAGAACACGAATTTAAAATATAACTGAACTCGAACCTGTTTATTGTACATGTTCTATTTTTTCTTAGTACACGAGCCAGAACACGACTTAAAATGTAACTGAACTCGGACCTGTTTATTGTACATGTTCTGTTTTTTCTTAGTACACGAGCCAGAACACGACTTAAAGTATAACTGAACTCGAACCTGTTTATTGTACATGTTCTGTTTTTTCTTCGTACACGAGCCAGAACACGACTTAAAATATAACTGAACTCGAACCTGTTTATTGTACATGTTCTGTTTTTTTTTTAGTACACGTACCAGAACACGAACTTCAAATAAAGCAACACTATTATATGTGTGGTTTATGTGTGATTGAAACAAAAAATACGTGATACAAAAATGTTCGTGTAAATAACGAAATATTAAAACGAACACAGTCATGATTGTGTTGGGCACCGAAGAAAATTTAAAAACAAACATAATTGACATGAAAATAAAAATATGTGTGTGTTGGCCTAAGTTATGTTTGTTTACATATATGTACGAGTTTTTTATTCAGTGTGTGTTTTTTTCTGAACTCTGGACAAAAGTAACAATGTATAGAGATAGAGGCTTGGAATTGGCTGCATATTTTGAAAAGAAACACTATTCTATACTGTACTGATTTTGATGGTTTATTTCAAAAAATGAACCCGCGATATGACAAAACTGAATGGATATTATTTATTGATGGCTCTAAGTACAGTTTAAAGGCTCTTCTTTTGCATAATGAGAATGAAAAACCATCCATACTAGGCCGGATCGATTTAAAAACGCCCAAGTGAGAAGGAAAATCGTATTCTAGGGATCAAAATAAGAAACTTTGCCCGAGGGACCATACCTCTAAAACGAGTTATGATGTCCCGACTTTTGACCTGTCTGTCTGTCTGTCTCACTTTGACCCATTTAGAGTGCCCCAATCGAGTCCAAATGTATGATCGGCCCCCACTTACTTTGGAGGGCCGACCCACTCATTCCAGTGGCACACACCCTGGAACCCCCTGGGGGTTCCCCATGCAAACATTTCAAAAAATCACCATTTTTTGTTTAGAATCGGGCTGACTATGATTTGATATTAAAATTAACACTCGTTCGTATACGTATCTCCTACTCTGCTAATAAATAATAATCATACGCCTTGACTATGTTATGTTATTCAAAAAGATCTATCAGATGAGGGTAAATTACTTTTAGATAACTCCGTGACTATGCGTGACTCTGCGTGACTACCCCAAAATTAAACTGTAGTCACAACAAGACTATGGGCCAAGTTTCAGCTCAGTTGCATGAGGGGGAATGAGGTTACCCCATGGCAGACAGACAGATAGACAAACAGGTCAAAAGTCGGGACATCAGAATTCGTTTTAGAGGTATGGTTCCTTGGGCAAATTTCCTTATTTTGATTCCTAGAATATGATTTTCCTTGTCACATGACCGATTTTCTTGCCTCCCTACAAATCAACACGCCCTAATCCATACCAATTGCTCATGCCATTAATACAAAAGAAAATTACGAATCAATGACTGAAATTTTGACATTACTCAAATACAACGATCATAATTGGAAGATCTGTGGAGACCTTAAGGTGTGTGATTTAAATTTCTTTGTATATATCGTAAATAACTGTAAATTAATCTGTTTCAGGTCATTGGTTTGTTGACTGGTATACAAGGAGGTTTCACAAAATATAGTTGTTTCCTTTGTCTATGGGATAGTCGTGCTACATGTCATCATTACGTCAGAACAGAGTTGCCAAAAAGAACTGAGTATTCAAATGACGTTCTTCTTCCGCCGCTGCACATATAATTGGGCCATTTTAGAAACTTTGTCAAGGCTCTGGGCAAAGATGGTGCAGCATTTAAATATTGGTTAGCGGTTTTTCCTTAAATTTCATATGCTAAAATCAAAGAAGGCATATTTGTTGGCCCTCAGATCAGGAAGCTTTTGAATGATGACAATTTTTCACAACGTTTATTGGAGAAAGAATATGCAGCCTGGAAATCTTTCAAGAGCATCTTGGACAGTTTTTTTGCAAACAATAAGAGTGAAAACTACAGACAAATTGTTGCTGAATTATTGAAAAATTATCACGAACTAGGTGCACGAATATCACTCAAAATGCATTTTTTTCATTCGCATTTAGATTTTTTTCCACAAAACCTAGGTGGGGTGAGCGACGAACAAAGGGAGCGTGCTCACGATTTAATAAAAATTTAAAGAAATTGTCAAGGATTTTGGGACAAAAGCACAGCATGCTGGAGACTATTGTTGTACATGAAACCGAACCAACAAAATACAAACTACGTTCAAATAACGCCATTCACTTTTGAAAATTCATTAATTTTTAAATAAACTAATGATTTTTTATGTAAAAAACGAATAAAAAAAAAATTTTTTTTTGTATCTCGAAAACCTGACGTGATAGAGAAAAACCAATTACAGGTTCGAATTCAGCCCACCAAATTACCCTAGCAAAGATATGTGGTTGCTGTAGTCCAAAACTTTATTGGCTAGTGTTATTGTATTCTTATTGTTCTTATATTGTAAATTTAAAAAGAAATAATATTAAATAAATAAATAAAAATATCTGAGGGTCTGTTTAATCTTTGAATTGTTATAAAAAAAAACAAAATCTTTGCTTAACATTAAAAAAGCTTTTTCTTATTTGTTTTGTTTTTTTATTTTTTCACTTACATGTCATGTAGTTTGATATAAATCTTTATAAGCATGACCACTTAGAATTTTTACTTTGTCTGCGATTGGAAACTGATGTCAACTCAAGCACAACGAAAACACAGTGACCCAGTTTGGAATAACGATACATACTCGTAAATATCGTAAAACTTAATTGTTATTAACATGTTCAATTGTGCTCGGTGTCAAGTGTTGTTAAAGATATGTTGATGCAGCAAATGCATCAAATTGTAATGCTCGTTGTTTTATCAACAAGTTAAATGAATTTCAAATGGAAACTGTCATTCTAAAGTAGACGAATTAAAAGATTGTATACAGAAGAAATTAAAAAACCATTAAACCTACATACAGTCAGATTGATTGATCAAAAGCTACAATCAAATTGAGTACAAATTTATTAAAGACCAATATAAAGTGTTTTTTTTTTTTATATATATACGCAATTCTTTTCAAACATGAAATTGCATTTTATGTGTTCTCAGGAAAAATTTCATAGTAGCAGCTTATTGAGTTTTGCATTACCAATACTGACCTACCCCTGCTCACTGCATTACTTCGAAAGTGAAAATAAGGCGTTACTAATAATGTGTAATACAGCTACTTATATTTCATACCAGCTCCTTGCATACTTCATTACTTTCAAAGTGAAAATAATGAGTTCCTAGGCAACTAGCTACCTCCAGTGACATCCCCGTATTAAAATAATGAGCCTATCAGGCAAAATTCAACCAGTATCTTCTCCTTCTAAAACCCATTATTTGGTAAAGTTTTTTTTCCTGGGTTAGGCATGTACGAGTACATCGTCAAGCGCTCTATGATATTATCTTTCTATCTCTCTCACTCTTATTGTAAGTTGTAGTATTTATGAAAATTTCTTCTCCGACTTTGGAAAATTTTTTTTACAGATCGTTTTATCTAAAAACATTTTCAACAAAATTTTCATTACCTTTATCTTCTCTTTCTAGGCCAAAGCCTTGGGTAAGGTACTCTTCGATCAAGTCTGCCGACAATTAAATCTCTTAGAAGCCGATTACTTCGGCTTGGAGTACCAAGAGAAATCCACACAAACCAAATATTGGTTAGATCTAGAGAAACCATTAAATCGTCAAGTCGGTCTTTCGCTAGTAGATCCAATGTTACGTTTTTGTGTTAAATTTTATACTCCAGATCCGGCTCAACTGGAAGAAGAGTATACTAGGTAAAAGTTTTAGAAATATTTTGATCATGCGTTTCTATATATTGTTTCTAAATTTCTTTATTTTGCAGATATCTTTTTTGTTTACAAGTCAAACGTGATTTAGCCACTGGTAGTCTACAATGTAATGAAAATACCGCTGCCCTTATGGCCAGTTATATTGTACAGGCATCATGTGGTGATTATGTGGCCGAAGATTATCCCGATCACACGTATTTGTCATCGTATCGATTTGTACCAAATCAAGACGGTCCCATGCAAAGGCGAATTATGGAAAATCATAAGAAACATATGTAAGTCAATTAAGTATAAAACTCCTTTTTCTTTGAAATTGTATAAATATATTAAGCCATTCTTTCAAAGTAGTTTAAGTTGAGTACTCATTTTTCTAAATGACACTTTAAATAATGTCTTTATAATGCTTTTACATTTGGTTTGAAATTTTAAAGAATGAGATTTTGACGAAAATCTCACTAAAATCTCAACATTTTCACAATATCTAGCTAATATCTCACGCATCAAAATTGGGTTGGTGACATTTTTTAGTTTGGTACAAAATTTGACGTTAAAAAGATAGAAAATGGATTATACGATACTCTACACCATGAGTTACTAGAAAAAATCTTAGATCCACCTTTGCTGAGGTCATAATTTGATACACTTTTGCAATTTTTACGTTATTCAAGCAAATAGTTTTCAGCAAGGAAGTGAAGTCGTCAAAATAAAGTTCCAACTCCGACTGCGACTCCATCCTCTGAAATTGTAAAGGTCCGACTCCGACTTCGAGACCTATTCCAAATCTGACTCCAATGCTAAATGTATATAGACATATTTATAAAAACAGTATTATTTATGTTGTGGGTAATTTTAATGCCTGTGAATCAATATCAATTTTTTAAAATATTTTATTTATTTTTATTAATTCTTTTAATAATAAACAAAATACCATAAGATCGGAAACTGTGAATCAATATCAATTTTTAAAATATTTTATTATATTTTTATTAATTCTTTTAATAATAAACAAAATACCATAAGATCGGAAACTTAAAATAACAAAACTTCAAATAAAATAACAAGACTTCAAAAAATATCTCTGCATTTGTCTTTAGTAATAGGAAGCCTCAATATCTGACTTCATTGATGCTCGCAAATCATATGTGATGATTCTGAGTGCAGAAGAACAGTTGTTGATTCTGCGAACACTTGTTTCGGTTGTAATGCCGCGGTGATCAGTACAGCACCCTGGATAATCTCAGCGTAATTTGGAATTGAATATTTTTTGCTAAATCTGAAGGACGGTCAAATTCCTCAGCCTCCTTTAATATCTGGTAAAAGTTTATTTTAAATATAGCTATTACAGTTGGAGTTTCTGCGTCTCCGCTACTTTCTACTAAATTTTAGCGACGACGCACAGTGGCGCCCGTAGGGCAAACGAAGTTGCAAAAATCAAAATTTTCATGTGCGCCGACGAAGTTTTGAATAAACCCATGTTATAGGAAACAAATATGCTACTCTTAATAATATCACATTTTTAGTTTAGAAGATATAACCGTTCAAAGTTGACCGACTTTCGGTTTTCAAAAAAACACGAAAAATAGGTAACGAATCGCCTTATTTTTTGTTTGTATTGATTGAAGTATTTATTTAATGTATAATGATAAAAAAAAAATTAACTGTTTGCTTTGTGTTTCTCCTGGTAAATCACTATTTAAAAACTATCCGTTTTTTCACTATTTTTCAACTTTGACGGAAAATAAAAAAAAATCTATATTTTTCTATATTTGCCATATTTGCAAAACGTGTTCTTTGATTATTTCTTTACATAATTCAAAAGGTAAAAGTTTGTTTTTTTAATTCGACCTTTTCTTTATAGAATCTCAAATTAATAAATACTCAAGCCTCGAGCTTGAGTATTTATTCTTTTGAGATAATTCAAAAGGTTTTATCTGCCCGTACGTGCCCGTTTGGCTTCTAGAGGTAAAAAAGGTTAAAAAGACATGGTTGCAGAAATTGTACGGCGTGCACCCCTTACATGTTTTGACTGACAGTAGTTTGATCTAATAGTTTGAAAATTACATTTTAAGTCGGTTGTCTACCTCTGAGCCCCTGCCAAAGTCTACTCCCAATATTCTGTTACAGCCACAGGATGCACAAAAAACTACTCATTGAAATTCGCAGGTACGCACCTCACTTAAAAATTACTTTCGAGTACGAATGGTCAAGAACAATATTGACTTATGGTCACTCCAGGTAGGCACAAATCTTATTTAGACACGAGCATAATATCAAAATTGCATAATTCAGCCTAAATCCATATGTATGCAGGGAACAGGTAAATTTTTAGGCATGGTAGCATAAGCCTATATATTGCAAAATAAGCATAATGCCTGGATTAGTCTACGACTGAAAGTTGGCGCAACAAGTACTGAAACCATGGCGTTAAACAATTTAGAATTATTTGAACTGTTTAGAAGGTCAAACACACCAAAGTTTCTCACGGAAGCTGCTTTAGAAGAACTTGATAGCTTATACGGAAATATTGAGAGAAGCGAAATTATAAAAAATAATTTTTATCTGATATAAGCAAATATTAAGGCAAAATGGGTGAAATCTAATCGAACCATTCAGAACTTCAACTCCAAATACGAGGACTGGCTTAATGAAGACACCATCCTGGATATATTGGCAGTAGATAAACCCACCACATCAACCAGAGGAGCAAAAGGAAGGCCAAAAAAAAGTATTGAGGAGTGTTCAATTTTCACAAGAAAGAGGAAACTTGCCGACGCCACCAATGACTTGACCACGAAGCATTTATCGGACGCGCTGTCTATTAAATATACAAAGGATAGTGAAAGAGTTAGGTCGCAGATTACAAAATCTGTTGCAGATGCAAGCCCACTGCGACTAAAAAGGATTAAGGAAAGCATTCCCACCCCCACAAATGCACACATTAAAAAGTATGGTTCCGAAGAAGCCTTGGCCTTGTTTATGGACTTACAACTTTCCAAAGAAAAATATGAGATACTACGGGCATTCTTGATGCGACACGGGGCTGACGTTTTACCAGGATACAAGCATATTACGCAAGCCAAAATAAATTCACGACCACTGCATACGGAGTTTACGGAAGTCTCTGTGAAAGCCAATCTGCAGGATCTCATGGGCCATACAGCAAAACGGTTGTTGGAGTGGCTTCCTGAAAATGAGGTGAAAATTCTTAATGAGAAACTGAAGCAAATGGGGCTGAGATGGATCATCCGGACAAAGCGTTTATAAGCAAAGGATATCTTCCGATGACGCTACAATATCGGACTTTATGGCATCTGTTGTTCCTTTGCGGTTAAAATCTGATGTTTCCCTACACTGGAAAAATCTACGTCCGTCATCAGTGCATTATTGCCGACCAATAATGTTTCAGTTTGCAAGGGAATCGGCAGAACTCATAAGGACCACGGTGAAGGACATTGAAGAACAAATAAGCAAAATTAAGCCTACAAAGCTGCAAATTGGAGAAGGAAAATATATTGAATGCAATTACGAGTTTCACCTGAACATGGTTGACGGAAAAGTCGTAAACGAACTGACAGGAACAACCTTAACATTGTCATGCCCCATTTGCAAAAAGAGTCAGAAGAACTTTGGTAATTTAAACGATTCTACTAGCGAGGAGAATTACGAATATGGAATGTCTCCATTGCACGCAAGGATAAGGTGTATAGAGTTCTTGCTAAAACTGGCATATACCCTACCACAAGAGGAGGAAAACTTCGATGAAAATACATCAATAAAGGATAAAGAAAAGATCAGAAAGAAGCAAATACAGGATGCTTTTTTTAAACAAGTTGGACTAAAAGTATACTGTCCCAAGCACGGATTCGGTAACTCAAACGATGGAAACACTTCTAGGAGATTTTTTGAAAATGATGAGGCAGTAACTAGAATCACTGGAATTGACAATCAAATCGTGAAAAGATTGGGAACGATCTTGAATGTTTTAAACTGCAAAGAAAATGTCAATTCTACAAAATATGGAGAATATGCATCGAAAACTGCATCTCTTTTAGCAGAAATGTATCCACAAAAGAAGTTGACCCCGACCGTCCATAAAATATTGGCGCATGGCAAAGATATAATTGAGTACCAGTCTTTGCCAATTGGAGAGCTTTCTGAAGAAGCACAGGAGTCTCTTAACAAATTTTATAAAAAATATAGATTGCAGAACACATTCAAAGCATCAAGGGTAAGGCAAAATGAGGACCTCTTCAACATGTTGGCATCATCTTCCGATCCACTTATTTCTTCCCTGCGGCATGTGAAGTCACGAATACAGTTAGAAAATAATTATAGTTTAGAAATGATTAGTCTTTAAGATATACCTTCTCTTACGAATTGTGATGAATATTTTACAGAAAATTGAAAAAATAAATTTAAAAAAGAAGTAATTTTTTTTTAACTTGTTGGGTAATAATTTAAAACATAAAACCCTAAAGAAAAAAATAAAAACAATCTAAAAATGTAAAAATAATTTTTTTTAGTTACCATAAAATTGATTTTTCTACAAATTTTAACTTTGATAACCCATAAGTAGGCCCCTACAAAGCGTAGCACCCTTTCCAAACGCTTATTTCATAGGCTGAACAGTTATCTATCATATGCTGTTTAAACTGTTCAATTATGTTAAACGGTTCAAAAGATATGATTTTTGCAACGAAAAAACTCAAATGGCGCCACTGTGCGACGCTTGGACTACTCCTAATCGTCCAAATATTTTTTAAAATCACCATGTGTAATAAGTATTCGGTTCAGGTATTCCACCCATACATACAACATTAATAAGTTGTGTGGATTTGAAAATCAAAAAGGTCCCCAGGGACCTTCTCACAAAGAGATGAGATAACGAAAACTAGTGACCATTTCTCAAAAACAAAAATTACGCAATTACGGTATGCATGATAGAAATAAAAACAGCATCTATTAGTTCGATGAGATAGATTCCAAATTATAGTTGTTTAAAAAAAATTTATTATTTTTTTCATCAGCCGTTAAACTAAGAAACATTAAGCGCCCCGGTAGGTGAGTAGGTAGCGTGCTCGCCTATCATGCGGGGGTCGCGGGTTCAATTCCCACCTGAGGCTTTGGTCCGTCGCGGCAAAACTAGCCAAATCCGACTTATCCCTGGACCCAAAATTAGAATTTGCTTAAAAAAATGTTTGACCTTTAGCTCTTACCGTTCCTGATATATGGCGGCACGAAAAGTGAAAAACTCCAGACCATTAAGTAAAATAACTCGTCTTCAAAATTCTCGAAACAATAGTAAAAATGATAACGTTATTGATCCTACTATTGCCATAAAATTGTCATCAGCTCAGGAGAATCATTATATTTTGAAGCAAGCTGCTGTTTTTCGTCGTAACTCTGAAGACCTTCTGCGCCTTTGTCATGCTGGTTTTGATTCTAATGAACCATTCTATATAAATGAAGCTCTAACCAGATTTAACCACAATCTTCTTAAGGAAGCAATTAAGTTAAAACGGAAAAAATTACTCTCATCAGTTTACACTCGCCGTGGCCGTATTTATGCCAAACGCTCTAAGTCCGATAGCGCGTTTTGTGTGGAGAATGTGCATTTTCTGGAAAATATCGAAACATCGAAAAACACACGTGACAACTTTCCAGTTTCTGTAGTAGAAGGATTTCGCCAGTAATATTTTAAAATTTAAAACTGTCGTAATTATTTCCATAACCTATTTTTATTTTTGTATTTTTATTATATCTTTCCTTTTTATTATGCCTTTTTATTTTAAATTTTTTGAGTATTTCTTATTTGATGTTGATATAATGATAATAATATTCGGTCGAGTTCCAAATACAACACTCACTCTATGATTCGTATAATTGGTAAACAAAAGGAAGGTTTAAAAATTTGTCACTTAAATGCTCAAAGTCTTTTTTGTAAATTTGATGAATTTCGATACATTTTTGAAAACTCAGGAATTGAAGTAATTTGTATATCTGAAACATGGTTCAATCCGAATAAGATAAAAAACTTTCAGGTCAAAATAGACGGCTATGATTTATTTCGAGCTGATAGAAATACTGGTAAACGTGCTGGAGGCGTTGCAATGTATGTCAAGAAACAATAACGTTCTCGATTTGTTTGCAAATCTATCGATGAAGAATATGATTTTGTATTTATTGAACTTCCTTGTGACGTAAGCAAATGTCTCATAGGTGTTTTATATAGGCCTAATGATTCACTAGATATTTCTCCGGTTGTTAATATGTTAGAGGAAAATTGTTTATCTTATAGTGATATTATTCTTTCTGGAGACCTAAATGGAAATTTGCTCATTGATTCTGATCTAATTTCACTTTTCCAACCGATTGGGCTTATAGCTGTAAACACTACTATCCCCACTCAATTCACTTCAATGAGTAGTACCCTTATTGACGTGTTCTTTGTCTCAGATATTAGAAAAGTTCTTTTGCATGACCAGTTTTCTTCTCCTAATTTCTCAAAACATGACGTCATTTATATGACCTTTAACCTTCCTTATTTTAAACATGAAAAACCACAGCATATTACTTTCCGGGATTACAAGAATATTAATTATGATGCTCTTTTAAATGAAATTAATATAATCAATTGGACCAGTATCTACAGTAATCCTGATTTAAACCAACAGATATCCTTTTTTTATGAAGCTACCACATACCTATACGACAAATACGTACCGGTTAGAAAGAAAACTGTTAAATCTTCTACTAAGCCTTGGTTTAATCAAAATATTTGTGATTCAATAGTTAAAAGAAATTCTGCTTACGATAAGTGGAAAAGATATAAAACTACTCAGTCAAATGAAATTTTTAAATCACTACGCACTGTGGCTCAAATTTTGATTTCATTGGCCAAAAGTCAAATTTTTTTTTGTCATCGATTTTTAAAATTTTTACTCCTTTTTGTAGCTTATATATCCAGATTAAGGTAGCCAAAAAATTAGGTTAAACTATTGATAATTGTGGGCGTGGCATGCTGTCAAACTCAACTGTTTTTTTTAATTCAGCAAAAGGTGTTTTTTTTTTGTTTTTTATCAAAAATAAATGGTTACTACTCGCAAGCTATCATCGATATTGGCCTGCGGTCTTTTTTATAATGTTAGTAGGATTATAGTCTTTAGTTTTTGTAAGTAGTCACAGTTCTAACGTTTGATATTAGGGGCGTTATGAAATATTTATGAAACCACTATATTTTTCTCAAATTTAAACTTTAGTGGAATAGAACTTCTAAAGGAAGTAAGGGAACAAGAAACGTATACCACGCGGAGAAAGGCGAATGTATCCTGTTTAACCCTATATATACTTTTGCACCCCCCACGAGCCCCCGGTAGAACACTTTTTTCATTTTAATGAAATTACTCTAAAAAAATTACTCTAAAAAAAATTTTGTTTTTTTACTTTAGACTACGTAAAAGTAAAATAATTAAATAAAATACCTGCGAAAGGGTTTATTGGCTTTGTTTTGATCAGCAAAAAAATAAGTCATAAAATGATCACAATAGGTTCTACAGTAAACAAATGATCTCTTTCTTAATTTACCTGTTGTCAAATTTAAGGGTCAACCAAAGTCATAAACAATTTTATAAGTTTGTCAATAATCGCGGCACTAAACCACTAAAGATAAAAAACCACCCCATATTGGCGAGAAACTAATTAGTTTTACCTGATATTGAAGTCTGGATAACAAGTGCAGTTTTGTTCAATTTAAGTACTACCTGCTATGAAATTAAAGATCAATGTGTGAATAACATGTACCTAAAAATGTATAAAATGACGGATTCTATAAGGGATTACTCAATAATAAGTTAATACTTCAAGTGTACGGACGTATATTCGCAAGTGATAAAAAGTGATAAAAAAGTGATAAAAAAGTGATAACAGACGCAAATAAAAATATTGAGAAAAATATGGAGAACTTTAGTTATAAAGAACTGGCCGAAGAGTATTTTCGAAACAAAAACCAGGAAGATGTTCTTAGTTACGTTAAAATAAAATTAAACTTAAATTCGTCTAGTACCGAAATACAAGAGCAATTATCTAATTTCGTCAAAGTACTAAAAAAACGATTGAAAGAAGTTAACTACTGTAAACAAAAGTTTTATAATAAAAGTGCAAACTGGTTAGAAGGCCAACTTAATGTTGGTGGAGAAACAGCAAAGCTAGATAAGGCTGGAAGACCACGCAAATCATTGGACAACTGCAGCGATATATCTAAGAGGCGGAAACTTAAAAATTTTAACGAGGAAATTGGTTCTACATATATAAAAGAATCTTTTCTACATCAATTACGAGCACAAAACCAATTAACAAAAGTGGATATCATTGAAAAAACTTGTAATGCTAGTCCAGTGAGAACAAAGCGAATTCTTAAAAGTATACCAACTCCGAGCGATGCAAAACAGTTCACAAATGAGGAGGCATTAGCATTATTTCTGGATTTGAAATTAACAAAACACCAATATATTCAGCTCAGATTGCGTGCGATTGAAAAAGGCTCAAATATGTATCCAGCATATCATCACATAACAGCTGCTAAAATAGACTGTTTGCCATCAAAGGACACTATTACAATCACACCAATTTCGGCAGAAGTACAACTACAATCTTTACTTGATCACACAGCCAAACGCTTGCTACAATCAATAACAGGAACTGAGTTAAAGAAATATGGAAACACAAAGTTAATTCTATTTTGTAAATGGGGATGTGATGGTTCTTCGGGACAAAAACAATACAAACAAGTTGTATGTGAAAATATTTCGGACTCAGATATGTTCATGGTATCATTTGTACCATTGCGATTGAAAAAGATTTTGGAAGATTCGGAGCCTTCGAGTAGTACAACGCAAACAATGGATATTTGGAAAAATGAGACACCATCTTCTACGAAATACTGCAGGCCAATCAAATTTGAATTCAAAAAAGAAAGTCATGATGCCATTAACAAAGAAGTTAGTGATATCAAGGCCCAAATAGCAACACTACAGCCATTACAATTACAGTTAGATGGGCAGCAAATTGAAGTAAGCTACCAATTAGTGCTGACAATGATAGATGGAAAAGTAGGTCAGGCTTTGACTAACACGAAGGCTGCATCCAGCTGCATTATATGCCAAGCAACATCAAGCCAATTAAACCAAGTCCCGACAAAATCATTCGATAATACCGATGCCTTCGAATTTGGATTATCACCACTACATGCAAGAATACGACTTATGGAACACATACTAAAAATCAGTTATGATTTGGATTTCGGGCCTTCAGGATCAATAAGAAACAACGAAACCAACAAAGAGTTAAGAAGTTCAAAAAAGAAACATGTTCAAGATGAATATCGCAAATTTGGATTGATTATAGATCAGCCAAAACAAGGGTCAGGCAATACAAATGATGGCAATACCGCAAGAAGATTCTTTTCAGATCCAGAAACAGCATCTGAAATAACAGGAGTGGATTTAAACCTTATTTTCAGATTTAAAATAATCCTAGAAGTACTTGCGTGCAATGAAGAAATTGACTCTAGAAAATTTGGAGATTATGCTAAGGAAACTGCAAAAATATATACAACCAACTACCCATGGAGAAATATGTCTGCAACAGTCCACAAAATCCTTTATCATGGAGAAGTTGTCATTAAATATCATTTGGTGCCACTTGGAGATCTATCAGAGGAGGCTCAGGAAAAAAGGAACAAGGATTACAGATTTTATAGACAGCACAATACTAGAAAAATGTCACGAAATTCCACAAATGAAGATCTATTTAATATATTATTGGCAACGTCAGATCCGTTCATCTCCAGTATTCGAAATCAATGGAAAGTGGAACATCGGGATTTAGATGAAGAAGCCAAAAAACTACTAAAGAACAGAAATAGCACAGAACAAAATATGGAATATTTGCAATCAATATTTGAGTCTAATGAATAATAATTATAATTGCCTTTCATTGTTATTTAAGTACGAAAAACATAGTATTAGTAAAAAATAATAATAAACAGAACCTACCATTGTTACAAATGCTATTTAAATCTATTGCAGTTTTTATTCTTAAAAGGTTTCCCACATATGAATGCAATGTTTTAATAGATAAGAAAGATTCAAAAAATAAGAACCCATATTTTCATATCAAAATTAAAAAAAAAATTAGAATCATTGCGCTAATGTTTAGCAGATTTATTTAGCTAGTGTAACAAATTAGGCAGCAAACACTAATAAATTTTTCTGTAGTAATAATAATATTCCTTGAGTGTAAGCAAATTGCAAATTTGATAGCAAACATTTTTAATTTTTTAGTAATACTAGTTAAATTTCTAGTGAATTTTACTATTTTGTTGCGTGTAAAAATTTTTTTGAGTGTAAAAATTTTTTTGAGTGTAAGCATTAAAAAAATTTCATTATTACAAAAAATGTTTATAATAATTATTTAACTCCAAATATGACACTTTCTAATAAATAAAAATAAATAAAAAAAAACATATATCACGCTAAAAGTTAAAAAAAAATCAAAAGTTAAACTTTGACCTAGAATTCCTTAAAAAGTACTCAATCAATTTAAATGAAATTCACACTGAGTCAAGATCAACTATCTATCTATCTATTAAAAAAAACAGTACTAAAATATTTTGATCGGTTCAAAAGTTACAGAATTTTGGCCAATGAAAAATGATTTTCAGCCACTGTGCTACGTAGATCTGTTACTAGGGAAGTAAAGTTAGCTAAGCAATGCTATTATAGTCGTGTATTTTCAGAGGCTATGGATACTAAAAATATGTGGAAAGAGATAAAGAAAATTGGTTATAAAGATGAAAGTGAATCGGTAAATCTTTCCACTTTTGAACTAAATGAATTGAATAGACAATTTACTTCAAATGACTCAACTCCTCTTCGTTCTGACTCTTATGCAAATCTACCAGATTGCAATCTGGATTCTTTATTTAGTTTTTCCTGCGTTAACCAGGAGGATATTCTGGAAGCTTTTCTTTCCATAAAGTCAAAATCTATTGGTCTAGACGGTATGAATCCAATATTTATTAAAGCTATTTTACCACAGGTTTTACCCTATGTCACTCATATTTTTAACACTATTTTTACAAAATCTATTTTCCCTGATTTGTGGAAATGGGCAAAAGTAATTCTAATAAAGAATACAGGCCTTTTCTTTCGAAAGTTTTCGAAAAAATTATGAGCAAACAAATGAATGAACACATATCCAATAATAATCTTTTATCATCTAAGCAATCTGGTTTTCGCAGGAAAAGAGGGTGTATCACTACTTTAATTGATGTACCGGAAGATCTTCGTTATATCGTTGACAGTGGTAATATTGCTTTTTTGACTTTATTGGACCACTCTAAAGCTTTTGACTCAGTGGACCATGATATTCTTGTTAAAAAGCTTAAACATATTTTTGGTTTTTTTGAAACCTCCTCTAAATTGATTAGCTCTTACCTTCGGAATAGAGAGCAAGTAGTTGTCTCTAAAGACAAGTCGTCTACCTCTGCGTCTTTAAGTAGGGGTGTTCCGCAGGGGTCTGGAAAATTGTGTACAATGTGGAAAATTGTGTACAGAACCTGAATACTGAACTGAACCACGTATTTGAATGGGCTAGGTTGAATTGTCTTACCTTAAATCCGAAAAAATCTCAGTGCCTTGTTATTTTTAAAAAGATATATGATACCACTTGTCTTCCGAAAGTTAGTATTAATGGAGTGGATATCGCCTACGTTGCGAATGCTAAAAACCTTGGAATGATTTTTAATAATACCCTAACGTGGAATGATCAAATTAACAAAGCTTCTGGAAAAGTTTATAGTATTCTCCGTAGTCTTTGGTCTTCTCAGTACTTCACACCGCAGAAAATTAGATTTGTTCTTGCAAAATCGTTTATCTTACCTACGCTTTTATATGGTTGTGAATTGTTGTCAGGTTGTGATAGTGCAGACATGGGTAAACTTACACGCGTCTTTAAAAGTGTAGTTAGATATGTTTACGGTTTACTCAAATATGATAGTATCTCCGCTTTTCTAAATAAAATTTATGGCATTTCATTTGAAGACTATCATAAATTTAGAACTTTACTTATGGTTCATAAAATTATTTTCACTAAAGAACCCGTTTACCTTTTCGGGCGATTACTATTTACAAGATCTAACCGTAATAACTGTCTTGTACCAATATTGTACAATAGACTAATATCCGAAAGACACTTTTTTGTAAATGGCATACGTCTTTGGAACTCGTTACATACTTTAAATAATCAACTTCACAAAATATCAAATACAACATCATTTAATAAAGAACTATTTAAACTTTTTCTCAATTGATTTTTAATACTTCATTTTAATTTCTTTAGTTAATTTAATCTTAATTTCTATATAATTTTTACCTGCTGTGCAGGATATTTTTACACTATTTTTACATTTTTATTTTATTTTTTATATATTTTATATTATATTTTATATTATTCTTCTAATTTTAATTATAAATTAAACGTACATACATTCTTCTTATTGAAAATTAATTTGTTATGACTAATGTTGTTTTATAAGATTTTAAATCTTGTTACATTAGGATTTTCATTAATAAAAATTAATAATTTAAAAAAAAACAAGTAAGAAAATTATAGTCGGTCTAGACCGACTATACGATACCCTATACCATGCGTTTAGAAACCCTTTCTCTTAGGACCAACTAACTGGACATAGAAAATAAGCAAAAACCAAATTTGAGTGGGATTTTTATTAATTTTTTTGGCTGCAGATATAAAAAAGTTCATATCGGATGCTATATCTATAAAGGGGCTAGGTCCAAAAATGGACCGATCCTGATCATGTTTGGCAAAGTCTCTTGTATTTTGCAAAAATATGTACAAACAAAATTTGAGAAGAATCAGTGCAATATTTTTGTTTTTTAATTGATTTAACTGAAGATCGGGAAGCAGCTCTATATGGGGTCAAAGGTATCATTTTTGGACTACTCATTAGTGGATGTAATGAACGCATACAAACCCAATTTGCGAAGATCTATATGACAATTTGGATCTTATGGCAATTTATGTCGATTTCATATGGGTAATTTGTATGGGGGCTAGGTCTGAACATGGACCGATTCTCACCAATTTCAATAGCGTTCATCCCATGGCCGATAAAAGCTTATATACCAAATTTCATCAAAATATATTCATATTTGCGACCTGCAGTTTGATTACAAGCTTTACATGGACACACAGACGGACGGACGGACGGACGGACGGACATTGTTAAATCAACTCAGAAAGTGATTCTGATTCGATCGGTATAATTAAAGATGGGTCTAGGTCAAATATTTTTGGGTGTTACAAACAGCAGCACAAAGTCATTATACCCAAACCACATAGTGGTATAGGGTATAAAAACTCATTGATTTAATTTTAGCGTGTTTCGTTTTTTGCGATTTTCTGTTTTGGAAATTCTTGATTTTAGATTTTGGCAATTTTTATTATTAGCGATTTTCGGTTTCGGAAATTTTTTATCTTAACGATTTTTGATTTTGGCGATTTTTGGCTTTAGAAAATTTTGTTTTTTACGATTTTTGATTTTGGTGATTTTTGTTATTTCCGATTTTCGGTTTTGGAAATTTTTGATTTTGGCGATTCGCCCATATTTTCTACGACTACTCACATTGGTAATTAATGTACTGTCATTTTCATAGTACTTCATATTTTTTTTGTATAGGACGTGCCATGCCCATTGGTCGGATTCCGTCCCTTTTTTGTGCAACTATTCAGATTAATAACTAATGAATTTGGACAAAGTTCCAAGGCTTTTTCTCTTATAGTACTCCAGTTATATGCTATTCAATATTTACTTTGTTTAAGGGGTGTCACGCCCATTGGTCCGATCTCGCCCATTACTTTTCTGTGTACTAACATTGCCATATTATGAACTCACACACAGTCCCAAGGCTTCCACTTTTATATGATATTAAATATTTACTTTGTATGGGGTCACCACGCCCACTGATCCTGCCCATTTTTCTCCGACTACTCATATTGATAACTTATGAATCCACACAAAGTTCCAAGGCTTTCTCTATTGCAGTACTCTAGATACATTACATTAAATGTTTACTTTGTATGGTGGTTGCCACGCCTATTGTACATGAACAATGTACATAGTTTCAGAACTCTTGCTGTCGTAGTACTCCAGATATTATATATTAAAATTAGAAGTTAAAAATTCACTTTATATGGGACGTGCCTAGAAAAATCAAAAAATGACATATTTTTCCTCCCGGATAGAAAGTTGCCTACTGTGAAAATTTCAAGACGATCGGTCCTATAAACCACAAATAAACAAACGTACAAACAAACAAAACTCTATTTTCCTATATTTACACACATATGTTTCTACTATGATATCCAGGGTTATATTTTTTATATTATAATTTTTTTAAGTACCATAATTGAAAATGGGCTAAAACCTTCTTTTTTAATACCTTTTTTTAAATGTGCTTAAAGTATATTTTTAAATTAAGTATCTTATTTTTATTACCCAATTGATAATGATGATTATGTTTCTTGAATTTTCATTCTTTTAGCGGCCAAACACCAGCCGAAGCCGATTTAAATCTTTTAGAAACAGCCAGACGTTGTGAATTATATGGCATGAAAATGCATCCCGCTATGGATCATGATGGTATGCCATTAAATTTAGCCGTTGCTCATATGGGTATAGCAGTCTTCCAAAATCTAACACGCATCAATACTTTCTCTTGGGCGAAAATACGTAAACTATCATTTAAACGTAAACGATTCCTAGTAAAATTACATCCTGAAGGTTATGTAAGTTAACGGCCATTTTTCCTTTTCTATATTCCGTTCGATATATAATTTGGAACTTTATAATTTTATCTAGGGATATTACAATAATACTGTAGAATTTCTATTTCCTGGTCGTAATCAATGTAAAAACTTTTGGAAAAAATGTGTAGAAAATCACGGATTTTTCCGTTGTACTGTTGTGCAAAATACACCTCGGCGCAAGGCTAGAGTTATGTCAAGAGGTAGTTCATTTCGGTAAGTTGTATATGGTAATTAATTAAATATTTATATTGCAAATATTTATACTTTTACTGCTTGGTGTTTTTCTTAATGTTTTAGTTATAGCGGCCGTACCCAAAAACAAATTATCGATTTTGTTCGTGAGAACTATGTAAAAAGACAAAATTTCCAAAGGTAAGTTTAAGAAACTTTAATTATTTAAATTTTTTTTTCTTTCAATTTAATTTTATTCAAAAATAAGAAAGTCTTTTAATGAGGTGTTCTGTTAGTAATGTTACAATTAAAATCGCTTCAAAATTAAATTACTTTTTGGATATTAAATGTTTTTTTTTTTGTTTTTTAAGGGAATGAATTATAATTTTTAAAGAAATTATATATTTCTTTAGAAAATTTTCAGAACACATTTTCAATAAAATATTTCTTAAATATAAAAAAAAAAAATCTGCTAGATCAACTCTTAGCTTTTATGAACTTTGTTAGAGAGAAAATTAAAAAGTGATGGAAACTTTTTCTTTATACTTAGCATCTGCGAAATTTCTTTCTGAATTGGGTAACATTTCTTCCGGTAGGTGAGTAGGTAGCGTGCTCGCCTATTATGCGGGGGTCGTGGGTTCGATTCCCACCAGAGGCTTTGGTCTGTCGCTGCAAAAACCAACCAGCCAAATGGTCTTTGTTACCCGGCTTATCTCTGGACCCAAATTAGAATGCAAATTTACTTTGCATTGTAATTAATATAAATAAATAAATAAATTTCTTCCTCTGACATAGTTTTGCTATTGTTATACCTTAAATTCGGAGAACATTAATGGTCTGAGGATATTTTCCCTTTAGTGAACTTTCAGATTATGAAAACCTCTAAAATGCCCAAAACTTATAATTCTAAAAAAAATTCCACGATTTTGTGGAGGAGTTTTTATACCCTATACAATAGGGCGGGTCGATTTAAAAATCGCCTAAGTGAAGGAAAATCGTATTCTAGGGATCAAAATAAGAAACTTTGTCCGAGGAACCATACCTCTAAAACGAATACTGATGTCCCGACTTTTGACCTGTCTGTCTGTCTGTCTGTCTCACTTTGACCCATTTAAAGTGCCCCAATCGAGTCCAAATGTATGATCGACCCCCACTAACTTTGGAGGGCCGACCCACCAATGCCATTGGCACACCCCCTGGAACCCCTGGAATGCGCATAATATGAATTATCTTTAATTACTTGATTGACAATTTTGCGTAAACGAGGTTCTAGAAATCGTGACCAACCAATGAACTTGAAAAAAAATGCACTGCCGTACACGACAGATACTGAAGTCACATAACATTTAATTATGCATTCAACCAGAATTCTTAAATTTGCATCTGGATTTTCCGTTGTCACATATAATCGTAATAATCTAGCGGCCTTGGTGAGCCACCGAGAATGTACAATTTTCCCTGGTTTGATGTTAGCCAGATCCACCGAAACCACGCCGCTAGAAATTGCATGGGCCATGTCGTATAAGTACTTCGAATCGGTGGAAAATTCAATTTTTTCTGGAGCAGGGGGCATATTTTGCAACTCAATTTTATGGAAGCCGTCCACCACCTGATAATAGTAAAATAATTAATAATGGTTGACAATTATAATAAATGAGTGATAGCAATAACTTACCGGAAGAGTTTCACAAGTTTCGATTTGACGGCTCAGTTTTCCGGTTGCCGATCTCGGTCCACTGCTGGTTGATTTATCCAAAGCTTCAAACAAATGCCGAAACGGAAGTTCGTTGAAGTGTAGAAGGCAAATGAACCAATGTAATGGTCTTTTTATCAGCAATTCGAATCGTCGTATAATTCCATCGTGTGAGCCAGTGTTGGTTGGCACACCGTCAGTGCATATTCCAATTAATGCATCCAGTGATATATTTTTATCGTTTATCACTTTCTGAGTCAATTTGGCGATGTCCGTCCGTCTGTCCGTCTATCCATCTGTTTGTCAAACTACTGGTTGCAAATACAAAAATTTTTTGACTAAATAGGGCATGTAAGCTTTCATGGCTCATAGGACGAACGCTATTGAAATTGATGAAAATCGATGCATATTCAGACCTAGTCCCCATATAAAAGACTCTTATGAAATCGACATAAATTGTCATATAAAGCTGCTTCCCGATCTTCATTAAATCTATCAAAATCTATGTTTTTGCAATAAATGAGAGACTTTACCAAATATGGGCTGAATCGGTCCATTTTCGAACTGCTCCCCATATAAATATAGCATTCGCTATAATCCTTTTCATATCTTCAGGCAAAAATATTAAAAACAATATTGTTAAAATCGACTGTGCCTATGGGTTTTACGTGCCCACATGGATTTTACGTTTACATTAATATGTGGACTTATTGCACTATTTATAACGAATGTAAAGAAAATATTTCACAAAGTAAACAATTTGATAAGCTTAATACTAAATTATTACAACAAACACACTGACTTTTTAACATTTTGTAGAGGTGTCTTTATATTTGTGGACTTAGCTTGTAATAATGATGCCCGATTTACGCCATTTTCAATAGCAACAGGCTCGAAATAATGGGAAACAATATTAACAAAAATTTACCTAAGTAAATGGCTTTCTTTTTGTGAATGAGCGTGATTTCAACAGACAGACGGACACCGCTATATCGATTTGAGATGTTTTGAAGATCAGGAATATATATACTCTATTGCATTTTTCGAGGCAGTGGTATGGAGTGTATTAAAATGCCACTCAAATTTAGTTTACGCCTATTTAGTATAACCAATTTGCTGGATTTAAGCCCATTTCTCTAAACGCATGTATTTAAATATACAATTGCTGTTTTGTCGTACAAAAAGTTATTTTAAAAAAATTTAGATTTATATTGAACTCAACCTGGCAATAGGTCACGAAAATATATATTTTTATACCCTATACCACTATGTGGTTTGGGTATAATGACTTTGTGCTGCTGTTTGTAACAACCAAAAATATTTGACCTAGACCCATCTTTAATTATACCGATCGAATCAGAATCACTTTCTGAGTTGATTAAGCAATGTCCGTCCGTCCGTCCGTCTGTGTGTCCATGTAAAGCTTGTAATCAAACTGCAGGTCGCAAATATGAACATATTTTGATGAAATTTGGTATTTGATCTTTTATCGGCCATGGGATGAACGCTATTGAAATTGATGAGAATCGGTCCATGTTCAGACCTAGCCCCCATACAAATTACCCATATGAAATCGACATAAATTGCCATAAGTTCCAAATTATCATATAGATCTTACTCAAATTGGGTTTGTATGCATTCATTACATCCATTAATGAGTAGTCCAAAAATGATCCCTTTGACCCCATATAGAGCTGCTTCCCGATCTTCACTTAAATCTATTAAAAAACAAAAATATTGCACTGATTCTTTCAAATTTCGTTTGTATATATTTTTCCAAAATACAAGAAACTTTACTAAACATGATCAGGATCGGTCCATATTTGGACCTAGTCCCTATAAAGATATAGCATCCGATATGAACTTTTTCATATCTGCAGCCAAAAAAATTAATATAAATCCCACTCAAATTTGGTTTTTGCTTATTTCCTACGTCCAGTTAGTTGGGCCTAAGAAATAGGGTTTCTAAACGCATGGTATAGGGTATCATATAGTCAGTCTTGACCGACTATAAATTTCTTACTTGTTTTATATGAGATGATTATCTTTTTAACTACGTTGACCCATATTTTGTTGGTGAGAATCTGTTAATATTCGAACCAAACCTCTAAGCAACTTTTAACTCTTAGCAGGACACAAGTTAATATAACTCACAAAATAAACTATATATTGCTTAAATTTAGTCTGATCTACGTATATAATATACTGATCTTCTCAAAATATATTTTTGATGGCCGTTTTTGTTGGTCCTTCTGTGTTGGCTTTTATCAATGCAAGTTTTTTGTTTTATCACTTATTAGTCAGTGCCTTTTCCAAAAATTCTTCCACGTAAAATCGAATTTCGTAGGACTCCACGTTATTTTTCTGGTTTGCAACAAATACCAAGGTGTTTCCTTAGACACTTTTTCATAGTTAAGGTGTACTTAACCGTTGAATATTCCTGGATTTTTGTAGAATTTAACGTTCATGTCTTTTAGAAAACATATTAGAATTTTTGGCTTATTAATGAATACGTCTTTCATCTTAAAGTCGTATTAAGAGATTTTTGACCTTAACGCGAAACATATCTCAGATAAAAAGTAATTATTTGATGTAATACAACTCCATTAAAATCTTTTGCCCAGTCTATTGGTTACTAATGTGAATAGTCTCACTTAAAAATTAGCGGGACCGAACCAGTAGGCTTTCGGTTGTTAATTTCGTTAAAATCAGTGCACTGAAGCGCATTCGATATAAATAAAAATTAAATTCTCTCCAATTACACTCATCAAAAGACTTAACTTATAAATTGCTTTGATTTCTAATTTTGTTCAATTGTTTTTTTAATATAATTTTTTTTTTTTTTTAATAATTTTTAATTATCTTCATTTTACGTGTATCACCTGCATCAGAATCATCAATGTTTTTGATTTTGTTTTTACATTAAAATTTAATTTTATGATACAAAAAAACAAACCACATTTATATACAAACCTGGCCACAAAAATAAAACGTATTATGAATTTTCCAAATTTCCCTAATAAGCAAAAAAAAAAAAAAAAATACATGAATTTATTATTAATTTATTTTATGATACAAAATATTTTTTTTTAAGCAAAAGTGCAACTTATACAATAAAAAGATAAAAGAAAAGCAATTTTGGAAAAGAGAAGAGGATTTCAAAAAAAAAAAAAAATTAATTTCAAATATAAACGAATTGGTTACAAAGTCTTAAAAAATATACTAAAGAAATTAAAAATAAATAAAAACAAATTACAATATTTCTATTTATATATATGTATATCTCCAATTAAAAAAATAAAATAAATTATAGTTTGATTTTGATTTTTTATTTCCTACTTAATTTGTTTTAAATTATATTCCTTTTTTACTTATTTTATAAGTGTATGTGTGTAAAAAATATTTTGTTTTAAATTTTTCCAAAATAATTTTCAAACGATTTTACTTTGAGACATCCCTTTGCAATTTGTATTTTATTATTTTAAAAAAGAACAGAGTTCAGAAAAAAACACACACTGAATAAAAACTCGTACATATATGTAAACAAACATAACTTAGACCAACACACACATATTTTTATTTTCATATCAATTATGTTTGTTTTTAAATTTTCTTCGGTGCCAAACACAATCATGACTTGTGTTCGTCTTAATATTTCGTTATTTACACGAACATTTTTATATCACGTACTTTTTGTTTCGATTACACATAAACCACACATATTCGAGTGTTGCTTTATTTGAAGTTCGTGTTCTGGTACGTGTACTGAAAAAAAAACAGAACATGTACAATAAACCGGTTCGAGTTCAGTTATATTTTAAGTCGTGTTCTGGCTCGTGTACTAAGAAAAAACAGAACATGTACAATAAACAGGTTCGAGTTCAGTTATATTTTAAGTCATGTTCTGGCTCGTGTAATAAGAAAAAATAGAACATGTACAATAAACAGGTTCGAGTTCAGTTATATTTTAAATTCGTGTTCTGGCTCGTGTACTGCGAAAAATTGAAACATCAATTCGCGATCTGATACACCCCGATAAAAATGGCGACAATTGTTTCAACCAAATTTATTAAAATTTTATTGAGCCTTTTTTATGACTTACGTTGCAAATTGTTTACAATTGTCAAATATTTTAAAATTTTATTGGCCATTTTTTTGTGATTTACGTTGAAATTATTTACAATTGTTTTTATTGTCTGGTTTTTATTTTAATAAAATATGGTAATAAAATACTTAAGACACAAAAACTATTTAGCATCATAAAAGTTACACTTGTTGGTTGTTAGGTTTTTTTGCATTACCCATCCCTATTTTCGCAACCAATTAGTGTCATAGACGAAAAACCCAATTTTGCGGTATAAAAGACACACTTGTTGGTTGTTAGTATCTTTTGCAAAAAAAAATTTTTTTTTGTAACAAATAACTTTAGACACAAACAAATTTTGCATCATAAAGACACAATCACCCACCCTTAATTTGCGAACCAATTAGTGTCAATGCACAATCCATTTCTCAATGATTTTTTGGGAGTTTTTGCGTAAAAACACAATGAATGTCAATAAAAAAAACCCAAAAAAATATTTTCATATTTTATTGTCCATTTTTTATGACTTACGTTACAATTGCTTGCAAGTGTTACAATTTCACGCAATTGATTTTGCAATAAATAGCGAGTGCGTGCGTCATTTATTCATTAAAAGTGGTTCAATTTTCATTAGATCGTGATCTATAAGTGTACTCTGTTATTGTGTAAATTGCAAATATTTTGTGAAAATTAAAAAAATTGGAAAGCAATAACAGAAATAAGTTTTGCTATAAAAAATACGCAACTTTTAATAGCGAAACGAAAAAATTTACATGTCTGATTGAAACCTGCAAGAAAGATTTAAGTGCAGTGTGCAGTTTTTGTGTCTTAAGTATTTTATTACCATCTTTTATTAAAATAAAAACCAGTCAATAAAAACAATTGTAAATAATTTCAACGTAAATCACAAAATATAACTGAACTCGAACCTGTTTATTGTACATGTTCTGTTTTTTCTTAGTACACGAGCCAGAACACGACTTAAAATATAACTGAACTCGATCCTGTTTATTGTACATGTTCTGTTTTTTTTTTTTCAGTACACGTACCAGAACACGAACTTCAAATAAAGCAACACTCGAATATGTGTGGTTTATGTGTGTTTGAAATAAAAAATATGTGATAGCAAAATGTTCATGTAGATAACGAAATATTAAAACGAACACAGTCATGATTGTGTTGGGCACCGTAGAAAATTTAGAAACGCACATAATTGATATGAAAATAAAGATTTGTGTTGGCTGCTTTTGAACAGAACATTGTGTGTTCCATGTGTGTATTTTCTGAACCATGAAAAACAACAAAAAAAACATAAAATTGGCATTTGATTTAGCTCTACATAATTTTTGTTTTTGAATAAGTAATTCAGTCCTAATCTCCATAACCTTCCGTACCATTTGTGTGAACCATCAAATCATCATTTAACATTCTTCATGCCTTTTGTTTTTGTTAAGTTTTTGTTGGATTTAAGCCATGCATAGTTAGTTAAATTAATGTTTTTGTTTTTTGTCTAGTATGTATGTATGTGTGTATTTTTGTTTTTGTTTGTTTTATATCTTTTATTCTTCACTTCACTTATGTAAATATTTTCTATTGTTGTACGTACATAAATAGTTGATATAATTAGTTGTGTATATGTATGACTATTAACTTCTTTTCGTTTACTTGTTGTTGTTGTTGTTGTTATTATTAGGTTATATTTTTTTTATAGCACATTTAATATTCATTTTTCAATTAGGTGTAAAATTATTATTTTATTTAGAAGCTTTTAGTTGTGAACAAGTGTGCGTTATATTAATTTTTTAATGAATATTGTCTGAGGTTAAAACCCCTCTTCGACTAGGTCCCTTTTTGTTACTTATTGTTTGACAAATTCTGTTAGTGGAAATAGACACTCTGCTGGAATATTATAGCCGCACCCTATATTCCAGCAGTTTTTATCTTTAGAAGTGTATTAAAAATAATCTGATGATCACAAATTTAAAGCAATATTAAAACTACAGGCATCCAAGAGATTTTCTTAAAATAAATAGAATTTCTTTAAATTTTAACTAAATGTAAACTTTTACAATGATGCAAAATTTCAGCCGCAATTCCAAATATTAATATTAACATTAAAATAAACAAGTAAGAAAGTTATAGTCGGTCTAGGCCGACAATACAATAGCCTAATCCAGGCGTTTAGAGTCCCTATCTCTTATGTCCAACTAATTAGATATAGAAAATAAGCATAAACCAAATTGAGTGGCATTGTTATTATTTTTTTTTTGCCTGCGGGTATGAAAAAGGTCATATTGGATGTTTTATATATATGGGGACTATACCGATCCTGACCATGTTTGGTGAAGTCACTTATTTTTTGCAAAAACATATCGCACCTGTACCTCTAAAGTGAGTCAACTCAAAATTTACAATTTTTCAGTAGAGGCTAAAAACGTTTTTTTTTTATATTTACTATAAAATTTAAAAACAGTTGTTTCATTGTAAAAAATTCCGAATTATAAGTATACAACTGTAGTTGTTTTTGCGATTTTTTCAGTAATCATCAAAAATAGCAAGTTTTTTTGGGTGCAACTCAAAATAGGTCTTTTTAGTGGATTCTAAAGATTGTATCCAAAAAGAGGGTTAGAACTGTATTTTTTTTTTTACGAAAGACTAAAAAAACCGATGTAAGATTTTTACAGTGGATAGATATGACCACTGCGTATCGTTTTCTTGCAAAAAGTGAAAATTGAAAAATTTTGAGTTGCCTCACTTTAGAGGCGCTATCTTCTGACAGATTTAGGTGAAGATCGCGAATAAGCTTCATATGGGCGCTATGACTAGGAATTGTCCTATAGGGTTTTTTGTTGGACTACTGATAAATGGATGTAATAAACATACACAAACCCCAATTTGAACGAGATCTATATGATAATTTTGATATTTTAACAATTTAAGTCAATCTCACAGGGGTCAGGGTACGGGGACTAGGTCAATAGCATTCATTCTATGTTCGATATAAGCCTATATACTAAATTTTATCAGAATATATTCGTATTTGCGATCTGTAGTTTGATTATAAGGTTTACATGGACATACCGTCCGTCCGGACGAACATGGCTTAATCGATCGGTATAATACAAGGTGGGCCTAGTTCAAATATTTTTGATAGCTAAAATCATCAGCACAAAGTCAGTGTACCCTTACCACATAGTGGTATATATAAAAACATCATAAATTAAAAGTTGATTAGATTTTGACGTAATTTTTCAGACATATTGCAATTAATCTATAAATTAATAGGCTAGGCGATTCCTTGTTACCGATGTTTTGTTCTATCATTTTATCCCGATTTTGCCCAAACGTATATTATTTGAAAGGTATTACTGTTTAGCTATTCACCAGATTTAAAGATTTTAAAATTTTTCCTTTATTTTGAGTAAATTGCATTTAAAGTTGCTACTAACACATACATAAAATTATACATATGCTAAACGTGTGTTTATTAAATTTGTTAATGTGTTTGTTAATGAGTTTGTTATCTTCGTTCATAATAATAATAAACCAAAAAAGTGTTGGTTTGTAAATTGGCTAAGTTGAGAAATAAAGTTGCCTAGAAATTGCACTCGAATTTCGAGCGCTGGAATCTGCTAGTACTGTAATAAATATGCAATTTTTCGATTTTATTTTCAATGGTGCGTGGTAGAGCAGAAGAAAGCATACATTTGTAAAATTCATAACTACACTTTATTCTAAATCGGACCAGTTTCTGGCATTTCAGCCCTCATCAGCGATTTATTGAACATTGTGATAAATTGTTATGTTTTAATTGAATAGATTGTTTCTATATGCAATTTATCAGCTTAGGGCGGCCGTGAGGTTTGAACCTGCGTCTATCTCACATACACTCGTACTTACACTTTTTCGTCAGAGCTTTAACACACTCACCTAAAGTCAGATCTACGTGCAGTGTGGTTAATAATCAGTTTTCATACCGTACAGCTTTTACTTCGTATTAATCTCAGAAGATATAACTCTGTTCAAACAAACAATCGTTATTTTTTGAATTTCTTGAATATTTATGCATTCTAATTTCCACTATTCTCAGTTTCGTAAGAGTTGCTATATGTGATGTAAGGTTTGTACATTCCACATATTGTACTTTTTACATATATTAGAGAAAATTGCTCTTACAAATTTTTTTTTTTAATAGTTGATTAGATTTTGATGTAATGTTTGAGACATATTGCAATTAATACTGTAATTAATATGCAATTTTTTTTATTTTGTTATCAATGGTGCGTGGTAGAGCAGAAAAAAGCATACATTTCTAAAATTCATAACTACACTTTATTCTTAATCGGACCGGCATATCAGCCTTCATCAGCGATTTATTGAACATTGTGATAAATTCTTATGATATTATTGAATAGATTGTTTCTATATGAATTAAAAATTAAAACTATAAACTATTTTTAAAATAATAGTTTGTGTTTCTTGGAGATGATTCGTTGTGTCATACTATTTACAACCTTTAAACGAACATAGTTTGTGATTGTCTCCCAGACTTCAATTACCACGGATTTGAGGGCCTCAATCGAGTCGTATTGCTTATTGCCACCAAATTTCTGCAGTACGAATTGTAACCATTCGGACCGTCTAAGTTAAGCTTTTTAACATCGGAACATATTAACTGTAAAACAATTTTGTACAAAATATGTTGACCAATTATTACAAAAATTTACTTCCCTTGTTCCAGTCCATGCTCATATTAATATTATTAAAAAGCAAACGTTTTTTGCCGAGCCAGTAATAGTGGCGCATTCTTAATTTTTTGACGACGCACAGTGGCGCCATTTGAGTTTTTTCGTTGCAAAAATCATATGTTTTGAACCGAATAACATAATTGAACAGTTTAAACAGCATATGATAGATAACCTATGAAATGAGCGTTTGGAAAGGGTGCTACGCTTTGTAGGGGACTACTTATGGGTTATCAAAGTTAAAATTGTAGAAAAATCAATTTTATGGTAACTAAAAAAAATTATTTTTACATTTTTAGATTGTTTTTATTTTTATTCTTTAGGGTTTTATGTTTTAAATTATTACCCAACAAATTAAAAAAAAAATTACTTCTTTTTTAAATTTATTTTTTCAATTTTCTGTAAAATATTCATCACAATTCGTAAGAGAAGGTATATCTAAAAGACTAATAATTTCTAAACTATAATTATTTTCTAACTCTATTCGTGACTTCACATGCCGCAGGGAAGAAATAAGTGGATCGGAAGATGCTGCCAACATGTTGAAGAGGTCCTCATTTTGCCTTACCCTTGATGCTTTGAATGTGTTCTGCAATCTATATTTTTTATAAAATTTGTTAAGAGACTCCTGTGCTTCTTCAGTAAGCTCTCCAATTGGCAAAGACTGGTACTCAATTATATCTTTGCCATGCGCCAATATTTTATGGACGGTCGGAGTCAACTTCTTCTGTCGATACATTTCTGCTAAAAGAGATGCAGTTTTCGATGCATATTCTCCATATTTTGTAGAATTGACATTTTCTTTGCAGTTTAAAACATTCAAGATCGTTCCCAATCTTTTCACGATTTGATTGTCAATTCCAGTGATTCTAGTTACTGCCTCATCATTTTCAAAAAATCTCCTAGAAGTGTTTCCATCGTTTGAGTTACCGTATCCGTGCTTGGGACAGTCTACTTTTAGTCCAACTTGTTTAAAAAAAGCATCCTGTATTTGCTTCTTTCTGATCTTTTCCTTATCCTTTATTGATATATTTTCATCGAAGTTTTCCTCCTCTTGTGGTAGGGTATACGCCAGTTTTAGCAAAACTCCATACACCTTATCCTTTCGTGCAATGGTGACATTCCATATTCGTAATTCTCCTCGTTTGTAGAATCGTTTAAATTACCAAAGTTCTTCTGACTCTTTTTGCAAATCGGGCATAACAATGTTGAGGTTGTTCCTGTCAGTTCGTTTACGACTTTTCCGTCAACCATGGTCAGGTGGAACTCGTAATTGCATTCAATATATTTTCCTTCTCCAATTTGCAGCTTTGTAGGCTTAATCTTGCTTATTTGTTCTTCATTGTCCTTGACCGTGGTCCTTATGAGTTCTGCCGATTCCCTTGCAAACTGAAACATTATTGGTCGGCAATAATGCACTGATGAAGGACGTGGATTTTTCCAGTGTAGGGAAACATCAGATTTTAGCCGCAAAGGTATAACAGATGCCATAAACATATTTCCGTCCGATATTGTAGCGTCATCGGAAGATATCCTTTGCTTATAAACGCTTTGGCCGGATGATCCATCGCTGCCCCATTTGCTGATCAATGTCAGTTTCTCAGGAAGAATTTTCACCTCATTTTCAGGAAGACTCTCCAACAACCGTTTTGATGTATGGCCCATGAAATCCTGCAGATTGGCTTTCACAGAGACTTCCGTAAACTCCGTATGCAGTGGTCGTGAATTTATTTTGGCTTGCGTAATATGCTTGTATCCTGGTAAAACGTCAGCCCCGTGTCGCATCAAGGATGCCCGTAGTATCTCATATCTTTGGAAAGTTGTAAGTCCATAACAAGGCCAAGGCTTCTTCGGAACCATACTTTTTAATGTGTGCGTTTGTGGACGTGGGAATGCTTTCCTTAATCCTTTTTAGTCGCAGTGGGCTTGCATCAGCAACAGATTTTATAATCTGAGACCTAACTCTTTCACTATCCTTTGTATATTTAATAGACAGCGCGTCCGATAAATGCTTCGTGGTCAAGTCATTGGTGGCATCGGCAAGTTGCCTCTTTCTTGTGGAAATGAACCCTCCTCAATACTTTTTTTTGGCCTTCCTTTTGCTCCTCTGGTTGATGTGGTGGGTTTATCTACTGCCAATATATCCAGAATGGTGTCTTCATTAAGCCAGTCCTCGTATTTGGAGTTGAAGTTCTGAATGGTTCGATTAGATTTCACCCATTTTGCCTTAATATTTGCATATATCAGATAAAAATTATTTTTTATAATTTCGCTTCTCTCAATATTTCCGTATAAGCTATCAAGTTCTTCTAAAGCAGCTTCCGTGAAAAACTTTGGTGTGGTTGACCTTCTAAACAGTTTAAATAATTTTAAATTCTTCAACGCCATGTTTTCAGTACTTAAATTGTTTAACGCCATGGTTTTAGTACTTGTTGCGGCAACTTTCAGTCGTAGACTAATCCAGACATTATGCTTATTTTGCAATATATAGGCTTATGCTACCATGCCTAAAAATTTACCTGTTCCCTGCATACATATGAATTTAGGCTGAATTATGCAATTTTGATATTATGCTCGTGTCTAAATAAGATTTGTGCCTACCTGGAGGGACCATAAGTCAATATTGTTCTTGACCATTCGTACTCCAAAGTAATTTTTAAGTGAGGTGCGTACCTGCGAATTTCAATGAGTAGTTTTTTGTGCATCCTGTATCTGTAACAGAATATTGGGAGTAGACTTTGGCAGAGGCTCACAGGTAGACAACCGACTTAAAATGCAATTTTCAAACTATTAGATCAAACTACTGTCAGTCAAAACATGTAAGGGATGCACGCCATACAATTTCTGCAACCATGTCTTTTTAACCTTTTTTACCTCTAGAAGCCAAACGGGCACGTACGGGCAGATAAAACCTTTTGAATTATGTAAAGAAATAATCAAAGAACATGTTTTGCAAATATGGCAAATATAGAAAAATATAGATTTTTTTTATTTTCCGTCAAAGTTGAAAAATAACGACGATTACTAAAGACTGCTGTAGCATGCGAGTTAGTGTTCATCGAAACACATTACACCGTTCTACAAAATTGAACTTTTGGTTGCACACATGAAAAAAATTAGTATATACTGGAAGAGGAGCAGGAAATAAAATACTCGTGTATCCCACTTTTTCTGGATCAATTCGTATGTTTCCAAGAGATGCAAATTTATATTTAAAATAAATTTGTTATCGATAAATTTTGTTATCGCCTTTATCGCCGGATATGAACTTGTATGGTGATATAGAGATGAATACATAAACTAATTATTTTCTTTTGAGTATTAACAGATGTATTTACAAATCTTCTAATATTACAATATGTGCATAAGAAATCATAAAAGAAATTTATTAAATTCATTAAATTATTAATATAAAATTAATTATTAGGAAATATTGGACGCTTATTTCGTCGTTTATGTGTTTCACGACAAAGCAACCAACAGTACTCTGACAACATGGGTCTTATTTAATTTCATTTGTACTTAAATTCCATATCTTCTATTTCTTGGTGACAGCGTTCTCCATGCTCGTCACTAAAGCTTCTTAAGTTCGATGGAAAAAAATCTAAATGGTTGTAGAGGAAGTGTATCTTAAGTGACATGTTGGCTCCCGGTAGCCATCAATGATTTCCTTATCAATGTCCTTGTCCAAGGTCTTTTATTACCAAGAAATTTCTCTGTAACATTTTCAAAAGCAATCCATGCCCTATTTTTGACAGGGCTTAGTGTATTTTTAAAATCTGTACTATTTAAAAGTGTTTTGTTTATGGACCTATAAAAATATAATTGTTACAAATCATGTCATAAAAATGTTCTTAAATTAGGTTACCTGCTTCAATTTTTGCATCGGATAATTTTTGACAAAATTTTTTCAACATCTTAAATGATATATTTTCTTTACTAAGTGTTCGTAAAATGCTCCGGATCAGACCAAGTTTTCGTGCAAATTCAAATATTCATTAAATTGATTCAACTTCGCACGTTTACGACCAGCTGTAATTTTGTATTCTTCATTCTCTTAAACGGGAACCTATTAATTCAGCCGACTTTTGCGAAACGTCAGTGTCTCGTATGAAATCATTAAAATCAGCTTGTGTCACGAACTGAGGGACTGAAGACCCTAGTTCACTAGCTGAAGGTAAAAATTCTGATGGAGACGATCGATTGTACTTCAATTGGAATTTCATTGTGTGTGGAAATTTCTTCGAAAACGACTTAGAAATATTAAGTTAATTCAAAATTTCAATTGTCATCTACAATAATAATAGGCAAGGCGATTTCTTGTGACCGATGTAAGTTTCACAGTTTTAGCCCGATTTTGACAAAAAATTATCATTTGAAAGGTATTTCTTTTTAGCTGTTACCCAGATTAACAGATTTTTATCGTCTGGAATATTTTTTTGCAGTTATGATCGTTTAAAGTTGATACTAACACATACATAAAATTATATAATGCTATATGTGTGTTTATTAAATTTGTTAATGTGTTGAGTTTTTTTTTATTCATTTAAAATGAGTTGAATTGTGAAGCATACCATTAGGGTCTTTATTAAATGAAAAAATAAAATTTCCTATAATTTGCACTCGAATTTCGAGTGCTGGAATCTGCTAGTTTTATTTAAAACAGTACACTTTCACTAAATTCGTTTAGTGAAATTTTTAATACTATTTGATCAATGATGCACATGTTAATATTTATTTTCTAATAAACAAGTTATTATTACCGTTATGTTTTCTAAAAAACATGTATTTTCGTATATTTGTATGGTATTTTTTTAATTACCCCGTTTACATTATTCCGTTATAAACATTTTTCGCGAAAATACGAATTGATCTAGAAAAACTGGGAGACACGGGTGTTTTATTTTTCGAATCAGATTCCGAATATATGGGTCTTCTTCATGTGTGCAAAAGTGTGTAGAACGGTGTTGTAGGCCACAGACCGGTTTAATCTTTTCTTCCTGAAAAGCTAAAATTTTAACTTTTGCAATATTGGGCAAGTAGCAACCGTGTGGCATTTCGAAAATATTACTCATATATAATAAGAATAATAAGAATAAGAATAAGAATAACAAAATAAAATACACAATCATAACTAGAGTAACCCTGCCCGCGTTGCTTGACAATACAATAATATACATTTACGCCTTTGTATTAAAACTGAAACCTTCTAGAAAGAATTGACATTTTCCTGAAAAAGAAGAACAAAAACGCATAATTTTTTAAAGTGAGAACATCAAAAAAGAAAAAAAGTTATTATATTTTTAGTATTGCCATTTTCACAGAAACTGAATAAAGACGACGGATTCACAACACGTTAATATGCAACATACAGTTGACAGGAACTGCTAAAGTTATGCTACAAATTTGGCACGACTGACCTTGAGTGAAATTCAAATGGCATATCAGTGGGAATCAGTGGGATGCGTAGTATTAAAACATCTTCGCCTCCCAATTTCCCATTTAAAATTATTCCTTCAATTTACATAATTCATTAATTTTTTGACCGCATAATTTGGATGGATTTATATTAAGAAGCCTAATGATTGGCGATCCTAATTTCAATTGTAAATTATGCGGTGTTATTCTTGGCAAATGAAGAGAATTCAAAAACTCAGTTGGATAATGTAATACGTCTTCTTTATTCACCACATTATCGACAGATTTATATGTGATCAATTCTCCAACTATTTGAGTTTGAATGATGAAATTCAAATCATTGACATCCTTATTTTTTCCAGCAAATATATTTAGCTTTTTCACCAAACCAAGCGTGATTTTGTATTGCTGTTGTATATTTGAGAAGAATTTTTCAATTAGTTGTTCTCTTGATTGCGTGAATACGCAAACATCTCTCGCAATCTATAATATTAATAGGCTAGGCGATTTCTTGTGACCGATGTTTTGTTCTACCATTTTGTCCCGATTTTGACCAAGCGTATATTATTTGAAAGGCATTTCTTTTCAGCCGTTTTGAAGATTTACAGATTTTTAAATTTTTTCCTCTATTTTGAGTACATTGCATTTAAAGTTGACTAGCACATACATAAAATTATACATATGATATGTGTGTTTTATTATATTTGTTAATGTGTTTGTTAATGAGTTTGTTATCTTCACAATAATAATAAACCAAAAAAGTGTTGGTTTTTGAATTGGCTAAGTTGAAAAATTAAGTTGCCTAGAAATTGCACTCGAATTTCGAGCACTGGAATCTGCTATTTTTAATGAAACCGTAATTTTAAATTGGCATTTTAAACTCAGCCATTAAATGCAATTGCTTTGAAATTGTTGCAGCTGATGGATCATTTTGCAATCGCACGCACACATTGGTGGTGAATCTTAACATTTTAACGTATCTCCATTTGATAGCTTCAAATACGCATTTATTTCATCAGCTGGTGTTGATTTTATGATAACAGGTAGTGTTTGTCTGAAGTCTCCTGCTAACAATAGAAAGCGCCACCAAATAAATTTCAATTTCCATGAAAATTTTTCATTGTTCGATCCAAAGTTTCAAATTGTTTTAAAACTCTAGCCATGCCAGAAGTTTCTGTTAAATTGCATGATGGTGCTTTATTTATCGTCATATTCAAAGGTAATTTTTGGCGCTAAATGCGGTGTCCTGCAGTAGGTGCCACGTGTTCGTACAGTTGCAAAAATTAAAGTTATCCAAAATGTTTGCCAGTACCACCAGGTGCATCCAAAAAGTACATGCCACGATTACCCTTATCAATTTCTTGCATGATTGTTTCATAAGCCACTTTTTGCTGTTGATTTAATTTAGGAATATTTTCTTGAACAAAATTTGTCAATACATTTGGATCGTAATTCTGTTCTCGAAGAAAATTTTGATTAAAAATATAATTTCTTGAACGATTTGGTGATAGTATAGCCAACTGAGCCAAAGCTTCACTCATTAGTCCAAAACACATATCCTCAATCAATATCAATGTCTCTCAATGCCTCTCAATTGAATATTAAAAGTTAAGGTGCGCACTCGATGTAAAATATCTTCCGACATGAAATCAGGAATTTCATCCATAAATCAGATGGATTAGCCGGATTGCAAGTTGAGATAATGATAGAAAATAAAATTGTAATTTCTTGTGCAAATGCTGATACCAAGGCATCAATTAATGTATTTTCCCAATGTGTATCGTGCTCAAGCAAGCCTAATCTTTGACATGCTTCACGGTAAGTGGCGCATAATTGTTCATCAAGAGTTCTCAAATAATAAATTGATGTTGAACCATGAACATTAATCAAAAGCAAACGCAAATGAAAACACTTATTACATATATGGGTGAACTGGGTAAACTCGACCTAAATCATTAATTTCAAATACATTTGGGTGACCTTGAACAGGTTTGCCTTGCTTGTAGACCTCGATTTGTTATGTTCCCACTTTGACAGTTGATAATCTACCATTATCTTGTGTTGATATTTTGGATACCCATTATTTCCAGTAATAGTTTCAAAAACTATTGCTTGTGAATAATTTTTTGTACACTTTCCATCTTGCATACATATTGAATCTATATCAAAGTACCGCATGGTCCACGATTCATGTTTTTGGTAACAATCAGGAATTTCTATCAATTTGTTCTCGTGTTATTTTATGAACCATCCAAATTAAAATGTGAGCGTCCGGTAGTCCTCTCTTTTGCTATTCAATCGAATACATCGAGCAACGTAGTTCACCAAATAATTTTAATTTTACCAACATGTCCATTAACGATTTCATTCCTTGCTCAAATATACGTGCAGTTATATCATGTCGGTCTATTGGCCCCTGACCTTCAAATAAATGTTCTTTAACTTCTTTTCATTGCGGATTGAACGTGAAAGTTAAAAAAAAAAATCAGGTTTTACAAATGACGCACATAACACATTGCATCTTGAGCGTATTCTTGCATATGTCATGGTCCTCCAATATGACGATGGTAAAATTACCATATTGCCAATATCATTGGGATCAACATCATCGTCCGAACGTAGTTGTGTTTGGTTATATATGATGTAATTCAAAAGATCAGTTTCAATTTTTGCATACATACGAGGGCGGATCAATAAGTCCATGACATTTAGAATGAAACAGTTTTTTTTTTGCAGAAAAAAAAAATATTTTTCAAAATAATCTACTTTTAGCTCAATACACTTAGTCCAATGTTTCTCGAATTTTTGTATCCCTTCCAAAAAAATAGGATCTTTCCAGGTCCATAAAATAGGCATTTGTTTGATCAATAATTTCATCGTTGGAGCTAAATCTCTTTCCACCGAGCCATTTCTGTAGGTTTCGAAATAGGATATAGTCACTGGGGGCTAATCCGGAGAATATGATGGATAAGGTACCAATTCGTAACCCAATTCAAAAATTCCAAACAATCCTTTGAAGTTGTCACACGATTACGTTTATAGTCAATTGAGAGGAAACGCGGCACCCATTTTGCAGACAGCTTTCTAAAACCCAACTGATCATTTAAAATCGAAACCACACTGCCATATGAAGCGCCTATGGCATCAACAATCACACGCACTTTTACTCATCGATCGGCCAACACCACATCGTGGATTTTTTCGACATTTTCGGGTGTATTGACCTCAAGTGGCCATCCAGTATATTATAGTATTATCATAAAATTTATCAAGCTTTTCCTTGGTTTGATTGACGGTTTTGTTTCGCAAAAAATAATGTTTAATGAGCACTGGAAATTCACTTTTTTCCATTTAAAAAAAAACCACGAGGTTGTATCTTTTAAACAGCTGTTAAACGGAAAGTAAATGACGGAACTTGCTCAAAATTTCACAATAGTCTATTAACAGATGGTACTTGATGGGAGCAGTGTTGCATTTCATGTAACTACGAGAGAAGTTCGAAAAGGCACGGACTTATTTAGCCGCCCTCGTATCAGCAATGTATTGATGCAAAAACTTATGGCTTATGTATTCATTTTGTCGAAAAATTAATCGATACGCGTAATAATTCATAGCGCTAACCTTATTACGATGGCCTTGAGAAATCCTATTATTTGGATTGGAATAACTTTGGACAAAATGAAATTAATGTTTTCATTTGCTTGCTAATGTGTTGTTTCACCAAGGGTATATGCACCTAAGTTTTTACCAAAACAACTATCTACTGCGTTTGGTTACTGATTAGGGGTGGGTGACTTGATCCGAAACAGCTGTTTAACCTGCCTTACGGAGTATAAGTAAATTTTTAAAAGTAAAAGCATTTGAACTAGTTCCTGACTAATTATATAATAAAGACCAAAAATAAGATCCATTATTTTTATTTTTGTAAAAATAGAAAATAAAAATTAAAAAATATCTACTTCCCAAAAAGTCACGAATTTATTATCCGCTCAAGTATGAATATCAAATTATTTTCAACAGACGGCAATGCGAAAACTGTATTATACAAACAAATTTTCCCTCAAAAGTGCACTGCATTAAGGTGAAATTCGAAATTCACTTCAGACAAGATTTAAAAATATCTTCAGCTTCAGCAATTGGTGGGCGAAATTTTGAAATATTAAAAAAAACTGACCTTAAGCTTAATGTTCAAAGTAACAAATCCTTTAAATAAATCCCTTGGATAGATATGGGAACGAAACCTATTCTGATACATTGGATCTATCGATTCTTACCTACAAAGCAACAGTATGAATTTTTAAAGGAACGATGGTCATTTTGTCTACCAGTCTACTACATAACTTTCCAAGCCGACAGAGCTGTATGTAATACAGGAACTAGGACATATGCATCAAGTGCAATATTGACTGCCCTGCATCCAATAATTAGTCTTGAATTAGAATATACAAAATTTATGTGCTGGATTATCAGCTGGATTCCAAGTCACCAAGTTGTAATTAGAAATAAGGAGATCGAAGAATGTGCAAGAATAGGATTGGAAATGAATTCTGAACAGGCTGTTCAGGATATGGGAATACGATTAGATGAACAACTATATCGAGAAGTAGACTTTTACATTAACAGTTCAGTTCAGTTTGAATAACGGGCATTGCATTATATCGCATTATGACATGAAACTTGGTGACCAAAAAACAAACTACTTAATGAGGAAGAGGAATAAGAATCCCTAATTCACTATCTGTGTAAAAGTTCTGAGCTCTGATAAAGACGACATCTATATATATGTAAAGGGTGTTCCAAAAGTCACGGAAGATTTGAATTAAATAGAGAACACAGTTTTTCCTTTATATTGTTATTTTTTATTGAATCATAAAGTACACAGGATTAGGTTGTGTATGGAACAACACTTCGAGCAAATGGCTTTGCTGGCACATACGCACTAAGTTGTCGAAAATTTTCATGACCATTTTGTATAAATATAGCAGAATCTTGTAGATGGAGCGCTGAATCTCCTCCTTCAAAGCACGGATGATTGTGGGGCTTGTGCACATAGATCTCTGCTTTAAAATAACGCCATAAAAAAATCTAAAGGGCTAAAATCATACGATCTACGCAGCCTATTTTGATCACCGAAAGGAGAGAGTATACAACCAGCAATTGAACTGTTTAACGGGCTGTAAGTTTCACCATCTTGTTGAGACCACATATCGTCTACACCATTATCATTCAATTTAGGTAGAAATAACTTTATTATCATGTCCCGATGTTGAGCACGTATAGCAGTCCATGATTGACAAGCCTCATAGCCTTAAAAATTCGCACAGTGAGATATTGAGGAAGTGTTTGTATTTCGATAGATCCCCAAATGCGGCAATTTTGACAATTAACGAAGCCATCGAGGTGAGTGATTAGGATGATTTTGTTCGAAAAATCAGCATCCACTTGTTGATGTTTAATAATCCATTTAACGAACTCTATTCGCTGTGCTTGGTAATTGGGGTACAGTTCTTATGTCAATTGAACTTTATAAGTATAGTTGTTCAGATCGTCAGTGAGTATACGCTGTAGAGAGCTTCTTGAAATTTTTAATTCTTGTTCACGACACCAACTTGCTTCGATATTGATATATGAGCGGCTTATTTTTGGACAACCAGTGTCTTTATCATCACTAATTAATATAGTCTGCCTGAATGTTTCAACTACTCTCCTCACACTTGACGAAGTTAAATCAATATTCCGACTATATCTTGTACGAAATTTTCTAACTGTAGCCTCTAAATTTTCATTATTTTACAAATATTGTTTTTTGCGGACTGTTCTATGGAATTTCTTGAAATCAAGCCCATAGTTTGGTTAAATTATCCTGGGCCATATAGGGTATCACAAAGGGTGTTTTTTAGTGTTCGAGAATTCTCGCTAATGGCTGCTCTCTTTTTAACTTAACATAACAAAATGTTTTAATAACACAGATATTTGTTATTTGATTTTTAGATTTCCATGTTTACAAAGTTGAGCATGACTTTCATTTGATTAGCAACATCCTGTGAAACGGCTTTAGACGTTCATGTAGATATTTGTAATACAATCCTTTGTAAAAACCAATACTTAAAGTTCGAGAAGTATATTTCTGTGGAAACAACTGGAAGTTCCAATATACGATTAATATTACATCTAAATTTATGTGTAAATTACGGTCACAATTCATCAGTTTTAATATATAAAACAATATAAGAAATTGAAGACCATTGTCGCCATTTTCATTTTATTATATCTACTGACTTTAATATATTTATAAAGCGACTCTTTTTGGGCCCAGTCACCGTATAATAATCTCATCCGATATGATCATTATAAACTGAACAATCACACTTTATTCTTCTAAATTAAAGGAAAGAGGAGAAAAGAGGGAGTAATGTTTGTGAATAATGTGTCTTTTTTATTATATTTTAACTGTTAGGAAAGACTTGTGGAGGGAGTTTATTCCACATATTGACTTGCTCGACTGCTAAATGAATTTCCTAAACTACAAACTACTTGAGAGGCGGGTAGTACGAACTGATCTTCGGGCACTTCGAATGAGTTCACTAATATCAGCAGAACATTTCCCCATGTTGATATCTATATATAAGAGTGATATACAACCCACATTTCGACGTTGCTGTAACGAGTCAATAGAGTAGGATATCCTATTATTAATAGGCATCAATTGCCTCCATTTTACGCATTCCAATAGCTTCAAAATAGACTTTTATGGTCCTACCCATATGTGGGAGTTGTACTTATTCCATTTTTGGTCGGATGTAGGTGGTATAGATTTTAAAGAGGTCAGAAGGAATGGAGTAATTTTGCGAAAACCAAGGCCCAGAACATCTAGAGTATTCGAATCATCAATAGCTTATCATCCATATATACAGACGACATTGTTGAATCCAACAGTAAACTTTGGGTCTTCTGCGCATTAAAATCAACCCTATTTGCGTTACCCCACTTAAATATTGTTAACAGGTCTTGATTGAGTATGTCATTCATTGTCAGCCTTTTTTCTCCAATCTCACACAACGCATAACTCTCAAAAAACTTTCTTGTTTACTATTTAGCCTTGCGGAAGGAATAATGCGCCATACCACGGATACATTTTTAACGGCTTTGGTATGACCCTTTGCACGATATTCGCCTGATTGCTAGGTTTTTCAGGGTCGTTGGAATGGATCAAAGTCTCATCACCCATAACTATGCATTTCGTTTTGTTCTGGTAGTCAGGAAGCATGCTTTTCGCGATGCTCCTACTGAATCGTTGAGGACAAAAATATCTTTTAAAATGGTGTTGGCTGATCCTGTCAACATTATCAGCAAGAACTCTAATTATTAATTGTTCATCAATTATTATTTTTCTCGTCCGAAGCGATCTCTATTTTAAGGTTTTATCTGCCATCTTGGAACGGTTTGTACCATTGTTTTTTTTTTAATATAGCCTGGTCGCCGAAGACCTTTTGCACATCCTTAAAGTTTTTGTAGCAGAAATTTCATTCCACACAAAAGATCAAACATTGTTGAAATCGCCAAATTCACTTTTAGTTGTTTGCAAAACCTGATCGAAATTACAGTAATAATGAAAATATTGGCTTGATATTTGGCACAAATGTCAGAAACTCGAAAAAAATTATTGGTCCAACTGAAACCCAGATAGTATAAACTAGAAGTCACATATTCCTTTGGACACAGTATTACATATTATTTTCTTAGTTCATTAATGGCCTCGTGAAGAGTGATTGGATCCTGAAAGCATTTTTCGAAATCATGGTATTGTATACTTTATACTCGACCAGAAATTTTTTAATAGTTATTAGTTAAATTGCAAACTATTTAAGAGTCAATTTACACGTTGTGTACGTTGACTTTTTGGTTGCGACTACTACATAAATAAAATCACTAAAAGCAGAATACGAATAAAAGCAACTGACAAGAATATGAAAGAGTGTAAAGAAAAATAAGAAAAAAAAAAAACTTAATTCCGTAAATCAAGATATTTTCTACCCTGAAACATGTTTTCGAAATCATGGATTTCCGTACTGTATACTTGGCTAGAAATTTCTCATAGTTACGAGGGTGGATCAATAAGTCCGTGACTTTTTGAACTTCCCTCGTAGTTATATGAAATACAACACTGCTCCCATCAAGTACCACCTGGTAATAGATTACTGTAAAATTTTGAGCAATTTCCGTCATTTACTTTGCGTTTAACAGCTGTTCAAAACATATAACCTCGTGGTTTTAAAAAAAATTAAAAAAAGTGAATTTCTAGTGCTCATTAAACAAAGGAAAAGCTTGATAAATACTATGGGGAATCTGCACCATCGATTTCAATGGTAAAAAAGTGACTTTTGTTGTGGTCGCACGAATACAAATGACGCTGAACGTTCTGGACGGCCAATTGAGGTCGATACACCCGGAAATGTTTAAGAAAGCTGTCTGGCTCGGTGGAAAGAGATTAAGCTCCAACGATGAAATTACTGATCAAAAATGCCTATTTTATGAACCTCGAAAAATCCTATTTTTTGGAAGGGATACAAAAATTGGAGAAATGTTGGACTAAGTGTATTGAGCTAAAAGGAGATTATGTTGAAAAATATTTCTTTTTTTTTTTTGCAAAAACAACTGCGTTTCATCTTAAAGACACGGACTTATTGATTTGCCCTCGTACCCAGCAAAACTTTCCATTACATGTAATGAGCTTTAGAATAAGAAATCAAAAGTTTTCAGTAGTTACCATTCCATTTCGAAACCCATTATTTTAACATGGGGGTGTCATTGGAGGGAAGGCCTTACCGACACCTTACTAGGTACTGATACAAATAACTAGTTACTTTATAGATAACGAGAAGGGTTTTGAGTAATTTGATACATGTAGGGAGTTAAGTAAATTTCTGTAAAAACAAGACATTGGTATCGCACAATCTGTTGTAAATAATGTAATGTAAAATTTAACAGCTTTTGTTGCGTTTTTTGTCCAATGATGACTATCGCCGCGAAATACTTTGTTTCATTAAATTTAACTCATTATTTATAGTTTTTACTAATACAAAGAGTGGTCATTACCATAAGTATTTACATAAATCATTACCAGAAGGTCCTTACATTACAAAAGGTATGGGGTTAACATTACCATGTAATGCAACGGTAATAAATAATCATTACCAAGGTTTTGCTGGGTATTAGTTAACTTACAAACTTAGAGCAAATTCACACATTGACTTTTTATTCGTAGCCTGGGTTTTTGTATTCAATTTTCTTTTAGAGATGCTATACTTACGTAAAATCGTGTGCGGTGACTTTTTGGTTGCGACTACTCTCGAATTTTTTTTTTTTTTTTTCTAAAAAAAATTTTTTAAATTTCAATTGCACTAAACGAAATCTCCTTTCACTCTATTTCGGAAATTGAGACTTTTTGGACCCGTTTTGCTTCTCTGCCGACCCGAAACGCGTGCAATTTTCCGCAGGTCGAAGAATTATCCTGTAGGAGTTACAGATTTTATTGGATCGCAAAGAGCAAGTTATAGTAATTTCCTAGGCAAAATACTCGTTCGAATGTTTTTATTGTCCCCGCTTTTAATTAATAAATTCTTTCTGAAATAATATTTGTCTGCTACACCAACAGAACACACACATTTGGAATTAAATGGGTTTTAGATTATCCGATTAGAAACAATTGGCACATCGGTTAACTACTGATGGTCGACGTCCATAAAAAATTGTAAGAAGTTCCTAAATTTACTACTACCAATAATAATAATGTTTGAAAAAACTACTACTCAAACGTTAGAATCTTTTATTGAATTAAGTCTTAGTCCCTTGTTCCAATTCTATAAAACTGTAGATTTAGTTACTTTTAATCCCAACCTTATGAACTAACGATTTTGTAGAATATATCTTATTTTCATTAATTATTTGTTTTTCTTATTCAAATTTTTAAATATAATTATACTTTTTCATATTATTTCATTTTAAACTCAATAAAAAATATTTTCATTAAGAAACAAAAACCACATAAATTCACATAAATTTAAATTTAAAAAAAAAAAATTATTTAAAAACAAATTATAATTCAAATTAAAAAAAAATTCTAAATGACAGCAATTTTAAAGAAAACGTGGTATCTATCCTCTTGTCTTTTCTTTTCTTGCTGCAGGTCACAATCATTCCGGCAAGGGCCATTGAATGCAAGTAGCCGAAGTCAATCGCATACATATGTGAATTCCAGCTTTTCAGCCAATCCCTTACTCCCAATCGATACCGGTTTGTATTTATGTTTTTCCATTTTTATTTCCTTTATAAAATTTTAGTTTTGTTAAACGATTATTAATAATTTATATATTTTATAGTCAAAAATTTTAGTTAAAAAAAATATAAAAAATACAAAACTATTTAAAACTAAATTAAACTAATTAAAATCTGTTATTACAATTTCTAGCAACTTGGGATTATCGCAATCAATGCAACGACTCGACGACGCCTTCTCTGACGAAGAGGGTAGCGGATACTTTGGATCGCCAACAAGGCAATCCTACCGACCGCAAGCATTCTCAAGTAAGTTTTATAAAAAAAAAAATTAAGTATTATTATTTTTATAAATCTAAATAAAATTGTTTACCGCAGGTCACAGCAGCCCAGGTGGAGATTTATCAGACGAAGAACTATGCCTCGGCATCGCCGGACTCGGCGGAACAATCACACCACTCGGCAGCGGGTGCGGTGGACCATCAAATGAATGCGAATCGCTCCACTTCGCCTCAGGGTCCACAATCATGGACTTCACCCCAACACAACAGCAACACCAACACTCATCATCCAACACCCCAACAGCAACAACAACGCGCTCAAGATCCGGGTCGTGTGCTTCAAAGCGATCACAATTTAGGTAAGCGCTTCAACTCTAATTAATTAGTTTTGATTCTTTATCCTTAAAGTTGTCTAAATGGCTATAAAACAGAAGTTTTCTAAAAATTGTATACATTTTTTTTCAATATTGCCAGATTCGAATAATTCTTTCGAATTATATATCAAATCTACTACCAGAAAACGCAAATCATAAATTGTGTTCTATTGAATACTTTATCATCCAACCAAAATCCATTTTGAAAATTCGTTCAAAGCAGCTGCAAATTTACTTCTCTGAAATTATGTTCTTTCTCACCAAAACATATTTTTTAAACACGAATTTAGTTTGCTTTAAACCACAGAATAGTTGAGATCCCAACTTGAGATCTTGAGAGTTTCCCAGGCGAATTGACACGGATAACAGAAACGTACGCTCTGAGTTAAAATAAGATCTAATCTCTTTCATACTTTTTCTCTCAGCGATAGAACTGGAAATTGTAAAAAACAGCCCAAAATATTAAATTTCAATAAAAAAAAATTATTCAAAAGATCAATACATGGCATTAACATTTGAAAATAATTTCGGGCAAATGGCCACCGCGGCTGTTGTTGACGAAGCACATTCTGGACGTCCAACTTTGCCCACTTTTTCGAGTTTTGCTGGCCGTATGTCACAAAGAACACGAACAATGTTGCTGGTTTATCAGCATAAACCAGTGACTTCACGTAGCCAAACATGAAATAATAGAGAGGCGTTAAACGCCAACTGATAGGTCCATTTCTTGAAATCAAATTATCGCCTAATTTTGATTTCAGTAATCGATGGCTGCGGCCGTCGTATGCCGGAACAATGTCATCCATATTTTCAAACAAAAAATCATTGATCATTTTGCGGTAACGGACTCCATTGCTCGTAATGCGAGCTCCGGCTTCATTTCTGAAGGTATAAGGTCCGATGATGCCACCAGCGTGTAAACCATACCAATCGGTGCATTTTTCTGGATGTAATGGAGTCTTTAGGGTCTATTGTAGATAGGTCTCACCCCGTATGCCGTAATTGTGTTGATTAACAAACCCGTTAAGTCAAAAATTAGCCTTATCGGGTCAGATTCAATCAGCTCTAGAGCCCAATCGGTGAAAGAACGTGACTTTAATTCCTGCACCAGCTTGCTCTTACATGGGTGTAGGTCAAGATCTTTGTGTAAAATTTTCCACTTAAGCGACGGACGGAGCCCCAATTCCTGCAATCGATGACGAATTGATAAATTTGGATCTTCTTAAACATTTTCGTTTACTGAAGCGATATTCCCTTCACTACGCACTTTCCTTCGACTTGTTGTTGTTATTGCATCTTTAGAGACTATGTGTTATGAAATATATCCAACCCTTTCGTAAGTTCTATCTGAGCAAAAAAACTCCCTTTTGTCCTTAGATCTAATGAACAATTAAAACTTGCACAATTGGAGAAAGGACTGAAAACTGAAACAAATTTAAAGTGTTTATATTTCCGAAGACTTTATTGATAGACGCCTAAAAATCTTATTAAGAAAATCTCAGACAAAAGTCGAAAACCTCTTTTTTAACTAATGCAAGCGTTTTGGTTTTCACTTCTTCAAGATTTAGTGAAACCCACTCGAATCCTTCTAAGCTGTCGTCATTAGAGTACACATCAGTAGAAGATTTGTCATATAACATCAGAATTTAAGCCTTTAAATTAAAAAAAAACTATAACTTGAATATTGCCTGTGAAACATGAAGTTTTGATCAATATAAACTAAAATTGTTTCGGGTTTTTAACCACAATCTCATAAAATATATAATATAGAGATAATTCCGTCTGTTACGTACAGCTCGAACAACTCAGATGTAATTGTTTCGTGTGATAAAAATTCTCTCTTTATGTGTTTAATATATTCTAACAAACCCACTCTTTAGCAGCAATAAAATTACAATATCTCTTGCTATCTGTCTGCATATGCAGAAAAGTTCGTTCAATCTGATTACAAATTTAATCTTTTCACAATCTCTGTTTTATAGCCAAACAATTAAAAAATATTTAATTTAGTCAATTTTCAATCCCAAATCTTGTTATTTATTTCTTTTTCTTGAAAAATTTCCTTACTTTCATTTGCAGTTTCTTAGTTTTTGTGACCATTTTTTTCCTAGAATTCAATATAATTTCGTTGAGTTCTTTATAGATTTATCGGTTTATTTATAGGAAAACCTTTAATTTCGTTTACATATTTATCGGTTTTTATACGTTTTATGTTCAGTGTTCTAAAAAAAACAATTAATTAGTGAACTTTTTCGTTTTTTTTTTGTGATAGTGATTTTTTTTAAATATGAAAACATGAATTAAGCATGCAAAATTTTCAGTTAAAGTGTTCAAATTCTTTTTATATGTTCTATATTTATGGTTTGTATTTTTCCTTACAAAAAAAGCATGATAAACTGCCCGTTTTAGAGACACTAATAATTTAAATATGCTTTATGTTCTTTATAACTTTAATTTCTTTTGTTCAAAAAAAAAAAAAAAATAATAAATATATTAAAAAAAACACAACATGCTTTAACTGGATCTAGGTCTGAGCCACTTGTCCCACTTATACAGCAGCAACACCCCTCGTCGAGTCTCAGTGGGCTCACAGGCATATGTCCCTGCGTCGCCGCAACTCAACAATGTCAACACCATCAGCAGCAGCAACAATCACTACAGTCTGCGCTCTATGCCGGTCACCACCAATACGGTGGCTCTCTCAGCGGATCTCAGCAGCTCTATGGAATTGGATCAGGAGGAGGAGGAGGAGGAGGTAGTGGAAGAGGAGGAGATGGAGATGGAGGAAGAATCATTACAGGTCCAGGATCATCTACAAGCGGAATTGGAGGAATCGGATTTACCCGAGGAGGAAGTGGATTCGGACTTGACTCAATCTACCACCAATCGGGAGAGTATGCAGTCAGCGGTGGCAACAATAATTGTCCCTCATCTGCTGCCTCGGTCACAGGAGTCCCCCTCTCAAACTGCCACCCCTCTTCATTATAGCAATACCAATTATTCGATGTCTAAACACAACATGTTAAATAACAATGCAACCTCTACAGAAACCGAAACAGACAACATTATATACACCGATATCAACGATATTGGTCACTATAAGTATCCGGATTTTAAAATTCCAAAAATTGAGAATAAAATCAATAATAGTGAGACTTTTAATCTCAACGATCGTAATGATATTTATGCTACAGTTAATAGAAAAACTAAATCAAAAACTCGCGAAAAGCACTTCTCTGATGAATTTATCGATGAGTCCATTTTGCAATACACTCGAGCCAAACAATTAGGTATGGCTGCCGATATACAAATGCCTCTTAGTTGTACAAGTTTGGCGGAACCTCAAGAACACCAAATGTTTAACGGTTTAAATTATCAATGTCATAATGATTTAAATCATCCCTCAGATTCATCTTCTTCCTATTTTGGTACTGGCTTTAATACTAAGAAATATTCTATCATGCCTCAAAGCTCGGATCATGTAAAATTCGCTTTTTCGGAGAACTACTTGACACCCTCGGTGGATTCACAAAGTTCCGCCTCGGGTATTAATTTACCAAGGCATACTCATTCTTTACCTAGAAACTCTGAATTATCGGGTGTTGATTCCGTTGACTCGTATGATAGTCATTATATAACCCATCATTCTAATGGAAATTTGCCTAATACCTCCCATGGTAATAAGCAAGTCTCCAGATATGGGTTGTATCATTCTCAGGCACTGAAATCTCAGGCCTTACAAGACGATCGTAGTTCTTCGGGTTCGCCCTTAGATCGTTTTAGGTCTTCCTCCGAGAAATTAGAATATCAAATGTCTTCTTCTAATTTATATTCCACCGCTTCTTATAACAAAAATGGCAATGAACAAGAAGATGACGAGGAAGATGAGGTTGATGTAGATGAAGATGATGATGAAGAAGAAGGAGAGGAAAATATATATGATCAAGTAGAAAATGAAACTTGGTTGAAGAGCTCTTCTTGCAGAGATCTTTATGATTTCTCCAGTTACGAACGAGAAAAATCTAAGCCAATGACTGCTTTTGATAAAGAATTATTCTCATTTAATCGGATTGATTCTCCCATTACACGTTATGATGATTCAAGGCACTCTTTATATGTAACCAAAAATCATTCAATAGATGCTACACAAGATGCCTCTCCCTTGGCCCACTCAAAAGTTTATTCTTCCAGTTATCCGGGTAGTACTTATAGTACTCAAGAACATCAGGCCAATAATAGAAGGGGCTATGGTCATCATGTCGACTATTGTGGTTCTCAAGATGATATATCCCAAGATAGTTATGAGTTATTAGAAAAATATGATATAGATTTTTTTAGTGGTCGTCGAAGATCGGACGATCATCACCGTTCTTGTTCTTTAGACTCGGGTAACTACATACCCACCGATGATGAATCGGATATAGATCAACATAAATATAGATCATCAATGGATGTTAAATGTAAATCGGCTCTAGAGTTAATGAATGAAATATGGGATTCCGAAGATCCTCGGTATTTGCCTCGTGAAAAGTTAAGTGTTAAATCAGATGGAAACTTTTATAAGAAAATCAGGGGTACCTTATCGATGACCTCAAGCGTGGAGAGTAGATCTGAGATATATGAAACTAAAATATCCAGAAGTCCAGATTCCAGTAAAAAGTCCCGTGATAGTTTATATCACACAGATAGTAAAAAGTCTCGAGAAACGACCAAAAGTAAGACCTCGGTGGCTTCAAGTCAAGATTCTAAGGAGTCTTTAGTGGGCGATTATTTAGGTAAGAATTATGAAATGCCTACTACAACGGGAAAGAATTATAAGCATTTGAGTAAGAACGAAAAATATGAAAAATTTTTACAATCTAGCCAAGAATCGAAAAGCGATTACTATGATGCTGTTGAAACCGTAGAAACAGAAAGTTTATGTGTAAGACCAAAGGTAAAATCCCATGACTGCCTTTTATCCGAAACCCATGGTGGTGGTTCTTCGGCCAATAGTTCTTTTTATGACAGTCGTGATGTATATTCTACATTCCCCAGCAATAAGTCAGCCAAAACTTCCAAAGTTCATTCTATAAGTTTACAAAATGTGGAAATAGAAAGGAATTCCAAATCCTTCGGTTCAAGATCTCCAGAGTCCGCTAATACTCCCAGGAGAAAGGAAGAAAAGGAAATTCAAACTAATGATTCTATAGACCAAACAGTTCCTTTCAAGAAATCCGATTCTCAATCTTGTAAGATATCCTCATTTAGGCGTAGATCGGATAGTGAAAATATATTTAGTTTTGATCGTGATCGTATTGAATGTATACAAAATTATGGCAAACAATGGGAATCGCCCGGTAAAGAAGAGGTAACTAAACAAAGTCCCGAGTATCCTCTCACACCCGAACTAGTATCCGAATTTGAAAAGCAACAGGCCAGAACTAAAAATCATATTATAACACGCAAAGAAGAGCTAATGGCTAAGACACACTTTGAGGAATATAATCCCATAATGGTACCGCTTAACTATAGCCATGCAACAGTGGAACGTACTAAAAGTGATCCTAACTCCCTGGCCAATCGTAATCGGCTGGGAAGCAATTCTAGAAGACATGTTCTAATGCATCAAAAGTCTATAGACTTAACACCCGCCGATTCTAGTGATGAGGATTATATATACAAACAAATTCCCAGTGCTCCACCTTTGTGTAAGGCTCATGGTAATTTTGAAATGCCTAAATGTTATGGCTCACCGGCTAAAACACAAGAAATACCTAAAATGGGTTTTGAAATGCCCAAATCATTTTTCCGCGAATATGAAAGACGATTTACCAAGGTACTTAAAGAAGACATTCCCTATGTTTTGCATAAGAGACATGTTATGAATGGTACTGCTCCCTTGGCCAACGAAAAGAAACATACGAAACCCAAATCTCCAAAATCTCCAAAATCCCCCAAATCTCCAAAATCACCCAAGTCACCCAAATCTCCTAAAATAGATGTGTCTAAAGGTTTAAAACCTCAAGAAACCGATTTCTTACCAGATATTTTAGATAGCCTGTTACCAGCTGAAACTAAAGAATTTTTATTCACCCAAAATATAGATCTTTCCAAGGTTGATCCAATAACCTTGGAGGTAGATAAAACTATACCCATAATACAATTGTCATCACCGTCAAAAAGGGATATAACCAAACAAATTGAACCATCTCTCCTCGAGAAACTTAATAAAAAACTAAGTCAAATTGAATCTGATTCTGCCACCAGTTCTCGCACAGAAAGTTTACAACAGCAAAAAAATAAATTGGAACAAAAACAAATGGAACTTATCCAAAGTTTACGACAAGAACTGGCAGCAAATGCCCGGAAAGCTCTGAAGGCTAGAGTCATACCAAAAACAAAAGTATCGGCTAAACCTAAAAAAGGTAAAACACGCATAACATCCTTCTCATCCGATGATGAAAGTTTAGATTCCGATGATGTTTTTGGTTCTGCTGAAGCTATACCAGATCGTTTGGAATTTTCACCACCTCAGTCACGTAAAGAAATTGAACCGATCTTAAGAATAGAGCAAACCCGTTTAATATCGGCTGCTTGGGGTAGGGGTCAGACCATGAGCTCTACGGAAATAGAAGGATCTCCACCACAATGTCGGCGATTGGCTGAGTTGGAAAGCCGTTACCACACTCAAAAACTTGATCCACAATACGTTAATGCTACCGAGCTTCGACGTATTTCAGAACGTTCTATTTCCATACCATCATCGGAGGATGAACCACATATGCCAATACGAAATCGTATGGATGAATGTACAAATGATTATCAACGTAACGAAAATATACCATCTCCAATTTTGGAGCATAACGAATTCTTCCGCAGTACTGATGATATCTATGAAACGTGTTACGAGGAAAAGATTACCGAGTCGGATATTGCTTATACTTTAAAGAAGAAGACGTCACCACGAATGGAAATGCCGAAATCTAGAGTTAAATTGATCGAAGAGCTCATTGACTCTTCCACAGTAATGAGATCTAAGAGTCATGCTCCCATATTATTTGCCCATGCACGACTTAATCTATCTGAGGGTTCAGTTTCATTACAGAGGCAAAAGGCTACTTTAGAGTCGCCAACCACAGAAAGACGTACCAAGAGTTTAGATACGCCGGTTATATCACTTCACAGATTACCACCCATGAACGCGTTCTCGTCGAAAGATGATACAGTTGGATTTGAAGAAGAAGCCGAAATTTTAGAAGAAAAATCATTGGAAAGAGCAAAAGTTCAACAAGATGAAGATACAGCTGATAGCATACATTCCTGCGCAGGTTCTATTCCTACTCAAACTACCTTTGTTTCAGTAGGTAAAGAATCGCTACGTACCGTAACCATAGATGACGAAGAATTTGAACTTCTGAATCAACTAAAATACATAGAGAAGATTGCCTTACAAGGTGTTAAAATAAAAGATAAAAAGAAATCCAAAATGAAATTAAGAAGTGGAGATCATTTAATATTGAATATACCAAAATATAGATTCACTGATTGGTCTCCCTATAGTTCAGCTAATAGTTCCCGGAAAACTTCACCCGGTGTCTCAAGAGCCAGTAGTATTGAGAGTACTGGCAAAGGTAAACTTAAGTTATCTTTAGGAGATGGAGGTAAAATTAAACCTGGTACATCGAGGTCTAGACCGGAATCACGAAGAACGAGTACCGAGGATATTAAAAAAGATAGCGGCAAGGGAAAGAAAACTAGCCCCAAAGAAAGACCACGTTCCATTGAAACACGGCGTTTAAGCAAGGATAAGAGTAAGAGTCAAGAAGAGACCGAAGCAGATATAGCTAAACGCAAGGAGAGACAACAGAAACTATACGAAATAGCAATGAAGCAGACCATTACTATGCTAAGTCCAGTCCAAGATACATTACCTCCATTTCCCGCACCAGAAGATAAAATCTCTGTAAAAACAGAAGGTGACAAAATTATTATTGAAACTGAGTTTAAGAGCAAAGCAGAGGATCATGTTTTAATAGCCAAATGCCCTAGAAAACTAGATACTTCAATGGTAAAATTTAGCCGCAGCTTTGATGAAGGTCGAACTCCAGATAAATTGGAAAAGGCCAGTCGAAGTTTTGAAGATCGTAATAAATCGTTTGAAGATTCCGAAAAGTCAGATGTACCCGAAGATATGGTTATTAAATCACCAAAGAAAATTGCCAAGAGTCAGGAAATGAAACAACAAATTGAAGGACCGGTACATCATAAGAAAATAGATGGCAAATCTAGTAGTTTGGAAAAATCTCAGACTGAGCATCATTATCTGGGTACGGATGTTAAAGCTCGAAGTTTAGATGATAAAAAACAACAACAAACTGAAACAAAGAAACCGGAAGAAAAACCTGCAGCACGTAGCGCTGTAGGAGATCGTCGTATGTTTGCTCATCAATATAATGTTCAGGAAGATATTGATATGCAGGCAGTTATATCTGAAAGAAGATCTTTAGAGATTCTCAAAAGATCATTACCTTCTGAAGATAACAGAGATAGTGATGGTGCCTGTAGTCGAAAACCTTCAACAGCGGATAGTTTAGATTCTTTTGTCTCAGTAGATGATTCCCACTCACCAGCTAGTAAATCGCCAGTACCGCCTATAGAAGGAGGTTACCCTCACCGAGTACCCACTATAGAATGCGAAGAAGCTTCCATAGAAGAAGATGATAGCTCCAGACATCTCAAAGTATCTCGCTTGGATACCAATCGCCTGAGTTTAGATCGTAGCCGTAGTGATGAAACAGGCTCATGGATGACAGTAGATTGTGATGAGTTTGTAGGATCAGATACTTCAGAAAATGAACCACGTACTTTAGAACCAGATCGTAATGTCTTAGAAACACAGGCGACCTTAGAAGATGCAATACCTTTGGAATACTCGAATTGTGTAACTCCTACTTCAGATCTTAACATATTAGTGACCCCTCCCAATATGAGTCCTTTAATAGAAAAATCTGTCTTGGAAACTTTTGATAAACAAAACGAAAAGCCTGAGAACAAACGCAAATTGGAAAAACAAAGTGATAAATCTAAAAGTTCCGACTCTTGGACAAGTGGTGAAAAAGATGTTAGTCCAGCAAGAGGAGAAAAGGGAGATTGGAGTTTATCCGTTAGTGGTGGCAAGGAGAAAAGTTCAGTAGAAGAAGAATCCAGTGTAAGTTGCTCGATAGCAAGGCCTTTGGGAATCTCTCAAGATTTTGGCGATTTAGAAGCTAAAAAATGTATGGAACTTAAACAAAAAATGCTTAAATTGGAAGTATGCTCAAATGCTACTCCCACAGATAGTAAGGTACAATCTCCCACGAGTCCATCTTCATCAAAAGATGTTACACCCACCAATGAGACAGTGGCAGAAACCAAAATTATAATACGCAAACCTTCTACACCAACATTGGAAAAACAAAGTCCTATTGATTTGGGTAATAGCACTGAGTCTTATTTAGATCCCATAGAAGAGAAAATAGCCAAAATCTTACAACGTCCTGAGGACACAGAATCAAGTTCTGGAAGTTCAAAGAAACCACCAAAAATTGAAAAGCCATTACGCAAATTAGCAGTAAATAAATTAGAAGGAGATAAAGCTGCCAAATCAGGCAGTAGTTCCCAAGAATCCAAATCTAGTTTTGATTCAAAAGGTTCCTTAAGCGTGGATTCACGCGGTTCCTTTGAAACTGAAAGTAGCTCTGGATCTATGGGTGCTGCTCAGCGCCGTGGAGAGCTACAAGTCAAAGAACAACAATCAACTTGGAAACCATTCACAATAGAAAGTAGTAATAGTTCTAGTACCGACGATCCTTGGCATCATATCGAAACCGATGGTTATGAGAGATATGATGCTAATAACCCTCTACGTGATTCATCAGATAGTGAGTTTAAGGAGGTGTCACCGGATGATCAAAAAGAAAGTGATACAAGTTTCCAAGATGAACTTAATGATTTTCCTACTACTTTTGGCTATCCGGCTATGACCAGTACTTTAAATGGCATTGGAGTCAATCCTACTGACATCATTGGTTATAGTTCTGGCTTTACTTTGGGTAGAACACTTTCTAGAATCTCTGAACGCAGCACGGCTTCTGAAAAGTCTAGCATGGAAGATGATGTTAGTAAGGCTTCTACACACTCGGTTAGTATGCGAGATGAATCTGTGGCCTCTACAGATCATCAACCGAGTTTAAGTTCAGATTCTAGAAGTAATACGAATTTGGCTTACATATCTGATGCTGATCGCAGAACTTCAGCTGAAATGCCAGAGATACCCTGTGATTCTGCTACCGGAGACCGATTGTCAAGTATGGGCAGTTTTAATGATCCAAAGTCCCCTACGGTTATCACTGGTCGGTTTTCCGTTACACAGGTGGATGGCGAAGGAGAAGATCGTCATACTTTAATGTGTTTATCTAATGCTGGAAGTCAAGATTCCGAAGATTGGCCACTTCCTGAAATTCCATTCGATCATGTCCCCGTAAAGCCAGAAGATTCCATGTATCAAATGCCGGATTTAGATAAACCTGTACCTAAAACATTTTGCTGGAAAGCTAGTGTGTCATTCCAGTCACAAGACTCTCAAGATTGGCCTTCGCCGCCTTCAAGTGCTATTGAAACTCCAGTAGTGGTGGAAGATATTGAAACATTTTACGCTTCAGAAGTACAAAATGCCGATCAAATTATGATTGAGTCGTATACAACTACTGACAGAACAGAGTATGATGATGACAAATTTTCATGTGAAGATTTTCCCTTGACACCACCTGATGTGGCTAGAGTTTTACCCTATGAAGATACAGCTTACTTGATGTCATCAGCCTTTGAGGATAAAGATTTTGGTAGTGATGATCTTCAACATGATACACCAACATGTTTGAGTTCAACATTAAGTGCGGCCTCCTGCTTATCGAATTCATTTAATGTCACTTGCTCTTCATCTGCAAAATCTCAGCAGATGAGTCCCTTGCGTAAAGATTCTAGCCCTGAATCGGTGGTATTATCACAGCCTACTAGATCACCAGCCCCAAGATCACCCCTATCCGAAGATGAGCTCTTTTCTAGTGATGATGTATTTATGCCAGGGACTATACGAGCTTTGCTATCACCAGATGAATCTAGAACCAACGAGTATCTACGCAAATTATCAAGAGGATCCAATAACTCTGATACGTCTATAGATGATATTCTCTCGGCCTCAGGTGGAACATATATGGAGGATCAAACTACAATAAGACGAAACTTCGAAGCACGTCTTAGCACGGGAAGTTGCAAAAAATGTAGTCATTCTAGTCATTCAGAAGAAGAGACTAGTTCTATTGGCACTGATTTAGATGGAACTGTACGTATGGGATTACAACAAAAGAAATGTACACATAGTTCCCATTCCGAAGATACTTCTATTGGTCTGAGTATCTCGGAATGGTCCACAGGCACTAATACGGTGAGACAATATGCCAATCTATCGGGATCGGACAGTTTATCGGCTGTATCAACTCATTCTTGTGCAAAATCAGAAAAGTCCAATCATACCAAATCAAGCATGAGTTCAATCAATAAATCGGCGGAAAGTTTAAATGAACAAAGTAATAGTTTTTCGAATAAGTTTTCAGGCGATAATGGTTCTTCGGAAGGTTTACGTTACGACATCTTATCAAATTCAGAAACTGATAAAATGTCTGAAACCACTTCGGCTACCAAAAGTGATGATACTACCCTAACCTTAACCGAAATGGCTCATACTATAACCGAATGGTCTACATCGAGTAGTCGTACTTTAGTGGGAATTGCTCCAGGAGAAAATCAACAAGATCAAAGAGGTAATCGCAGAGGTAGCTATATAGATTATCAACCGTTGAAACAAGCTAAACTGGGTAGTAAAATGTCAGCGGCAGAAGACAAAAGAGGATCTTTACCACAAATTCATCGGAGAAATGGTAGTAATGGTCATCAAAGGACTAGTATAGAAGATTTGGTGCAAAGAACATCGCCTCCCAAGACAACTGAACCGATCAGACCTGGTATGCCGGTAAGAATAATGGTTAAAGATGATATGGCCGAAACCAATGCAGCTCGAAAGCGTAAATCCTTGGAGATGATGTCAAAACGATATCAAAGTCAAGAGATCTGTTCTGAAAGTGAATCATTTGTTGAACGTCTATATGCACCCAGTGAAAAATTGACAGAACGCTATCAAAGTCAAGAATTCGTACCCTTACATCAAACACAACCTCAAACTTCCACACAAGTTCTTACAAAATCCCCCAAAGGTAAAGCACCCCAACCACCAACAAAACCTAAAGCACCACAACCACCGGCCAAACCCAAAATGAAAGTTACCCAACCGCTTATGCAAGCATTACTAAGGCACATGAAAACGCCCGGCGTAGCAGAAGCAGCTGCAGCCAAAGCAGCTGAAGAAGAAGCACAATCCCTAGAACCTGAAGCTGACTCAAAACCCAAACAACCCCCACCTATACCAGCAGTTCCACCCATAACCTCTCCCAGTGATATACCACAAACAGTGGGTCCTCCTGGCGCGAAACCTTTAGCCAAGCATCATAGTTATGATGACAAAACCTTATCGAGATCACAAATTCGTGAATATAAAACCATAAAATTAAGACAATCTAATTCATTTCATGAGCATATGCTGTCACAATCACAACAATCGTCATTAGAATCAATGCCACCTCGCATTGATGAGGAGTCATCCTCGGTGGGGGGAGGTGCTAGTGGTGCCTCTTCGGCTACAACAACGACAACTACTGTTAACAGTGAAAATACAACGAGCACCGAAAATTCATCACCTATGCTGCCAATAAGAGCTGATAAACTAATTAAATGTTCACCATACTATTCGAGTAGTTTAAGTTCCGAATCACCCCCCAATCAATTGATACAAAAACCTCCACGTAAGAGCTCCATAGCACGTACACCTATTGTCAAAAGTCCCCCCAGTGGCAATGACACGGATAGCTCATTGGATGTGCGGGCCCAAGATCCTAAACTACGAACACGTGGTTATCGTAAAAAGCGTCAAATTACCGCCAAACGTATTCGTTCTTCGGATCGTACTTTAGTGGAACAGGAAAGTTCAGAATGTTCGGAAGGTTATATGCCAGAAATGGATTCTGGAGGTTCTGATCCTTCCTATAGACATGAGTACTACGAATTCGATGAGGAATTAGAAGAACAGGAAACAGATGAATATGAGGACTATCCTCATTATTCGGGTGTGGCCTTTTCATCCACATCATCAGCATTTGAGAGTTTGGACATGACTGATAATGTGGATGAAATGGGATTTCCACGCTATGATCGTTTAGGACACATCACCAATCCAATGTACCAATCTATGCAACAACAAATGCGCACAATGTCTATAAGTAAACCAGCACCAGCTAATCATCCTATGCCGCCTTCTACAGGGCAACCTATTAAACCGGCCCGAACTAAGAAACGCCAATTAAAACGAGAAGATTCCATAATAGGTACTCACCAGTCAGCGTCCTCCTCCCAATATCATGGTAGATCTTATTGTAATCCTGAAGAAAGTGAAGCAGAATCCAAAGCTGGCCTCTCCGATGATATGGCCAATAGCAGTGAAGATAGTAGTAGTTTTTATCATACCACGGGTACTATAAAACGTTCCAGCGGTCCTGGTAATAGTGCTGTAAATGAAGTTAGACCAAAAGCAGCATGTAGCTCTCAGAACTTGCCACAATCCACAGCTGGTGACTTAGAATTACCCTATCCAGATTTTCTTTCGGACTACGAAACTGAACCCATAGAATATGAACGTTTCGCTTGTGGTTTAGATATACGTGTCGATCCACCACCAAAATTTCATGATTCCGATGATTTAAGTGATCCGTAAACAGACACGAAAATAGTCAAAGATATTTAAAAATATTGTCAAATAAAAGTTAACCATTTACTAATCAAAACTTAGTCGTAGTCATATTTGATCCATAACAACATTTTTAATATATAGCTAATAGAGAGATTTAAACGTTTAAGTTAATAACAGATTTATAAAAATTGTACTTGTAAGAGAACATGAACGAAAAAATGGAAATAAGTTTTATTATGGTGTGCCAGCGCGAAGAAGTGAATATTATGTTACTAAATCGCATCTGACGTTTGGATTAAAAGAATAAAAAATTCTATTTACGGAAGATACAATTGCAAATTCTACTTTCGGAAGATATTCCCATTTTTTTCACTATAGCAAAAAGACGACCTGTTCAACAAAATTATTAAACCAAAATTTCGTTAAGTAAAATCCGACAAATGAAAATTGTGTTGACGAGTATTAAAAAATAAAATTTAAGAGAACACGCTGACTTTGAAAGTGACTTTCTCAGAAGTAATATATGAAACTGTAAGTTCAATCTCATCTGTCGATACCGATTTGAATTTGAAAAGGTAGTAATTTGAACTGGTTCAATTATTCTGGGTAAGGTGATTGATGGACATAGAAAATAATCAAATACGTTTATATCATGTGAGATTCCTATAGTTCCAACAATTTATGTAAAACATTTCTGTTTTTACAGAGAATTACTTGAATGTCGGGTGGTTTCTTTATATGGAAACTATGACTAAGGATTATCCTAGACAGTTTAATTTTGAGCTTATGATTTATGGATTTACAAAACTTATCTATATAAAATTGCAGCAAACAAAAAGTGAAGTCATCCTCTGAATGTGACTGGGAATATAGAAGAAAAATGTATAGTTTCTAGCAAAAGGTACTTACAAAAATTGTTCAAAGGAAGTGATATATCATGACATTGTAAGCTCTAGTTTAAATGTACTTCCACAAAAGAAAAGTCCCCTATTAAGTTCATTACTGATGATCCAACTTTTCACCTCATCTGGATCCCAAGAAAAGCCTCAATTACGCTTCTTTGGAAGTTCCTTTTTTTGGTATAATATTGATGTTAAAATTATTGAATTCAAACTGATATGGGACTTTTATATGGCACCTGGAACATGTTTAACAAATTTCAAAAACATCCTCTGAATCATGTGTACGAAAGGAAATTCCTTTCCTGCGACAATTAAAGTTGTTGATATTTCTAAAAAGAAGATTCCTTTATTCTACAGCTTTTAAATATAAATCCCATGTTGCTGCAGTTGTAAAGATCGCAGCACAGTGAAAGTAATAAAGGTGAAGGTCTGTCGTTCAGACCTATATATATTTCATCTGTTCTAATAGGAACTAGTGGGACTAGATTATTTTCATCTCGTTACCTTTTCGTTTACAAATCGATATCCGACATTTATATGAACCTATAAAAGCCATCTGATTTCAACGAACATTCTAAGATCGAGTAAGTTTTTTTTTTATTTACAAAAATTTTAAAGTTGTTCAGGATTTGATTTCTATTCAAACGAAAATGGTCTCCATTCAAAAGAAGAGAATATTGGCTGTTTGACTTTCATATTTTTATTTATTTAAAACCCCAACTAAAACTTTTATTTATTGAGACTGATTTAATTTTCGAATCGAACAAATCGTATTTCCCAACGTATGGGTCAAAAAGTGTTTTAAGAAATACATTATTACTTGTTGAATGAAAACTAAAAACAAAACAAAAAAATATTTACACAATTTATAAAAAAAACTTTTTCACATTTTAATTGCAACATCCTATAAACGAAAACTTACACTCAAAGGAAAATATTAGTTGAATAGCTACGAGTAAATAGAACATAAAATCGAATTCAATAAGAAACTTATATATACACATACCATTTTTTTTAAAGTAGATGTTGTCTGTAAAGGTTTTAAAAGAAAAAATACTTCAAAAAAAAAAAAAACGTCATCAAAACCTAAACTAGGTTGCAGTTATTTATTTTTAAAATAAATAACAAAATTTGTTAAAAAAAAAAAATAAACTAAATCAAAATAAAATTTAACAAAATAATACTCTTAACATGCACTGTTTATTCAACGAATAATGAAACATTATAAATTAAAATAAAAACAAAAAGAAAAACAAGATACTTAAACATTTTAAAAATTTAGTTATTTAGTAAAAAAAAAAAAAAAACATAACAAAAGCATTACATTTATTTATAAATTAACAGGTACTTGACAAATGACTTAACTATTTGAAGATTGTGAAAAAAATCGTCAAAACTTTATATACTCGTAAGTTTAATTAATTTAGTCGAAAATTAAGTTCGACCGATTATAGGTAGACCTGTGAATGTATGAATTCATGAATATAAGAGAGACCATGAATGAATATGAAATGTAATTATTAATTAAAATAAGTTTATGTCTTCTTTTAAATCAAAATTTAAATAATTATTTATTAATTAAAATTAAGATTTGTATATAATTTTCTAATACAATTCATCAAAATTTATTGCATTTATGTGAAAAAAGAAAAAAAATAATTTTCGAAGAAAAGCTCTTTTGTTGAAAATATTTACGAAAAAATTAAAACAATTTTTTTAAATTGATCTCAAATTTTTCATTACAATTATTTGCATTAATTAATTAATTTAATTAGTAAATTTGTCTAATTTACTTAAAAACCCATTTTAAAAATCAAAACCTCTTTACATCCAAAAAATCAAATTAAATTTATGTTTCCTTTGAAAAATCAAAAAAAAAAAAAATTTACATTCCAAAATCAAAATAAATAATTTAAGTTTCGTTTTAAGTAACTTATGAAAAAACTAAATGCATTTAGAGTTTGATTTTCACACAATACGAAACTCTTCTTATAAAAATACATAAATATATTTATTCCATTTACAATACATGTCGATAGGAAGAAGCACAGTTTAAAAGACCACTTAAGAATTTATAATATTTTGAATGTGGTTTTGGAATGAAGCTATGAATCAGATGAAGTTATAAAACCGAATATTACTAAATATTATTAAAAAAACCAGGAAAAAAAACGTTTCATAAATTAAAAAAAAAAATAATTTTATTCACCATCACCAACAAAAACAATCAAGTGCGATTCGAATTTGCGATTTTTTTTTAATACTGTCCAAAGTATAAAAAAATAAAAACAAGTAAGAACATTAAATTGGGCTGTGCTGAATCTTTGATACCTTCCACCTGCGTCTTAAACTCAATATTATAACCAATGTTGGCTGCAGTTACATTTTAATACAGTTAATTAAACTTGAAATTCTAATACCATTTAAATTTTTAGTTAATTGTTTTTCTATTTGGACCAGTATTTATTAGAATTTCTAATTTATTATTTTTATACCCTCCACACCACTGTACAGAGAGTATATATCAGTTTGTCATCCCGTTTGTAGCACGTGGAAATATGAATTTGCGATCCCATAATATTCAACAATCACAAAATAAACCATTTCCTAGGTAAAGTTAGTATAATATTGTTTGTCATAATTTTGAGGAGATCAGTATTGAAAATGGGGTAAATCGCCTCTTAGAAATGCTATAAAATTTCGTATAAAAAACTAGTTTGTAAAAAATGTGTATACGTAATATATTTAGATATGTTTCAGTAATGCATTCTGGTTTATTTGTTGTTTTTGTATTGTTTGTTTTTTTTATGAGAGTAAGAGAGTAACTCAGGTGGATATTGTCTTACTCTCTTTAAACAACAAACAAAAATTTATTTGTACTAGCAGATGCCAGCGCTCGAAATTCGAGTGCAAATTCTAGGAAATTTTATTTTTTCGCTTAATAAAGACCCTAAAGGTATGCTTCACACTTCAACTCATTTTAAATGAAGAAAACAAACTCAACACATTAACACAAACACATTAACAAATTTAATAAACACACACTTAGCATCCCTGCAGGAAATGTCAATAGTGAAACAGTACTGATTCACTATTGACTTTGTCACCAGTACTACTGACCAACATACCCCAGACAATGTAATTTTCTATAGACATTTAACATGTACGTGTCATTGCAAATCACTAGTGACATTGGTACTATTGATTAGGTAGTGACTAGGTATTTCTCATGGGACCATATGTAGACATTGGAACCAGAGATTTTTGTACAAATTTGATTGTTCTTTCACCTTTATTTTATAACTTCATTTACTCATTATGTTTTTTTTTTTTTTTTATATTATAAAATATATTTTTATTCACCTTTTATATTAAATTTTTCTATACCTTGTTTTAAAACTTTAGTTTTTCGTCCAACCACGTGTTTTAAAACAAAACTGTAGAAATCTAGAAGAAGCAGAAGCCCCAACTTCTTTATGAAAAATTTTTTTAACAGATATAGCAAAGTAAAAAGTGTAGACGCTTAGTTGACAATGTCAACAAAATTGTAGACAAAAGTGATAACTTGGAGACACTTGACCCCAGGCTTCCTGCAGGGATTGTATAATTTTATATATGTGTTAGTATCAACGTTAAACGATCATACCTCCAAAAAAATGTTCCAGACGATGAAAATCTGAAAATCTGGTAAACAGCTAAAAAGAAATACCTTTCAAATGATAAATTTTTTGTCAAAATCGGGGTAAAACTGTGAAACTTACATCGGTCACAATAAATCGCCTTGCCTATTAATATTATAGATATATCTACATATATTATAATTGCATTTAATAATTGCTTTCAATTAGAAATGCATTAAAATACCAAAAATTTTTGTTAGCTACCTCATTAATTTTAAACATCATTGCATAATGTTTAGCTAATTATATTGGTTATAATATTGTGTTTAGAACAAGGGTACAGGGTATCAACGATTCGACACAGCCGCAAATAACCTTCTTACTTATTTTACAAAAACAATGATGATTTTTTCATAAAAAGAATTAACCTCTGAAAAATTGCATTGCTGGGACATGCGTAAACGAGAAAAGAAATCGGCTAAACCCTACAATTCAAAAACAGATATACGTCTATGACAATTTTAAGTTGGTTGAACTATTAAAAGCTTGACAAAAAAAACATTTGCTCTTGTTTTCTAACCATTATTTATACTAATATTTAAAAAATAAAAATTGACTGAGGTGATTAATTTGGCAATTAAATATTAGACGAACTCTTCTGCCTATATCGGCTGCGGCTCAAGTACTAGAGAAAGAGTCGGCGGCGGCACAATCCGGCTTTAAGCCGCACGACTTAGACTTCTTGACATGTCCCAGTTGGCTACGTCTTTAAGATATCTTAAACGACGGGTACAAGACAATAGTAAATCGTTGAAGACAAATTGAGGACAGTTCGAACAAATCGTTGACGAAATTTTCATACAAATGTCCGCGGAATCATACAAGACCATAAGAGAGACACTTTCGCTTATCTGGTCGTTGACGATAGTATGAGCGAAAAAAGTTCCTCATTATCGCCGACGACCATATAATCGACAATATGCTCCATCTTGTCGTCGACGATGACGTAGGCGATATAATCTATAATGTGATCATTGACGACCATTCTGGCGACAATATCCTGCCTACTGCCGTTGACGACAATATAAGAAACGCATTCGCTCACACTACGTCAACGACAGTATTACGGACACTTTCACCCACACTATCGTCAACGACAGTACGAGGGACACTTTCGCCCTAAATAAAGTAAAAGTAAACATTTTGAAATTTTTGAATTTCATTTGAATTTAATTTCATTTTAAATAATTATAAAAAAAACAAGTAAGAAAATTATAGTCGGTCTAGACCGACTATACGATACCCTATACCATGCGTTTAGAAACCCTATCTCTTAGGCCCAACTAACTGGACATAGAAAATAAGCAAAAACCAAATTTGAGTGGGATTTTTATTAATTTTTTTGGCTGCAGATATAAAAAAGTTCATATCGGATGCTATATCTATAAAGGGGCTAGGTCCAAAAATGGACCGATCCTGATCATGTTTGGTAAAGTCTCTTGTATTTTGCAAAAATATGTACAAACAAAATTTGAGAAGAATCAGTGCAATATTTTTGTTTTTTAATAGATTTAACTGAAGATCGGGAAGCAGCTCTATATGGGGTCAAAGGGATCATTTTTGGACTACTCATTAGTGGATGTAATGAAGGCATACAAACCCAATTTGAGTAAGATCTATATGACAATTTGGATCTTATGGCAATTTATGTCGATTTCATATGGGTAATTTGTATGGGGGCTAGGTCTGAACATGGACCGATTCTCACCAATTTCAATAGCGTTCATCCCATGGCCGATGAAAGCTTATATACCAAATTTCATCAAAATATATTCATATTTGCGACCTGCAGTTTGATTACAAGCTTTACATGGACACACAGACGGACGGACGGACGGACGGACGGACGGACATTGTTAAATCAACTCAGAAAGTGATTCTGATTCGATCGGTATAATTAAAGATGGGTCTAGGTCAAATATTTTTGGTTGTTACTAACAGCAGCACAAAGTCATTATACCCAAACCACATAGTGGTATAGGGTATAAAAACACATCAAACGATAAAAATCTATATATATAAAATTCATTTTCTGTTTGTTTGTTTGTTTGTTTGACCGCTATACAAATTTTTATTTTTCAACGGATTTTCCTGAAATTTTGTACACACGATCTCTATACCCCAGGAAAGGTCGCCATATACTTTTTACTGGCCACGCCTACTTTTACGCCCACTTTTTATGTAAAATTCATTTTCTGTTTTATTCATATTTGGTCACTATACAAATTTTTTTTGTTAACAGATTTCCCTGAAATTCGGTACACACGATCCCTGTACTCCAGCTGAGGTCGCCATATACTTTTTATCGACCACGCCTACTTTACGCCCACTTTTGATATACAATTCATTTTCTGCTTTTTGGTATATTTGTTCGGTATACAAATTTTTATTTTTCAACGTATTTCTCTGAAATTTGGTACACACGATCTTTGTACCTCAGGCCAGGTCACCGGGTGATTCTTGCGGCCACACCTACTTTTACGCCTACTTTTTGTATACAATTCGTTTTCTGTTTTTTGGTATATTTGTTTGCTATACAAATTTTTGTTTTTCAACGGAATTCTCTGAAATTTGGTACGCACGACCTCTGTACTCCACCTAAGGTTGCCATATGCTTCGTACCGGCCACGCCTACTTTGACGCCCACTTTTTGTATACAATTCATTTTGTTTTTTGGTATATTTGTTCGCTATACAAATTTTTATTTTTCAAGCCATTTCTCTGAAATTTGGTATACACGATCTCTCTGCTCCAGGAAAGGTCGACATATTCTTGGTACCGGTCACGCCTACTGTTACGCCCACTTTTGGTATACAATTCATATTCTGTTTTTTGGTACATTTGTTCGCTACACAATTTTTTTAACGGATTTCTCTGAAATTTGCTACACACGATCTCTGCAATCCAGAGAGGTCGCCATATGATTCTTGCCGGTCACGCCTACTTCTACGCCCGCTTTTTATACAAAATTAATTTTATGTTTTTTGTATATTTGTTCACTATAGAAATTTTTATTTTTCAAGGGATGTCTAAAATTTGGTCACACGATCTCTATACTACAGGGAAGGTCACCATATGCTTCTTACAACTTCTATGTATATAAAACTTATTTTTTCCTTTTATTTGTTTCTTTATTTGATTGCTATAAAAACTTTTATTTTTCAATGGCTTTCTTCGAAATTTAGTACATATTCCAGGGAAGTTCGCTATATGATTTTTACCAAACACCCCTACTTTTACGCCCAATTTTCTTATAAAATTCATATTTTGTTGTGTGGTATATTTCTTCCCTATACAAATTTGTAGTTTTCAATGGATTTCTCTGAAATTTGGGTTACACGGAAATAACTACACGGTGAACAAATTCCCCAAACTTAAAAAAAGGTACCCAAAAGAAATGAACAAATTCCCCATTTATTTTTAATCGAAATAAAAAATGAACTTACTCCCCAAATTCATTCTTAAATTTTTACATATTTTTATTTAATGAATTTTGTTAAATATTTATTTTAGTAAACATTTGCATACTGCTCTCAATATATGTCCAACAATAAATGCATTTAAAATGAGTATTCTTTTCAAAATAAGTTGGCAACAGCTGCGCGCGGCGTGCGACCGCGGACTCGGACGCGACGGGTGCCGACGCGACGCGCTCTCGGAACACAGCTCAGCTAAAATATCGCAATGCTCTAAAAAATATGTTTTAGGAATTAAAATAAGTTAACGAGAACTAAGCGGAGGCACGGGTAGTAGCTGCGAGGAAGCGGCGCGAGGCGCGCGGACGCGACGCGCTCGCGGAACACAGCTCAGCTAAAATATTGACCGCGGACTCGGACGCGACGGATGCGCACGCGACGCGCTTTCGGAACACAGCTCAGCTAAAATATCGCAATGCTCTAAAAAATATGTTTTAGGAATTAAAATAAGTTATCGAGAACTAAGCGGAGGCACGGGTAGTAGCTGCGAGGAAGCGGCGCGAGGCGCGCGGACGCGACGCGCTCGCGGAACACAACTCAGCTAAAATATCGACCGCGGACTCGGACGCGACGGATGCGCACGCGACGCGCTCGCGGAACACAACTCAGCTAAAATATCGCAATGATCTGAAAAATATATTTTGGCGATTAAAATAAGTTGACAGCAACTGCGCGGCAGCACGGGTGTGGCGGCCAAACGCGCGGCGCGCGACCACTGACTCGGACGCGACGGATGCGCACGCGAAGCGCTCTCGGAACACAGCTCAGCTAAAATATCGCAATGCTCTAAAAAATATGTTTTAGGAATTAAAATAAGCTAACGAGAACTAAGCGGCAGCACGGGTAGTAGCTGCGAGGAAGCGGCGCGAGGCGCGCGGACGCGGACGCGACGCGCTCGCGGAACACAGCTTACCAAAAATATCGCAATGATCTGAAAAATATATTTTGGCGATTAAAATAAGTTGACAACAACTGCGCGGCAGCACGGGTCTGGCTGCCAAACGCGCGGAAGCGGACGCGACTCGCTCGCGGAACACAGCTTAGTGAAATGTCGTATGATAAATGTTATCTACGTATGTGAAATAATTACCTGTTGATCAAAATAGGCCACACATATACTATAAGCAGTTGCTTAAAGAAACCTTGCGACACAATATTAAACGTTGCATTAGTCTTTCATTTCTGAAACTTGAATTTGACGTCTCTGCTCAATGATGATCACTTATTGAATGAAGTAATTCAATTTTTAAAAGTTTTGATTCCTTTAATTTGCGGCCCATTCCGTTATATTTAATGTTTATAAATAAACTGAAAAAAAAACTTAAAGCGGTTTCGCACCTTATTTTTGAAGCATTTTTGCTGCAGCATCTTATAAAAAACTTCTAAATTAAAAAACCAAAAACTTTTTAATTGAAATAAAAAATGAATTTACTGCCCATACAAATTTTTGGGGAGAAAGTTCATTTTATTGGGGAATTTGTTAATTGGGGACTAAGTCTCAGCGCCTGGTAAGCATAGTGAACAATTTTTCAAGTCAAAGGCCTTTTCATCCCGGGCAAGACCGGGTAAAAACAGCTAGTAATCTTATATATTAAAAGAATTTATGAATAAACTTTGCATTCAAGATTTTTTTCAATATTTTTCTTCTCTCAAACCTCTATAACTAGAGTTCTAATTAACGTAGGCTGTTGACATAGGTCTAAGAACCCTCAGTGGATCAAGCTCCTTCTTTTGAGCTATTAACTGCTTAAATTCGTTGGGTTTGAGGAAACTTATGCGTGAAGAATCAACTTTACTTTTACTGTACGTTAACTTATCTTGGCATATTTTGGCATTACTGTACATTAACTTCTCTTGGCAAATTCGTTGGGTGTGAGGAAAGTTATGCGTGGAGAATCAACTTTACTTTTACTGTACGTTAACTTATCTTGGCATATTTTGGCATTACTGTACGTTAACTTCTCTTGGCAAATTCGTTGGGTTTGACGAAAGTTATGCGTGGACAATCAACTTTACTTTTACTGTACGTTAACTTTTCTTGGCATATTTTGGCATTACTGTACGTTAACTTCTCTTGGCAAATTTTGATATTATATTATAAAAATTCTAAAAATAACTTAATAATAACTTAATATTTTAATATTTATTTTTAATTTTACGAAAAACTAATCGTAGCTCTTTTGTGAATTCCCCGTACGTTTCGCCTTCTTTTCTTGTGGCTTCTATAAAAGAAAATATAAATAGATTTAATTCATATGAAGACTAATTAATAATGAATTAATAATTAATTTATAATTAATAATTAACTTAATAATTAAATTAATAATAATCGATTTACTTACTTTTGCAATAAATCACTTAAAAAATTTTTAATATTCAACTTTTAAACAATTTGACACCTTCTCTCTTTATTTGATAGCCAACTGAATAATAATTGGTGATGATTTTTCTATAGAAAATTTTTTTGTTTTGTCTTGTAGCCGTTAATAAGTACTGTTATTTTTCTTTTTTTGAACACGCAAAGCATATACAATGAGATAAATGCAGTACATGAACAATTTGAAGACATTGTCGCTCATGCTGTCTTTAACGGTGTTCAATTTACGAACAACTTGAAGACATCGTCGCTCATCATGTCACTAACGGAGTTCGATTGACGGCAATCTTGCCACGATATCGCTCTTCTTGACGTCAACAGACTCATACACGACAAACCTGTTTTTTCGCTTAATTTGTCGTCTATAGAATGTGATACATAACCATATAGTTATTTGTCATCCAGATGGTCGTTAATGAAATTGTAATTAAATCTCTGCACGAAAGACTCATAGACATTATCGCTCAAATTCGCGTTAATAAAGTTCGGTATATGACAAGTAGAAGACATTGCCGCTTATATTGTCATCAACGGACCTTGATACACGACAAATACAGTTTTGTCGCTGAATTGGTCGTCAACTGGATATGATACACAACCTTCTGAGTAATTTGTCTCCCAGCTGGACGTTAACGACAATATCTGTAATATCGTCGTTATAGAAAACTTCATCGACAATTGTCGTGCGTGAAAAATTATAAAATATTTTAAAAGAATCGTTAAAGACAATGTCATCTACGACGATTTTGCCAACTGGGGTGTTGTATAACCAAACATATGTACACACTTATGAAGCAAATACTACAAACACAACGACCACAACAACTAGAATAATAACAAAACAGAAAAATAATTATACCCTATACCACTATGTGGTTTGGGTATAATGACTTTGTGCTGCTGTTTGTAACAACCAAAAATATTTGACCTAGACCCATCGTTAATTATACCGATCGAATCAGAATCACTTTCTGATTTGATTTAACAATGTCCGTCCGTCCGTCCGTCCGTCCGTCCGTCTGTGTGTCCATGTAAAGCTTGTAATATGAATGTATTTTGATGAAATTTGGTACATAAGCTTTTATCGGCCATGGGATGAACGCTATTGAAATTGGTGAGAATCGGTCCATGTTCAGACCTATCCCCCATACAAATTACCCATATGAAATCGACATAAATTACCATAAGATCCAAATTGTAATATAGATCTTACTCAAATTGGGTTTGTATGCGTTCATTACATCCATTAATGAGTAGTCCAAAAATGATCCCTTTGGCCCCATATAGAGCTGCTTCCCGATCTTCACTTAAATCTATTAAAAAACAAAAATATTGCACTGATTCTTCTCAAATTTTGTTTGTATATATTTTTGCAAAATACAAGAGACTTTACCAAACAAGATCAGGATCGGTCCATTTTTGGACCAAGTCCCTATATAGATATAGCATCCGATATGAACTTTTTCATATCTGCAGCCAAAAAAATTAATAAAAATCCCACTAAAATTTGGTTTTTGCTTATTTTCTATGTCCAGTTAGTTGGGCCTAAGAGATAGGGTCTTTAAACGCATGGTATAGGGTATCGTATAGTCGGTCTAGACCGACTATAATTTTCTTACTTGTTTTTTTTCAAGTTTTTTTTATATTTTCATGCAAATCTCGGGACTATTAAAACTAATTTTGATTATTTTAAATAGTAAGCTGCCCAATATGGTAATGAATCATTTCAACTAAAAACGGGCAACTCAGCTTACCACAGACGGATTTTTTGTTTAATTATTACGAACGGGATGACAAACATTTGCACAGTGATGTGGAAAGTATAAAAATAAACAAGTAAGAGTTTTAAATTCGGTTATGCTGAATCTTTAATACGCTCAACCCGTGTTATAAATACGTTATTTTTGCAAGGTTTGTCAACAATAAGAGACACCAAAGGCTAGATTTCAAATTATTATGGCTAAAAATTTCCAAAAATTTTCGCTACTTTCGTCCGTTATCTATAATATTAATAGGCTACGCGATTTCTTGTGACCGATGTTTTGTTTTACCGTTTTATCCCGATTTTGACCAAGCGTTTATTATTTGAAAGGTATTTCTTTTAAGCCGTTTTGCAGATTTACAGATTTTTAAATTTTTGCTTTATTTTAAGTAAATTGCATTTGAAGTTGTTACTAACACTTACATAAAATTATACAATGCTACCCAGCCAGCATTTACATATAAAAATAAGCGTTTTGTAAGCGTTCAAATGTAAGCAAAACACTGATAAAACGCTGCTGTGACCTTCACAAAAGACATCAAAGCAAGGGGTTTATAATCGAAAAGCACCCACTTTATAAGCGTTAAAAAGACGATTGGAAAACATGATTTTTAAGTAACGTAAAGGCCAGTATACACGGTCAAAATGCTTGACGTCAAATTCATGTACGTGTGCATGAAGCCTTGAACATACACGGTACTGCATAGCACTTCAATCATTCATTTGGTTTTTGATTTTGTGCTGTAAACATCATTACGGTAGCGGACGATACACTTGTCGCCATTTTGGCAGTGTGCTTAAAAACAAAAGAAAATGAAAAAAGAAGAAGAAAAGACGTATCTGGATGAAGGGGTGGTTAAAAAAAGGAATTCATTTACCCATGAAAACTTAATGGCAAGCTTCCAGCAATTCTAAAATATTTTTCCTTTCATCCGACATCTCCTCACCACCATTTGCTTCAAAGTCACATTAAAAATGAGAACATGCTTGATCAATCAACGATATACACACATCAAATTCGTACGTCATGCAAGCAGAAAATCTAAAATTTTTGATTTTGCTTCAATCATCGTCGGTGTGACACATACAAACACATTTTCACTAATACCACCAAAATGCAGTTCAATCATTTTGACCATGTATATCCCGCTTAATTACACGTTTTCTAAATGCTTAAAAAACACGTTTTGAAAATGCTTAAAAAACACGCATTTTTAATGAAATTAGTAAGCGTTTTACACACTTACTTTGTTTTGAATCTGTTTTTTATTGATACATTTAAAAAATCATTTTTAATATTAAATTTTTTTCTTAATAGAAAAATATTAAATTAAAATATAAAAATAGGAACTTCATTGTTGTTTCATTTAAAAAGTCATTATTACTTAGTATTTTAGTTTACTTTTTTTGTTGTTTTAATTTTAATACGATTTTTTGCGTACTGGAAATATGACTTAGAGGCAAACACAAAGTCCTCTTCCTTGCCTCCATTTTCAGCGAAAGTTTCTGCAATAGAATTTAAATATGAATATAAAAATGTAACTAGAAACCAGTTAAACGTATTTCACTTACGACGAATGGCAGTGGCGACAGTAAAGGCCCTAATGCACTTCTTATCTGCAGTTCCTCGCCAGGAAAAGCTCTCAGCAACGTTGTCAGTCATGATCTTCTGCCATGCTTCCGTAAAAAATTTTCTCGAATTGGATGTTGACAATCTTTTTAGATCTGCCTTCTAAAAATAGAAATAAAATCGACATCAGTATACAGTCACCGGACATTTTTCAAATTTAAATTCTTACCAGCAAAGAATTTTGTCGCTTAATAAGTCCAATAATTTATTAGCATGCACATTGGACACATTGCTCCCTACAAACTATGCAGCTCAACGTTTATTGAAATCAATAACGGCGCCATCCGACGAGTTCTCACTTTCATCAGAAATATAATTCTCGTGTTCAGAAATATAATCTTCGTTTGGCAACAAGGAATCTAAATTATTTTGTGCTTCAGGCACAACCTCCTGTTCCACAAATTCACTCTGGGTATTTACAGAACTTGCAGCCGCACCGTTCCATAGATGCTCAAAAATTTCGGTGCTGCTGCGCACAACACTTTTCTTCTTTTTTGCTGAAGACATTAAATAAGCAGATAATTACCTTTTTTAATAGCAAATGATAATTAAAAGTATCAAACGCACTTAATTTAACAACTTTAACAACAATTTAACACAATTTATTAACACAACTTATTAGCACAATTTGTAATGCCGAGAATGACACGTTTTGCTTAAATGTATAAAACACTTGCATTTGCAAGCAAATTGTCAACGGCGTTCGCAAAACACTTGCATTTGCAAGCAAATTACCAAAAACATTCGCAAAACACTTACATTTGCAAGCAAATTACCAAAAACATTCGCAAAACTCTTATTTATGCAAGCTTGCTGCAATCTTAATTTAAAAAAACGCTTGCCAATATGTTTGCTGGGTATGTGTGTGTTTATTAAATTTGTTAATGGGTTTGTAATAAAAATGAGTTTGTTTTTTTGTGTTGATTTGTGAATGGGCTATAATTGATTAGCATACCTTTAGGATCTTTACTTAATGAAAAAATAAAATTTCCTAGAATTTACACTCGAATTTCGAGGGCTGGAATCTGCTAGTTTAATTAAAACCAATTGTTAAATGCAATCAGCATAAATGCAAATACATAAAATTACATTCTTGTTTGTTTAAAGAGAGTAAGAGCATGACCATCTTATTAAGTAAGAGCATAGCCATCATATTATGCTCTTACTCTTATCGATAAACCATTCGTTCACATGTACAAAAAAAAGCGGAAAACAGAAACAACAAGTAAACAAAAATGTGTGTATATGCATCGCTGATACCTATGAGTATCTATATGCCCATGTTCTGTTACATATAAACAGTTTTCACTATTTTTAGTTTTTTATACCCTATACCACTATGTGGTTTGGGTATAATGACTTTGTGCTGCTGTTTGTAACAACCAAAAATATTTGACCTAGACCCATCTTTAATTATACCGATAGAATCAGAATCATTTTCTGAGTTGATTTAACAATGTCCGTCCGTCCGTCCGTCCGTCCGTCCGTCTGTGTGTCCATGTAAAGCTTGTAATCAAACTGCAGGTCGCAAATATGATTATATTTTGATGAAATTTGGTATATAAGCTTTTATCGGCCATGGGATGAACGCTATTGAAATTGGTGAGAATAGGTCCATGTTCAGACCTAGCCCCCATACAAATTACCCCTATGAAATCGACATAAATTGCCATAAGATCCAAATTGTCATATAGATCTTACTCAAATTGGGTTTGTATGCGTTCATTACATCCATTAATCAGTAGTCCAAAAATGATCCCTTTGGCCCCATATAGAGCAGCTTCCCGATCTTCACTTAATTCTATTAAAAAATAAAAATATTGCACTGATTCTTCTCAAATTATGTTTGTATATATTTTCGCAAAATACAAGAGACTTTACCAACCATGGTCAGGATCGGTCCATTTTTGGACCTAGTCCCCATATAGATATTTCATCCGATATGAACTTTTTCATATCTGCAGCCAAAAAAATTAATAAAAATCCCACTCAAATTTAGTTTTTGCTTATTTTCTATGTCCAGTTAGTTGGGCCTATTAGATACGGTTTCTAAACGCATGGTATAGGGTATCGTATAGTCGGTCTAGACCGACTATAATTTTCTTACTTGTTTTTTCATGAAATTTTATAGCATTTTGAGAGGTATCTCCACTTTTTAGACCATATCTTGCCACAATGATGCCTGTGTTACCCCATTTTCAACAGCAACCTGCTCGAAATAATCATAAAAAATGTTATCTTAACATTAGCCAGGTAAATGGTTTATTTTGTGAATGAGCGTGATTTCAACAGGCAGACGGACAGACTGACATTGCTAAATCAAAAATTTATATACTTTATGCGGTCGAAAATTCATATTTCGATATGTTACAACCGGAATTATAAACTGATATATCTGTGGTTTTCTTGAATAACCGCGTATGTAAATTTTTGTCAGTTTTGAGTTAACGATGCCAAATATATTAATTTTTAACGCTCTTTACATGTGTTAAATTTTTTTTAAAAAAATATTGAACATTTCTGAGTTTTTTCTTTAAATAACGACGTTACTTAAATGTTTATTAAATTAATTTGCAGCACTAACGAAGTATGTCAACCTACGTTTGATCGCTGACAAATTTTTTTCTCAGAAAGCGACACATAGCGACATACGTTGTTATTAATGAAAAAAAATGCAACATAATTTTGGAGTAGTTTTCAGTTTATAACCACCTTGTAAAAACTTGTGTATTTATTTCTGTTATTTTTTGTCACTATTATTCTTGATACGTTGTTAAATTCTAATCCTAAGTCCCGTTAACTTGTTGTTGACGAAGAAAAGAATTAATTTTTCAAGCAACAACAACTTATGGTAGTTTTCTTTTTCAAAGAAAATGACGTTTGTCGGCATAAGTTGTTTTATCTGCACACACTTTAAGTGTAATTTACATATTGTTTTTTTCGTCCTTCTCTAGGATCTATTCCTCTGAAGATTTTTGACACATAATTTTATATAAAGAATTTATTGCCCATATCTGCAGGACTGTTAAATAAAAAGCTCTAAAATCTTTATATTGAGCCCATAATTTCAAATATAACGTTTTTTGGCTCCCCTGAACATTTTGATTTTATGACATACGCGGTTATTCTAGAAAACCACAGATATACCCTCTGCACACCGGTGTGGAGGGTATAAAAAGGAAACTCCATGACTTGGGACCGGAATATACTTTTCTATATCCCTATTGCTGAATCCAAATATTATCTAAGAATTTAACTGAAAACAAGTTTAAAATTAAAATGTTTATTGTAAAGGATCCAAACAAATTTCAAATCTGGTATACTATTAAACGCCCCCGTTATTAGAACATTACTGAAACCGATACCTTGGCCGAAGTGACATTTTTACTTGATATATTCTTTAAAAGTTAATGGCTTTAATTATTATGGATTTGGAGGATACTCGTATCTAATTCATATTGTTATAGTTGGCTTAAAAAATGGGACATTTGCAGAAATTTGGAATCACTGCTTGGAATCACTTGTATTGTTAAGCATTTGATATTTGACGATACTGATGGACTATGAGCTCCACGCGTTGTAAGAACTTCCAAAGCTATCAAAGCTGTACATAATCAAATTTATCGAAGTCCACTCCGGAAGCAACAAATACTCTCATAGATAATGAATATGTCGTCGGTATCCATTTCCCGCATCACTAACAATTACTTGGGTCCTCAAACATTCAAAAGATGTACGGGGATTGGATTTTAGCAAAAAAAGCGAAAGCATTACTGAAGTAAACAATTTTGTATGAAACCATCATGATAACTCGAAAAGCTAATGATGCATTTCGATTCCTCGGACCCAAATTAGGGAGAAACAGTTGATTCCGCGCATTTTTCTCCAATTACACAGTGTAATTGGCCACCTGCTGGTCCAGACCTAAATCCTTTTGCATGAAAAACGCTAGTAGGGTTAAGAGCGCATGGCGCTTGTACTAGCACTTATCTTAGCGGTGGTTTATTTTCTATGGATTTGGTGCGTAGACTACTAGTCGCACTGAAGACTCGAGTTCGTAACTGGATTGAAAAGCAAAATATTAGGAAGTTCTTAACTATATTTTCGGTAAGCAATTGTAAACCTTGAAGATAATATTTTCCTAATAGCAAGAGCAAGTGATTTATTAACCGGCCAGAATCGTATAATGTTCCACTTGTGTCATATTCATTATGTTGTCATATATAACTATTTAAATTTAAACCAATAGAAAGATTATTTTTTTTTCAAAATGTTGAATTTTTAATAATTCAAAATTATTTTCTTGTCCATGTGTCTTTATTAAAAATCATGAACAACCATAAGTGAATTCCAAAATCTATTCTTAGTAATATACAATCTAATGTTTTTTTAATAACTGATTAAATGTATTGTAACTAGTTAGGATTTAGTGCCAAATTTTAGATTATATACAACCAACAAAAAAAAAAAAAAACATACAAACACACAAACACAAATATATATAGTTACCTTATATTAATAAAATAAAAACAAGTGGCAAAAAATTTAATAATTTTCGGTATTTGAACTATTAAAAATTTAAAAAAAAACTTGTACCTTTCTGCAGTTAAGATAAAAAAATACCAAGTGTCAAACTAGTGATCAATGTAGAATTATTCAAATAACAAAATTGTTTACAAGCTTTTTCTGAACTTCAAAAAAAAAGAACAAATAAAAATCATTGTCTTCACATCCCTGCAAATGTTTAAAAAAAAATTTAAAGGTTTATAAACATAAGCCATTTTTCGTTGAAAAAGATTAAACAATTTGTAAATCTTGGTAAAATTAACAGTCTTCCCTTTGTTAAACGTTACTGTTAATGATATCTTTTGTACACTTCACACTTTACTTGTGGCAATATTTTTTTTTTTAATAAACAGCAAAAATAATTGTAGTCGGCCAAGTCCGATTATATGATACCCTACACCTCGGGCAGGGAAATAAATTTGGCGACTGGATACTTATATTTGTATTAAATTTTTGGATACAGTTAAACTTAATTCACCAAATTTCATTCCTTCTACCAATTTTCTAAAGTTATTCTGGTGTAGGGTAAAAGAAAAGTATTAATTCAAAAATCTTGTGTCAATAATTTTTATTACGATATGATTATAATTAAATTTAAGTATTTGTTAAATTATAATGTGGAAATCACAAATTTCCTTTATATAATTGAAATGTTCAAAAATTAAATGCAAATCGAAAAAATAATTTAGATTGACATTGAACAAATAATCAATAATTTGAAAGTTCTGTTTACCGAGCTAAACAAAACATGTTTGATATAGTACACAAAAAAAATTTTTTTTTTAATTTTCAATAATCTAAAAATAAAACTGTTCAGATTTCAATCCAAAAAAAAAAAAAAAAATAGTTATTAAAAATACAATAAAAAATAAAGAAAAATATTACACAATTTAAAAAAAGAACAGACGGAAAAATTTAATCAATCCCCCTTTATTAATCTTTTAAAAAAATAATAAAAAATATATATATGTAATAATAAATAAAAATTAATCATTAAACAAAAAATGCTGTGGTGTTTTAATTGTGACAATTTTATTTTGGAAATTTTATAATTAGATACAATAAAATTGCCTTTCTATCATTATATAAATCCCATTAACATTTACAAGGGTTTCTATTTAATTTAATTTTGTTTTTAAATTATAGGTTTCAATCAAGCAAATTGCAACACAAATAGAAATTTCATCTTAAAACTTGTATAAAAATACAATGTCAAACTTATTTATACATAAATCTGAGTTGCTAAAATTAAAAAAAAAAAAATAATTATCGCATTTAATTTTTATACCCTATACCACTATGTGGTTTGGGTATAATGACTTTGTGCTGCTGTTTGTAACAACCAAAAATATTTGACCTAGACCCATCTTTAATTATACCGATCGAATCAGAATCACTTTCTGAGTTGATTTAACAATGTCCGTCCGTCCGTCCGTCCGTCCGTCCGTCTGTGTGTCCATGTAAAGCTTGTAATCAAACTGCAGGTCGCAAATATGAATATATTTTGATGAAATTTGGTATATAAGCTTTTATCGGCCATGGGATGAACGCTATTGAAAATCGGTCCATGTTCAGACCTAGCCCCCATACAAATTACCCCTATGAAATCGACATAAATTGCCATAAGATCCAAATTGTCATATAGATCTTACTCAAATTGGGTTTGTATGCGTTCATTACATCCATTAATGAGTAGTCCAAAAATGATCCCTTTGGCCCAATATAGAGCTGCTTCCCGATCTTCACTTAAATCTATTAAAAAATAAAAATATTGCACTGATTCTTCTCAAATTTTGTTTGTATATATTTTCGCAAAATACAAGAGACTTTACCAACCATGGTCATGATCGGTCCATTTTTGGACCTAGTCGCCATATAGATATATCATCCGATATGAACTTTTTCATATCTGCAGCCAAAAAAATTAATAAAAATCCCACTCAAATTTGGTTTTTGCTTATTTTCTATGTCCAGTTAGTTGGGCCTAGGAGATACGGTTTCTAAACGCATGGTATAGGGTATCATATAGTCGGTCTAGACCGACTATAATTTTCTTACTTGTTTTTATTCAGGTATGCGATGGAAATCGATTTAGACACTAAAACGATTTAAATTCAATTAAAGTTGTGATGCGTTTATATTTTTCATTTTAAAGGGTGTCCCAACAAGAACGAAATTTTTAAATTTTAAATAAAACACAGATATTTAAAAAAAAAATCGTGAAACTTTGTTATATCGTAAAGTAGACAGAATGAGGTTATGTATGGAACAATATATCGTGCAGATGGCCGCCGCGGCTTTGCTGGCATGCACGCAATCTTTTAATGAAATTTTCAATGACCGTTTTGCATAAATGCTGCGGTATTTCATTAATGCAGCGTCCAATTTCCTCTTTTGAGGCTTGAGTCGTCGTCGGCTTATTCGCGTAAACCATCGACTTCAAAAAACCCCAAAGAAAAAAATTTAATGGTGTTAAATCGCACGATCTAGACGGCCAATTCTGATCTCCAAAACGCGAAATAACACGACCGGGAAATGACTGATGCAGCAATTGAATTGTTTCTCTGGCTGTATGACATGTGGCGCCGTCTTGTTGGAACCACATGCCCTCCATATTCATTTCTTCAATTCGAGGCAAGAAAAAACTGGTTATCATTTCACGATACCGAACACCACTGATTGTTTGCGCTTGACCTGCCTCATTTTCATAAAAAAAAGGTCCAATGATTCCTCCAGCCCAAAAACCACACCACACAGTGACACGTTGAGGATGCATTTGCTTCTCGTGAATCACTCGAGGATTTTCCTCACCCCAAATGCGACAATTCTGCCTATTGACGAAGCCATCAAGATGGAAATGGGCCTCGTCACTGAAGATGATTTTAGCGGCAAAATCAGCATTTTCATGTTGTCTCTCCAATACCCAATTAACGAACTCCCTTCGCTGTCCATGGTCAGCTAGCTTCAGTTCCTGAGTCAATTGAACTTTGTATGCATGAAGATGCAAATCTTTCGTCAAAATTCGCTGCATAGTGGATTTGGAGACACCAATTTGCTGAGCTCTTGTCGAATTGAGGTGGATGGAGTTTGAGCGACATCATCACGTACAGCTGCGACATTTTCGGTCGATCGACCTGGTCGATGGCGCGTTGTTGTCTTTAGATCACTAACAGACCCAGTTTCGGCTAATTTATCCATTAATCTCTTTACAGTTGACTGTTTTGGAGCATTATTGTGACCCCAAATTTATCGCAATTTGCGAACTGTAGCCGCAAAACTTTCACCATTTTGGTAAAACAATTTCACAATGAGAATGCGTTGTTCATTCGTGTAGCGCTCCATTTTTACTAACCTCGTACCTTCTACTAGCAAACAATAACAATTGTTCAAATGTCAAACAATGACACTTCGAATGTTGCCAGATTTAAAAATTGCGTTCTTGTTGGGACACCCTTTATAATGTCGATTTCAATTTCCATTTTGTTCTTTGGATCCGAATTGTCACGTAAATGTTTCCTCTTTATGTTTTCTTTTTTATTATCCTCTGCTGCCAAAATAATCGACATTTTATGATTTTTTAAATATTTAATTATAAATTTCATAAATGTTTAATTGTTATTTCACAATTTGCACTACAACTTGTCAATACATTGTTGCATTTTTCAAAAGAAATGATACGGAATGAAACAAAAGTGGAAAATGAATTCGATCGAAATTCATCACATCGTTGTCGATTTTAAAATCGTTTTCACTTTTGAAATCGATCGATTTCTATCATATACCTAATTATTTATGATTTTTCTCGAAGTTAAGTAAGCATGTGTTGTCGTGGTATTTCACAATATTTATTTGCGTTCTAATCCCTTCGTTTTGATCAATGGACCGACTTCTTTACGGTAGGACACATCTACATAAAAGTATATGTGAAATACTCCAAAAAAAAGTGTGTAAAAGGTTTGAGAGTATGATATAACCGCTTTCAAAAATAATCCCAAAGAAAATATTCGCGCAAACTTAATAGAATTATTTTTTTTTTCTTTTTTACTTTTTTTTCATATTTTTTTGCGATTTTTTTCGATAACAAAAAAAAGTTGGGCTTGAAAGTATTTAATAAACTCCACGAAATCGCTTTAGATTGGGCTAAGTCCTGCAACGTTCAAAAGGAAATATTGCACGGAGGAACTTTCAATGGATAAAACTCTCGAAAACTTTTGAAAAAGGTTGGCTTTCTTGATAAAATTATTCCTCTCAAATATTAATTTCCTCTGAAGTTTTCTTTTCGAAATCTTCAATCTTGTTGTAAGATCTTGTTTTGGAGAAAAGTTGGATATGAAAAGGACATGCGGCTCACGAACTTCAAACCTGTTTTTTGTGCGGTATCTCTTTGCGCGATTTCTTATTTGTACGTTTTCTTTTGTGCGTTTTTTTAGTAATTTGGAAATTTTCATTTATCTCACAAAAAGAAAACGCACAAAAGAAATCTAACAAATAAGAAATCACGCAAAGAGAGACCGCACAAAAACAGGGTTGAGCAGAGTTCAGAAAAAAAACACACTGAATAAAAAATTTGTACATATATGTAAACAAACATACGGTACGGTGAATCTATAGCTTTTGATTGGATTGTAATTTTGATATGCGGTTTTTTTTTTTGTTTGGTAGGTGAGACTTTAGCCTTTAAGTTTTGCTATAAAATGTAATTCTCTACCGAAAATAAAAAAAGTTGCGGAGGGTTTAAAATACATTTTCATTTGTAGTTGAATTTTAGTACAAAAGTGAAGTGTTAAAAGGTAAAAAAAGGTTTTTTTTTTAATATAATGTCTTATTTTTTCAGTTAATTTTACAACTAATACTTTTTAACAATTTTTTAAGTTAATTTTTTCAGAAAATCCCAAACTTTGGCCCCCGTAAACTTTTTAGTCCTAATGTGCACAAGGGCCAAAGGTTGTTTTTTTTTTTTTGTTTTGAAAGATCCCGAGTTAAAATATAATTTATTAAGCAGCGAACGTAAAAGTTACCTTATATTGGTTCAAGATAGAGAAGTTTCAATGAAAAACTCGTATGTTTTTGCTTTAGTTAAATTTTTTTTATTGTCTTTTTAAATATTTCTATATCAATTTTTATGGTAAATTTATGAAATATAACAATTTTTATTGTAAATTTACAAAATATATAAATTTTTAAATCAAGAAAATTTTTTAATATATTGTATTTGTATTGTATTGTATGTATCTTTATTTACAAATATAAAATAACATCTATATATATAAAATTCATTTTCTGTTTGTTTGTTTGTTTGTTTGTTTGTTTGTTTGACCGCTATACAAATTTTTGTTTTTCAACGGATTTTCCTGAAATTTTGTACACACGATCTCTATACCCCAGGAAAGGTCGCCATATACTTTTTACCGGCCACGCCTACTTTTACGCCCACTTTTTATGTAAAATTCATTTTCTGTTTTATTCATATTTGTTCACTATACAAATTTTTATTTGTTAACAGATTTCTCTGAAATTCGGTACACACGATCCCTGTACTCCAGCTAAGGTCGCCATATACTTTTTATCGACCACGCCTACTTTTACGCCCACTTTTTATATACAATTCATTTTCTTCTTTTTGGTATATTTGTTCGGTATACAAATTTTTATTTTTCAACGCATTTCTCTGAAATTTGGTACACACGATCTTTTTACCTCAGGCCAGGTCACCGGGTGATTCTTGCGGCCACACCTACTTTTACGCCCACTTTTTGTATACAATTTGTTTTCTGTTTTTTGGTATATTTGTTTGCTATACAAATTTTTGTTTTTCAACGGAATTCTCTGAAATTTGGTACACACGACCTCTGTACTCCACCTAAGGTCGCCATATGCTTCGTACCGGCCACGCCTACTTTAACGCCCACTTTTTGTATACAATTCATTTTGTTTTTTGGTATATTTGTTCGCTATACAAATTTTTATTTTTCAACCGATTTCTCTGAAATTTGGTACACACGATCTCTCTCCTCCAGGGAAAGTCGACATATTCTTCGTACCGGTCACGCCTACTATTATGCCCACTTTTTGTATACAATTCATATTCTGGTTTTAGGTACATTTGTTCGCTACATAATTTTTTTAACGGATTGAAATTTGCTACACACGATCTCTGTACTCCAGAGAGGTCGCCATATGATTCTTGCCGGTCACGCCTACTTCTACGCCCGCTTTTTATACAAAATTAATTTTCTGTTTTTTGGAATATTTGTTCACTATAGAAATTTTTATTTTTCAAGGGATGTCTAAAATTTGGTCACACGATCTCTATACTACAGAGAAGGTCACCATATGCTTCTTACAGGCCACGCCTACTTTACGCCAACTTCTATGTATATAAAACTTATTTTTTCCTTTTATTTGTTTCTTTATTTGATTGCTATAAAAACTTTTATTTTTCAATGGCTTTCTTCGAAATTTAGTACATATTCCAGGGAAGGTCGCTGTATGATTTTTACCGACCACTCCTAATTTACGCCCAATTTTCTTATAAAATTCATATTTTGTTGTGTGGTATATTTCTTCCCTATACAAATTTGTACTTTTCAATGGATTTCTCTGAAATTTGGGTTACACGAAAATAACTACACGGTGAACAAATTCCCCAAACTTAAAAAAAGGTACCCAAAAGAAATGAAGAAATTCCCCATTTTTTTTTAATTGAAATAAAAAATGAACTTACTCCCCAAATTCGTTCTTAAATTTTTACATATTTTTATTTAATGAATTTTGTTAAATATTTATTTTAGTGAACATTTGCATACTGCTCTCAATATATGTCCAACAATAAATGCATTTAAAATGAGTATTCTTTTCAAGATAAGTTGGCAACAGCTGCGCGGCAGCACAGGTGTGGTTGCCAAACGCGCGGAAGCGGCGCGTGGCGTGCGACCGCGGACTCGGATGCGACGCGCTCTCGGAACACAGCTTAGCTAAAATATCGCAATGCTCTAAAAAATATGTTTTAGGAATTAAAATAAGTTAACGAGAACTAAGCGGAGGCACGGGTAGTAGCTGCGAGGAAGCGGCGCGAGGCGCGCGGACGCGACGCGCTCGCGGAACACAGCTCAGCTAAAATATCGACCGCGAATTCGGACACGACGGATGCGCACGCGACGCGCTTTCGGAACACAGCTCAGCTAAAATATCGCAATGCTCTAAAAAATATGTTTTAGGAATTAAAATAAGTTAACGAGAACTAAGCGGAGGCACGGGTAGTAGCTGCGAGGAAGCGGCGCGAGGCGCGCGGACGCGACGCGCTCGCGGAACACAGCTCAGCTAAAATATCGACCGCGAATTCGGACACGACGGATGCCCACGCGACGCGCTTTCGGAACACAGCTCAGCTAAAATATCGCAATGCTCTAAAAAATATGTTTTAGGAATTAAAATAAGTTAACGAGAACTAAGCGGAGGCACGGGTAGTAGCTGCGAGGAAGCGGCGCGAGGCGCGCGGACGCGACGCGCTCGCGGAACACAGCTCAGCTAAAATATCGACCGCGAATTCGGACACGACGGATGCGCACGCGACGCGCTTTCGGAGCACAGCTCAGCTAAAATATCGCAATGCTCTAAAAAATATGTTTTAGGAATTAAAATAAGTTAACGAGAACTAAGCGGAGGCACGGGTAGTAGCTGCGAGGAAGCGGCGCGAGGGGCGCGGACGCGACGCGCTCGCGGAACACAGCTGAGCTAAAATATCGCAATGATCTGAAAAATATATTTTGGCGATTAAAATAAGTTGACAGCAACTGCGCGACAGCACGGGTGTGGCTGCCATACGCGCGGCGGGCGACCGCTGACTCGGATGCGACGGATGCGCACGCGACGCGCTCTCGGAACATAGGTCAGCTAAAATATTGCAATGCTCTAAAAAACATGTTTTAGGAATTAAAATAAGATAACGAGAACTAGGCGGCAGCACGGGTAGTAGCTGCGAGGAAGCGGCGCGAGGCGCGCGGACCCGACGGATGCGGACGCGACGCGCTCGCGGAACACAGCCTACCAAAAATATCGCAATGATCTGAAAAATATATTTTGGCGATTAAAATAAGTTGACAACAACTGCGCGGCAGCACGGGTGTGCTGCCAAACGCGAGGAAGCGGACGCGACTCGCTCTCGGAACACAGCTTAGTGAAGTGTCGTATGATAAATTTTATCTACGTATGTGCAATAATTACCTGTTGATCAAAATAGGCCACACATATACTATAAGCAATTGCTTAAAGAAACCTTGAATTTGACGTCTCTGCTCGATGATGATCACTTATTGAATGAATTAATTCAATTTTTAAAAGTTTTGATTCCTTTAATTTGCGGCCCATTCCGTTATATTTGATGTTTATAAATAAACTGAAAAAAAAAACTTAAAGCGGTTTCGCACCTTATTTTTGAAGCATTTTTGCTGCAACATCTTATAAAAAACTTCTAAATTAAAAAACCAAAAACTTTTTAAATGAAATAAAAAATGAATTTTCTGCCCATACAAATTTTTGGGAGAAAGTTCATTTTATTGGGGAATTTGTTAATTGGGGACTAAGTACTCAGCGCCTGGTAAGCATAGTGAACCATTTTTCAAGTCAAAGGCCTTTTCATCCCGGGCAAGACCGGGTAAAAACAGCTAGTTTTTAAATAAAGAAAGAGAATAAATATTTAACAATGACATAGGTATGTCGTCTGTTATAAATATAAATATGTATATAAAGTATTCTAGACATGTTTATAAAAAATAACTAATATTTATAGGTATGTATAAAATTTAGATAAATTCCTCTATAATGAGTTTTCTATAATTTAAAGCATTTTCAACATAATTATAAAGTGAATTCCAGTCGTTACATATTCGTCCATTCAAAATATTTATGACATCAAAATCAACAACAAACATCTGTTTCGAAATTCTTTAAATATTGGACATCTTGCCATGAAATGTTGAGTTGTTTCATTTTCGCCGGTGTTGCATAAAGTGCATGTATGGTTTCCAGTTGTATTAAAACTGTTTGAATTTAACGGTAATATACCGCATCTCGCTTTAAAAATGGTTGAGATTTGCCTTTGACTCCTCAAGTTTTCGATATAGTTTCTGTCCATACTATGGTTCAAATATTTATAAATTCTTGATGTACTATTTAGAGCTTGCTGTTGCATTTCCATAATTGACCTTGATTTCATTTCTTGAAGCAAAATCGTTCCATTTCGAATCCATTGTTGACTATTATTTTCAAAGTTAAATTGAACCCCAAATTCTCTACTTATTTCATTGATTTTCTTTGCCCAAAATATATTATCTCGTAACGCAACTAGTGATAATTTGTTTGGTAATCTGTTTTGGTTGTACTGAAATAGCGTTTTGTAGATATAGTCCATATGTAAATTCAATGTGTAGAAATGACTGCACTCTACTTTTGTTTCCAAATACAAAGCATAATTGGGTGTAAAATCTGGTAGTTTTAGAATTATTTTCAAGAAATACCTCTGTAACTTGTCTACCTCCTCGAATAAATAGTAACCCCAGACCTGAGCCGCATATGCTTGTATAGATCGGCAGACTGATTGAAAAAGCTTCCACTTAGATTTCAAGCTTATGTTCGGTTTATTAGGAAAACTGTTCCACGTTGAATTAATGCTATTCTTAGACGATATATTTCTTTTTTCAATATGTTTCCTAAAACTCGTTTGCGGGGTGAAAATTACGCCTAAATAGTTGTACTCATTCACAATTTTAATTTCTTGATTTTTGTACTCAATCTTATCACTTGATGCAAGCCTGCCTCCTTTTCGGAAGACCATCATTTCAGATTTAAGCATATTCACCTCCATATTCCACTGCTTACAATAATTTTCCAAGTTCTTTACCATGTTTCTCATTATTTGTATATCATCAGCCAATAAAACTATATCATCCGCATACATAAGCAAACGTATATTTATGTCATCTACCATCAGACCACCTCCCAAATGTTCATGCAGGTCATTTAAGTACAGTGTAAAGAGCAATGGGGACAGCAGACATCCTTGTTTAACGCCAGTATAAGTTTCAAAGTATTCAGTAAAATCTTTTCCTGTCCAAACTGCGGACTTTGTATGTTTGTACAAATTTTCAGTAAGGTTGACCAGTTTCGTGGACATACCTAATGAATGTAGTTTATATACAAGAGCTTTCCTCGGCACTCTATCGAAGGCGGCTTTAAAATCAACAAAAAATGCGTTAATCTTTTTCTTTTTATTCAGGTTATAATTGACTATTACTGATAAATTATAAATGTTATCTACAGTTGAATAGTGTGGTCTGAAGCCGGATTGAAATTCATTTAGAATATTATTTTGTTCAACCCAATTTGTAAGCCTAGAATTTATAATGCCCATAAAAAGTTTTGCCACACAGTTCATAAAGGAAATCCCTCTGTAATTGCAAGTAGAATTTACATTTCCTTTCTTATAAATGGGAAATATAATACTGCGCTCAAACTCTTCTCCTACATTTCCCGTTTCAAAAATTATATTAAAAGCATTAACAAGTTGTATAAGAAATTCGTCTGTAGCATATTTAAACATTTCATACGGCACTCTATCAGCTCCAGGGGCTTTCTCCAATTTTGTCTTTTTGATGATGTTTTTAATCTCCTGTAGAGTAATATTTTTGTCCAAATCATAGTTCACATGATACATTGGTGCATATTGAATGTCTTTTGACAAATTCGGTTGGTTAAGTAACGACTCGAAATATTTTCTAAATTCATCAGCAGGTATAGATGTTCCAATTTTAAGAACATCACCTCTTATTTCTCTAGCTAATTTCCACCATTCCTTAGAATCATTTATTTTATTGATTTTGTTGTTAATTTCATCATAATATTCCTTTTTACGTTTTCTACATTCACTTACGTACTCAAAATTAGCCTGCAGGTATTTGTCTTTATCTTGTGGATTATTTGATTTTCTAAATTCATTAAGTGATTCTAATGCTTTTTCTCTGGCGTTCATACATTTGAAATTAAACCATTTGGATTTGAATATGGGGGTATTTTTATTTTGTTGGGTATTTGGCAAAGATTTATTGATTACATTTATCAGTTGTTTTAAATTCATAACTACTCCTTGGAAATTTTGCAAATTTTTGTTGAGATTTTGTTGATAATTTTCTTTGTATGAATCTTTCCATCTAAGCTTTGGCAGTAGATTTAACTTTTTATTATCTTCCCAAGAATTTTTGATACACAGCTTCAATTTAAGTGGCATGTGATCTGACCATATTTTTGATTCAATCTCAAAATTCTGAATATATTGAAGAGCATCATGTGCGGTTGCACAAATATCATTTACAGAGTTGCCCACGTTGCTCATAAATGTGTATTCACCATTTTCATCACCTAATGTGCAGCCGTTTAATATTACAAAACCATAATTATTGCATAAATCTAATAAATTTTTGCCTTTAGCGTTAATGATGGCATCTTTAGATCGTCTCTCACTGAGACCTGCTATAAAATTTTTTGTATGAATTTCTTCTAAATCTTGTTGCAGTCTGCCGATACGTACATTCATATCCCCAACTATTACGGCATTATCGACTTGATTATTTTCAATTTTTTAATATATAAAAAAAAGTGTAACTTATTGTTAGTGTAATGAAAAAGTACTTTAAATCAACCAATTTTAGTAAAAATTTCTTCTAAATAGCCTTGATTTTCATCTTCTAAAAGTTGTTTAGCTTCTTCGTCTAATTCAATAGAGGTAGTTTTCCATTTTTGACGAATGTTGGACATATATCGATCTGAAGTGCACAACAAAATAGGGATAAGGTCTTCATTAGTACAACATCTGGAAATTTTCCTTGTGTTGTGCTCGCGAAAGATTCTGTATGTAGCCTTTGTTCCTTTTTTTTTGCGCTTCTTCAGATAGATCTCCTATTGGTAGCATATTGTTTTGAATTATTTGTTCCCCATGGTACAAAATTTTATGAACTGTGGATGGCATATATCTCCAAGAGTATTTTTCATTATAAAGTATAGCTGTTTTATTGGCGTACTCTCCAAATTTTTTTGCATTTTTCTTTCTGCTGCATGCTAGAACTTCTAATATGATTTTGAATCGTCTTATTAATTCATTATCTACACCTGTGATAGATGCTGCAGTTTCCGGATCGGAAAAAAATCTCCTTGCAGTATTTACATCATTTGTGTTTCCTTCCCCTTGTTTTGGTTGGTCGGTTACGAGGCCTAGCTGTGGATATTTTTGTTGAATTTGTTGTTTTTTTTTTCTTTCTTTTTTCTTCATTTTCTTTGTTTTTTCTCACTGTTTCGCCTAACGGACCAAATTCCAAATCATAACCCAATTTAAGAATATGCTCCATGAAACGTATTCTAGCATGAAGAGGGGACATTCCAAATTCGTAGGCTTCCTTAAAACTATCGTCTTCTGGCGGTGGTTGGCTTAATTGACTTGATGTCTTTGATGACGTTGACTTTGTTTCAGTTAAAGCTTGTGCAACTTTTCCATCAATCATTGTGAGACACATTTTAAAATGTACTTCAATGTCTTGGTCATCAAATTTAAATATTACTGGTTGAAGTTCCTTAATTTGATCTTTTATTTCTTGAACTTCTTCAGTTATGACATCTTTGGTTTCCTTTTTGATTGCAAATTTTATTGGTCTGCAATACTTTGTTGAAGAAGGAATTTAATTTTTCCATATATCAATTTCTGTTGCTCTATCTTGTTGATCTTGCAATTTTATTTCGGCTGATGTTAAAGTGACACTAATAGCAGATTGTGAAGGTAAGCATTCTTTTTTGGCAGAAACTAAATCTCGATACTCTGGAAAAATCCCACAATTCTTTTCATTGGTTCGCTTCCTCAATTCCTTATATTGATTTTTGGTCAATTTCAAATCCAAAAATAAGGCGAACGCTTCTTCCGGCGTAAATTTCTTATCTTCAATTGGTGTAGGAATGCTTTTCAAAATCCTCTTTGAATTTGGTGCAAAAATGAATCCTTAATAATTCTTTGATAAATTTCTTCATTGATATTCTCCAGCTTGCGCCTTCGAGATCTTTCACTACATCCGTCAATTGGTTTTGCTGGTCGACCCTTTTTTCCACTTTCGGTGGCAGTTGTAGATGCACTCTCAAAAATAAGTTCTTTATTAACCAGTCTTGGTAACGTTTGTACATCTTTGCCTTGCTATGAGAGCATTCAATGTGCCGTCTTTTCAAATTCGATGCAAAATTAGTTATTTTTCCTTTGTGCATTTCAATGTCTTCTACGTTACAATTCTTAAAGAAGTCGTTACTCACTATGTGCAAAATTACATCGTCTACATCATTTCGTTGAAAATAAATATCTGCCAGGTCTCTGTAACAGTACTTAGCCATTGCACAAATTGTAATGAATAATAATTGTGGAAACATTATTATAAATACTCTTTCTTGCAATTATGTAAAATAAAAATATTTATCTTTTATTACCACTTTTAGAAGCATAAAACACCCACACCCTAACCCCTTTTAAAAGGTGAAGCATACCTGCTCATATCTTAAAGGGCTATGTCGCAATAGTTTTTTTTTTACCATTTACCTGTTATTTAAATTGTTACCCATTTTGTCAGGTATTTAAACTATATAACTCTAATTCAGACTATTAATGTTTTTGAAAGATACCTATGTAAATGTACCTGTAACAATTAGCGCATTATATCTCAACCCTTTTTTATAAGTATATAACAACTCCTGACAACTCTACCGACACGCAAAAAAATACACCGCGGTGCACCGGTACGACCAACTTTTGTATTCATAACACTCAGACGGACGGACGGACATCGTTTAATCGACTCTGAAAGTGTTTTTGAGTCGATCCGTATAATAAAAGATGCATAAAGGTCCAATATTTTTGGCAGTTACAAACATCACCTCAAACTTAATATATGCTAACCACATATTGGACAACTTTTGTATTCATAAATTTTGCAGAAAATATCTAACCTTGGGTCAGAAAAATTGTTCTGGTGCACACGGGCGGAAACTGGCGGGTATATAATGTGATATAGGAGTATAGCGGAGGGTTCGGACTATAGAAGAGTGCAAGATTTTTTCTGACTGCTGTTGACTGGCAGGAGTTATGCTCTATTCTGTAGGAGATTTTCGGAAAATTTTGACCTTTTTTAAAAATTTTTTATTTTAAATTTCGGAATGACTCAGTGATTTTACATTTTTAACATTAATAGCCAAAAATTATACAAAATTTATTTCACTCCAAAATCTTTTAAATCAAAAAAGTTACAGTCATTCAAAAATAAAAATTTACAAAGAAATTTTTAATTTTAGCAAAATACTGAGAAAGCCCATTTTCGAAGACACTGTTCGCTATGACATAGTTGAGATATAGTCGCAATTTTTTGGTTCCCGAGGTTTACTAGTATTTACTTTGAATAACATAACTTTAAAATCGGTAACAAAAAAAAAATGATTTTTGGCCGCCTTCTCAAAATATGGTCCACTGTGCGGTGCCGAACACAATCATTATTGTATTTCATTTTGATATTTCGTTATGTACAGGAACATGTTTTTAACACGTATTTTTTGTTTCGAACACACGTAAACCACACAGATTCGAGTGTAGCTTTATTTTAAGTTCGTGTTCCACATGTACTGCTAAAAAAAACAGAACATGTTCTTGAACGCGTACATCTAAAAATTAAAACATTATCCATTCGCACTGGTTCAATATTGACATTTAAGTGGCTTGGTTTTGGACGACCAGTGTGTTTAGCTTCCTGAATTTTTCAATTACTCTCTTCGCAGTTGACATAGTTAGGTCAATATTCGGACTTTTTTCGTTATTTGTCAAATATTGTTCAGCAATGAAAACGCTTTATAATGCTCCATTTTTGCTAACCCTAAACTGTCTAACTGTCTCTTTCTTTTGGTTAACAACACTTTCCTACACAAATGGTGGTAAATTCTAATCTTGCGTTAATTTCGGCACACCCTTTATATGGTTTTAAGGAATATCTTCCTAAAATTGTCTTTTTTTTTTTTGGTAAAGCCCTAAAAAAGGCCACTTAATTTTTAATTTTTTTTTTTTGTTTTTTATCTAAAAACTCATTGTTTTTTCCTCCAGATGTTTATAACGGCATAAATGGCAACATGTCTTTAGACAGAAGAGACAATTTGTCTTTGGATAGAACCATAGGATCAGATAAATCTTCATCATTGTCACGATCAGAGGCAGGTACGTATGACGTGATACAGGCCGAAATTCAACATGCCAAACGGCACGACTTGCCCACAGGACAAACGGCCATCAACAATAATGGACCTAATGCACAGGGAACTAGTAGCGGCAACAGTGCAGAAAACGAAGCAGAAGCTAAAAAGAGGGTAAGCCAGCCATAAGAAATAAATATTCGATAAATTTAGTAATATTTATGATAATTTTACAGAAATGGCCCACCGAGAAATCATATTTTTTGGCCAAGGAATTGCTAATGAGTGAACGTACCTATAAGAAAGATCTAGAGATACTCAACAATCATTTTCGTCTCGAATTAACGCCAGAGGATGTGGAAAATTTACAGCCTCTCTTCGAGATGTTAGAATCGATGGGTCAACATCATAATATTTTCCTGCGTGATCTGGAACATCGCATGGTTTTGTGGGAGGGTCGTGGTACTCACGATACCCATCGTATTGGAGATGTTATGTTGAAAAATATGGCAGCTCTGCCCATTTATGATGAATATGCCCAGGCTCATGCAGAAATTTTGCAATGTCTAAATGAAATGTTTGAAACCGACAATCGTTTTCAACAAATCTATAAAGATTTTGAACAGCAGAAGATTTGCTATTTACCCGTAGGTGAATTATTATTGAAGCCCCTGAATCGTATGTTACATTATCAATTGATTTTGGAAAGTAAGTGTTTAAAAAATGTTCACGTCCCCAAATTTCTGATTCGCTTATGAGTTATGAGAACTTTTAAAGTCATATCAATAAGAAATATTTTTGTTCAGTTTATAACCGACTATGACTATGGCATTCATAAAATGTTCAAATTAAAAAGTATTTACACAGTCATAATTCCTAAGTGCTCAGAAATTTGTTGTTTACTCACGTCTATTGACTTTTATATATTTGTTCATGTAAGTAACTTTATGGCTAATCTATTACTATTATCTTTCATCCAGGACTTTGTGATTTCTATACTGAAGAACATTTGGATTATGGCGATTGTCAAGCAGTCTACCATTTACTGTCTCGCTCTACGAAACAAATACGCGTTCTATTACCCGATTCTATGAATTACATACAACTCTGTGAACTACAGCGTGATGTCATTGGTTTCGATAAATTAGTACAAAATCAACGTAAACTTATACGACAGGGTTGCCTTTTGAAACATTCTAAACGTGGCCTGCAACAACGCATGTTTTTCTTATTTTCTGATATTTTACTGTTTGGCTGCAAGTCACCCATCGATCAATCGTTCCGCATTTTGGGTCATGTCCCCGTTCGTTCGCTTCTAACCGAAAATGGCGAACACAATTCATTTTCTATATTTGGTGGACAATGTGCGATAACGGTTAGCGCTTGCACCACTGCCGAAAAGACACTTTGGCTGGCCGAATTGTCGAAGGCAGCAGCGGATATTAAAAATAAACCACATACCCAGTTGACGTTGAATTTGAAAAATTGCAGTGAGTATTAAAGTTTTAGTTTTACAATTTGTTTGTGTTTTTAATATCAAACAATTTAATGTTCGTTATTTTTGGCTGCCAAGAAAAGGAAGATGTTATGCCAAGTAAGAGACTTTTTAAGTTCTGAAATGATTTGAATTGATTATAAAAAATTTTTTGAGAACACAAAATTTTAAGTTTCCAAAATTTTTTTAATGTTCCAAAATTTTTTTAAAGGTGAAAATAAGTTTCTGAGGTGAAGCAAAAAAATAATTTTCATATCAATAATAACACTAGGTAACAATCTTTTTGTAATAAATAGAGTCCGCCTATTTCTTTTAAGTAGTGTGGCCTGCCAAGCTCGAAAACAGAATCTTAATTAATCAAGTTTTTTATGATTTTGATTATTTAGTATATTTCGAATTAGTAACATCGAATCTGGTTAATAAATTATCGAAAAAGTTAAAAAAATAATGCACAGATTGTTCTGAAATCTAATTAGTACTAAAAGTTCAATAGGCAAACATATGAAATAGTTTTTTTCTAAAACTGCAAATTAAAACAAGCCAGAGTGTGAAATACGGTACGAAAATGTACTTATTTAAGAAAAGGTACTTTTGAATAAAGGTTACTTTTTTAAGAAGAGGTACTTTTTAAGAAACTTTTCTTATTTAGGAAATGGTACTTTTTTAAGAAAAGGTACTTTTTAACAAAGGAACTTTTTAAGAAAAGGTACTTTTTAAAAAAAGGTACTTTTTTAACAAAGGAACTCTTTAAGAAAAGGTACTTTTTTAACAAAGGAACTCTTTAAGAAAAGGTACTTTTTAAGAAAAGGTACTTTTTAAGGAAATGTACTTTTTTAAGAAAATGTACTTTTTTAAGAAAATGTGATTTTTTAAGAAAAGATATTTTCTACGAAAATTTTCATTTTAAGAAAATGTACTTTTTTTAAAAAATACATTTTATGTAAGAAAAGGTACTTTTAACAAAGGCACTTGAAGAAAATGTTCTTTTTAAGAAAAGCCGCTTTTATAACAAAATTTACATTTTTAGAAGAGGTACTTTAAAAAAAATATACTTTTTAAAGCAAATGTACTTTTTAAAGAAAAAGTTCTTTTATCATCAAGGTACTTTTTAAAGAAAAGGTCATGTTTTAAGAAAATGTGCTTTTTACATTTTCAGAAAAATTATTTTGTACGAAAATTTTCTTCTTAATAAAATGTACTTAAAAATATGTATATTTTATGTAAGAAAAGGTACATTTTAAGAAAATGTACTTTTTTAAGAAAAGTTATTTTTTACGACAATTTTCATTTTAAGAAAATTGACTCTTTTTAACATACACATTTTATGTAAGAAAAGGTACTTTTAAAAAAAGGCTCTTCTTTAAAAAATGTTTGATAAAAATATCAAAATCTATAATTTTAAGAAAAGGTACTTTTTTTTAAAGAAAATGTACTTTTTAAAGAAAATGTATTTTTTAAAGAAAAAGTACTTTTATCATCAAGGTACATTTTAAAGAAAAGGTCCTGTTTTAAGAAAAGGTACTTTTTAAGAAAATATACATTTTAAGAAAAATTATTTTGTCCGAAAATTTCCTTCTTAAAAAAGTTAGGTACTTAATTTAAGAAGAAAATTTCGTATATGTATATTTTATGTAAGAAAAGGTGCATTTTAAGAAAGTGTTCTTTTTTAAGAAAAAGCACTTTTATAACAAAATTTACATTTTTAGAGTTACTTTTTTTAAAGCAAATATACTATGTAAAGAAAAGGTAATTTTTTACGAAAATGTACTTATTAAGAAAAATTTACTTTTTAAGATAAGGTATTTTTTAAGAAAATATATTTTTTAAGATAATGTACATTTTATGAAAAATAATTTTTTATAAAATTATTTTTAAGGAAAAGGTCCTTTTAAAAATATGTGTATATATGTTATGTAAGAAAAGGTACTTCTTTAAAAAAATTTATTGTTTTAAGAAAAGTTCCTTTTACAACAAAATGGTAATTTTTACTTTTTTTAAGAAAAGGTACTGTTTTAAAAAAATATACCTTTTAAGAAAAGGAACTTCTTTAAGAAAATTTACTTTTTAAGATGTTCTTTATTTTAAAAAAGGTTATTTTTAAAAGGAAATGTACTTTTTTAAGAAAAGCAATTTTTTAAATAAACGTACTTTTGTCACAAAGTTTCTTTTTTCATAAAGGTACTTTTTTAATAAAAGGTTCTCTTTAAAAAAAAAGGTATTTTCTAATGAAAATTTATATTTTAAAGAAATGTACTTTTTAAATTAAAAGTTCTTGTTAAAGAAATATACTTTTTAAAGAAAAAGTACTTTTATCATCAAGATACTTTTCAAAGAAAAGGTCCTGTTTTAAGAAAATTTACTTTTTAAGAAAATGTATATTTTAATAAAAATTATTTTGTACGAAAATTTTCTTCTTAAGAAAAGGTACTTAAAATATGTATATTTTATGTAAGAAAAGGTACATTTTCTTAAGAAAGTGAGGCACTTTTTTAAGAAAATGTGATTTTTAAAGAAAATGTCATATTTTAAGAGAAGTTATTTTTTTGTACGAAAATTTTTTTTTAAAGAAAATTTACTTTTAAAAGAAATGTGTTTTTAAAAGAAAAGGTAAATTTAAAAGAAACTAACTTTTTCAAGAAATAGTACTTTTTAAAGAAACAGAAAAGAGAGTTTTAAAGAAAATGTACATTTATAGGAGGTTTTCTTATAGAAAATGCCATTTTTTAAGAAATGGTACTTTTTAATGAAACGGCAATTTTTAGAGAAAATTCACTTTATTATGAAAAGATACTTTTTAAAGAAAATTCACTTTTTTATGAAAAAGTATTTTTTTTTTAAAAAATTATATTTTAAGAAAAGTTCTTTTTCACCAAACCTTTCTTTTCAAGAAAAGGTACTTTTAATATATATTTTATTTAAGAAAAAGTACTTCTGTAAGAAAATTTACTTTTTTAAGAAGAGGTCCCTTCATAAGAAAATGTACATTTTTAAGAAAAGGTAATATTGTTTAAAAAATATATTTTATAAGAAAATTTGCTTTTTAAAGAAAATGTACTTTTTAAACATATGTCTTTTTTAAAGAAAAGATACTTGTTAATGAAAATTTACTTTTTCAAGAAATATTACTTTTTAAAAAACAACACTTTTTAAAGAAATGCACTGTTTTAAGAAAAATCACTTATTTTGGAAAATACAGTGTTAAAGAATATTTACTTCTATAGAAGGCACTTTTTATAGAAAATGCAATTTTTTAAGAAATGGTACTTTTTAATGAATCGACAATTTTAAGAGAAAATTCACTTTATTATGAAAAGGTGCTTTTTAAAAAAATTTATTTTTTGGATTTAAAAAAAGTTATTTTTCACCAAAATTTTCTTTTCAAGAAAAGGTACTTTAAAAAAAAAATCATGTGAGTCCGATCACAGGGAAGATGTGCAGTGTTGCCATAATTTGACATTGTAAAGATGCTAAATTGCAAAAATAAAGATGCTAAAACGTACTGGAGTCAAAAAAAAAAGATGCTATTTTTTTTTTAAAGATTAATTACCTTTATATTGAAAAATTAAATACTTATTAATAAATTCTTTGGTTTTTAAATCGAAAAATTAATATAAAACATAAGTTTCGATTTATATTTTTTAAAATTTTAATTAAAATTATTTTGGATTTCATCTGTATTTTTTTTAACATCAAATTGAGTTTTTTTAATTTTAAATTAAATATTTTTAATTTTAGAGAGATTTTTTTTAAATTTCATTATCAAAAGATACGATTGTATTACAATAATTGGTTTATGAAATTTAATTTTCTAGGCTCTGATATTTTTCTGACAATCGACTTTTATCAACGATATCGCTCGGTATATTGTAAGTGTAACAGCACCCATTTTTCATTTTCAAACCTTCTTTTATACGTATTGCAGAACATAACAGCTCGGATTTTATTCTGTTCAGCTAATTCAACAACCCTTTGCTGTAAAACGATAAAAATATAACGATAGTGATACATAGATGACGCTTTTAAAAAAGTGGCATAAAAAAACAATGTTAGATCATAATTTTTCACCAATACAATCATAAGTCACACAGCGTTATGTGTCAGCTCTCACCTATTACGTATTACACTGTTTTTGTGATTGTATTGTGAAATAGAAATTTACCCCCTTGCGCGTATAGATGTTTACACATCAATAATATATTTTATATAAGAAAAAGTACTTCTTTAAGAAAATGTATTTGTTTAAGAAAATGTACTTTTGAAAAAAAATATACTTTTTAAAGAAAATGTATTTTTTAAAGAAAAGGTATATTTTAAAAAAAACTTACTTTTTTAAGAAAAAATACTTTTTAAAGAAACATAAAAGAGAGTTTTAAAGAAAATGTACTTTTATAGAAGGTTTTTTTTATAGAAAATGTAATTTTATAAGAAATGCGAATTTTTAAAGAAACGACACTTTTTAGAGAAAATTCACTTTTTTATGAAAAGATACTTCTTTAAAAAAAGTCAATTATAAAGAAAACATTTTTTAAACAAAATTTACCTTTTTTTACTTTTGTAACAAAAGGTGTTTACTTTTTTTAATAAACGTTATATTTTGTTAAGAAACGATACTTTTTTAAGAAAAGGAACTTTTTTATTAATAAGTACTTTTAAGAAAATCTATTTTTTAGGAAATGTAAGAAAAAATATTTTTATTGGAAATAATACTTCTTCAACAAAAAATACTTTTTATAATGAAACGAGTATACAGCGTTACAGAGGCAGTCAGGCAGTCAGTTAGGCAGACAATGATGAACGTAACTATATTATTAAAACGCAACAACTACAACGACAATAACAACAACAACAACAACAACAACAACAGCACAAACAATATAAAAATTTCAAATTACATAAATACTTATAATTGCAAGAACCACATATGTTGTTATGAGATTTTATTTTTTAGTTTTAATTCAAATCTCGTGACGTAATCAACCGATTTTGATTATTTTAAATAGCATACAGATCAGATAAATTTTAAACCTTTTCACCAAACATGACGGACGGGCAGATGATCATTACAATTTCATTTACGTTTGTTATAAAGATCAGAGAAATAAATGTATAATTTATGACGTTCTGATTTTTTCTGACTATAGGGGCGTATATGAAAAGTACTATCGTAACAAAATATTTTTTCTATAGTGAGAAAAATTTACATTTTTGCTGTGTAAAATGAAATCGTTATTAACAACAGTAAATTTTTTAAAGTTGTGAAATAAAAGAAAATAAAAAATATAAATATTTTCAGGAAATATTTTAAATATTTTCATGAAATATTTTCCACAACTAATGCTGGAGCCAGCAATAAGTATTTGAGGTTTAAATATAATATTTAGAAAAATTTTAAATATAATTGTAAATACCACATTTATTAAAGCTAGTGAAAATTTATTTACCTCGCAATTGACAAAATTTACTATGAAGAGAAAGGGCCTTAGATCCAAGCAATTAGACTTAGATCCAAGCAATTAGACTTAGATCCAAGCAATAAGCATAAACCAAATTTGAGTGACATTGTTAATATTTTTTTTGTAGATAAAAAAAAGTTAATTTCAGGTACTATATTTATATGGAGATTAGGTCGAAAAATGGACCGGAAAATGCAAAAACATACATAAACTAAATCTGAGAAAAATCTGTTAAATTTTTTTGTTTTTTGATAGATTGAAGTGAAAATCGGCCAGCAGCTATATATGGCGGCTATGACTAAGAATTGTCCGCAGGGTTTTTTTTTTGGACTACTGCCAATGGTAATTATAAACACGCACAAACCAAATTTGACCGAGATCTATATGATAATTTTGATGTTATGGCAATTTAAGTCGGGTCATTTGCATGGTGAACAAACACCGATTTTCACCAATTTCAATAACGTTCGTCCTATGGCCTGTGCGTATACACCAAATTTCATCGAAATATATTCATATTTGCGACCTGTAGTTTGATTACAAGGATTACATGAACGCACAGACGTCCAGACGGACGGACGGACATCGCTGATGGTTGCAAACATCAGCACACTCATTCTACCTTGTCCACATAGTGATATAGGTTATAAAAAATAAAATGGACTCTTAAATCATCGATTACTCGAATTAATGGATATTTATTTATTTATTATTTCTATATTTATTTATTGTGCATTCCTGTACAACAAGAAAAATTATTCTTATAATTACAGTACAGGACTAATAAATTATAAGGGCACAATATGCTGATACAAATTAAATTAATTATATATATTAATAATTTTATTATTTTTTATAAAAATAAAAAATCTTATTCTCGTTCTTTATCATTTAAATGATTGAGTTTGAAATTATTCAGGCTGAGAAACATTGGCACATTTGTTTCAAAAAATTGATGTATATTAAAACAAGTAAGAAAATTACAGTCGGTCTAGACTATACGATAGCCTATACCATGTATTTAGAGATCTTATCTCTCAGGCCCAACTAACTGGATATAAAAAATAAGCATAAACCAAATTTGAGTGGGATTTTTATTAATTTTTTGGGCTGCAGATATGAAGAAGATTATATCGGAGCAATATCTATAAGGGGACTAGGCCCAAAAATGGACCGATCCTGACCATGTTTGGTAAAGTCTCTTGTATTTTGCAAAAATATATACAAACAAATTTTGAGAGGAATTAGTGCAATATTTTTGTTTTTTGATAGATTTAAGTGAAGATCGGGAAGCAGCTCTATATGGGGCCTATGACTAAGAGTTGTCCCATAGGGATCATTTTAGGACTACTGATTAATGGATGTAATAAATACATACAAACCCAATTTGACTAAGATTTATATGATAATTTGGATCTTATAGCAATTTAGTTCGATTTCATAGGGGTCATATGTATGGGGGCTAGGTCTGAACATGGACCGATTCTCACCAATTTTAATAGCGTTCATCCTATGGCGGATAAAAGCTTATATACTAAATTTCATCAATATATATTCATATTTGCGACCTGCAGTTTGATTACAAGCTTTACATGGACACACAGACGGACGGACGGACATCGTTAAGATAGTGATTCTGAGTCGATCGGTATAATAAAAGATGGGTCTAGGTCAAATATTTTTGGTAGTTACAAACAGCAGCACTAAGTCATTATACCCAAACCACATAGTGGCGCCGTCAACGCTAAATTTAAGTTTAGCAAAACCAAATTGTTTTTCTTGTTTTATTCAAGACAAAAACAAACACGTATATTGTAGTATGCAATGTGTACTCGTATAGAAACAGATTTGTTTCAAAGTTGTTCTATATTTTGTTTGTTTGGTTTGTTATATTGGAAGAGGCCTAAATAGTATAACTTTTGCTTGAATTCTCATTTGGTTGTTTTCAACAAATGTATATGAACTTAATTTTTTACCATCTACTGCTCTTGGTTACTGATGAGGGTCGATGACTCTTCCCGAAACTGCTGTATAACCTGTCATGCAGAATATAGATCAATTTTTTTAAACAAATGTGCCAATGTTTATACCCTATACCACTATGTGGTTTGGGTATAATGACTTTGTGCTGCTGTTTGTAACAACCAAAAATATTTGACCTAGACCCATCTTTAATTATACCGATCGAATCAGAATCACTTTCTGAGTTGATTTAACAATGTCCGTCCGTCCGTCCGTCTGTGTGTCCATGTAAACCTTGTAATCAAACTGCAGGTCGCAAATATGAATATATTTTGATGAAATTTGGTATATAAGCTTTTATCGGCCATGGGATGAACGCTATTGAAATTGATGAGAATCGGTCCATGTTCAGACCTAGCCCCCATACAAATGACCCCTATGTAATCGACATAAATTGCCATAAGATCCATATTGTCATATAGATCTTACTTAAATTGGGTTTGTATGCGTTCATTACATCCATTAATGAGTAGTTCAAAAATGATCCATTTGGCCCCATATAGAGCTGCTTCCCGATCTTTACTTAAATCTATCAAAAAACAAAAATATTGCACTGATTCTTCTCAAATTTTGTTTGTATATATTTTTGCAAAATACAAGAGACTTTACCGAACATGATCAGGATCGGTCCATTTTTGGACATAGTCCCCATATGGATATAGCATCCGATATGAACTTTTTCATATCTGCAGCCAAAAAATTAATAATAATCCCACTCAAATTTGGTTTTTGCTTATTTTCTATGTCCAGTTAGTTGGGCCTAAGAGATAGGGTTTCTAAACGATGGTATAGGGTATCGTATAGTCGGTCTAGACCGACTATAATTTTCTTACTTGTTTTAATTTATCTAAAATAAAAACATTTGATCTTGAGCCTATATTATTAATTTATGAAATAAATAACAAAAGAAGATAACGAAATATAAAAAATTTTAAAGATTTCACTATACAAAATAATCAAAAATTTGATTCTTAAAAAGTCTTGCGTTGTTTGTTAGTTGATAAGTTTGTGGAAGTGCATTCCAAAGACGAACTCCGTGCACAAAGAATTGCTGTTCTGAGACAAGTGTCCTATGAATGGGAATTATGAGCTTTCTTCCTCTATCAGACCTGTCAAAATGCAATTTTTCGAATAGATAGCTGGGTATTTTTGTGTAAATGATTTTGTACATAAAAATTATAACTCTAATTTTTAAAAGATTATCAAAAGACACGCCAAATAGTCTTTTAGAGAAGGGAGTAATATGAGAAAATCTTCTTAGACCAAAAACATAACGAATAATGTTATTATGTGCAACAATTATACGACGTTTGCTCGAGGAGTCGCAATTAGCAAAAATTTCACAGCCGTACAAAAGTCCAGGAATTATATACGTTTTGGCAAGTAGAATTCTAATTTTCAAAGGTGTGACATATTGTGTTGACCAGTTCTCAGTTTAACTCAAGTTTGCCCAATTACATTATTTATATGATTTGACCACGATAGAGAGCTGTTACAGATAATACCCAGATTTTTGGCAGATGAAACAATAGGAATCTTTTGACCGTTAATTGCAATATCAGGAACCACGGTTGGTTGTTTAGATCGTTTACTTATCGTCAAACATTTAGATTTTAATGGGTTTAAAAAGAGCTGGTTGGCCGTAGCCCAACGATGGATGTTATTTAAATCCTTTTCGAGTTTCCTTACATTCCGATTAATTGCTTAAATATAACTGCACGTCATCGGTGTACATATTAATTTTGCAATGGAGAAGTTGTGAAGGCAGATCATTAGCATAGAGAGAAAATAGCAAAGGCCCTAGAATGGATCCCTGGGGCAATAATATTCAACGCTGTTGAAATTTTATTTTTCACGTAAACGGAGTGGATACGATCAGATAGGTAGGCTCGAAGTAGATTCACAGATGATGAAGAGAAATTAAAAAGTTGTTTCAGTTTATTACATAGCACTAAGTGGACGACAGTATCGAAGGCCTTTGAATGGTCAAGTAGGGCCAAAAATTAACTTTTTTATCATCCAGTTCCTGCCTTATGTTTCCTGTTACTTCAGTCAAAGTAGTAACTAACACAACTATGATTAGATCGAAAACCTGATTGTATATTCGACAACAAACCGATCTCATTTATGAAAGTGGTCATTTGTTTATAAAGGAGCTTTTAGAGTACTTTTGAAAAGTAACACAGGATTGTTAGGGGCGGTATTCGTTAGTAGATTTAGGAACAGGAATTATTTTGGCATGTCTCCATTTGTAAGGGAAAGTGCTTGTGGTTATAATTGAGTTAAATAAATGTGTTAGAGAAGGCAAGAGAAAGGGCAGCAAAATTCTCACAAATACTGGATGAATATTATCCTGTCCGATTGCGTTAGACTTAGCACCAATAATACTAAGATAAACATCTTCATGAGTTCCACACGAAAATTTAAAACAATTAATGGAGTCATTATCATTGTTAAAATTGTAAAATGAGGAGTTGTTGTTGTGTACCACTGGTAAATTACTGAAGACTGAGTTTAACTCATTCACATCAATACTGCTATCAACACTGTTAATGCCTTTCCCTATTCCAATGTGACGAACGTGTGTCCAGGTTTGTCGTGAGTCCATAGCTAACTCAAAACGCCTTGAATAATAGACCGATTTAGCTTTTGTAATGCTTTCGTTATCTTTTTTCCTTGCAGTATGGTAATCTTTTTTGAGCACAGTAGTTTTAAATCGCTTTCACCTTGAATAACATACATCTCTAAGAGAAATTAACTGCTTTATATCTGCGGTTTTCTAGAATAACCGCGTATGTCATAAAATCAAAATGTTCAGGGGAGCCAAAAACGTTATATTTGAAATTATGGGCTCGATATAAAGATTTTAGAGCTTTTTATTTAACAGCCCTGTAGATATGGGCAATAAATACTTTATATAAAATTTTGAGTCAAAAATCTTCAGAGGAATAGATCCTAGAGAAGGACGAAAAAAAACTATATGTAAATTACACTTAAAGTGTGTGCAGATAAAACAACTTATGTTGACAAGTGTCCTTTTCTTTGAAAAAGAAAACTACCAGTGCAACTACCCATTTAGACATAAGTTTTTGTTGCTTGAAAAATGGATTTTTTTGTTCGTCAACAAAAAGTTAACGGGACTTAGGATGAGAATATAACAATGTATCAAGAATAATAGTGGCAAAAAATAACAGAAATATACACACAAGTTTTTACAAGTGGTTATATACTGAAAACTAATCCAAAATTATTTTGTATTTTTTTTTCATTAATAACAACGTATGTCGCTATGTGTCGTTTTCTGAGAAAATAATTTGTCAGCGATCAAACGTAGGTTGACATACGTCGATAGTGCTGCAAATTAATTTAATAAACATTTAAGTTATGTCGTTATTTAAAGAAAAAACTCAGAAATGGACAATATTTAATAAAAAAAAAAATTTAACACATGTAAAGAGCGTTAAAAATTAATATATATGGTATAGATAACTCAAAACTGACAAAAATGGACATACGCGGTTATTCCAGAAAACCACAGATATTAGATGTAAACCATGGCTTTGCTTTGGATTTTCTAGATCGAGTTACTAAAGCATCATATAAACTTGTTATGTTTGTTTCAAGAAAGCAAAGTTGATCATTTACGGAGGGCATATAATAAATATTCTCCCAATTAATATGTCCAAAGTATTCATATACATAGTAAATTATAATTTAAGTTTTTAAAGTCTCTGTATGAGTAAATGCAATTTGTTTCTCCCTGGGGGGTTATTATGTAATTCGATTCGAAACGAAAATATTTTCGAAAGGAATTTCCTTTCGAAAATTGAAATGGAAATAGTAGTACGAAAGCGTACTACAAAGTATAATTTGTACGAATTCGTAAATTTTTTCATTTGAATCGAATTACATAATAACCCCCCTGAATATGAAAATCGTATTTGTTTTGAAAAAGTCAAATTTTTTTTCCATTAAAACAACTGCAAATACCGCCTAAAAGAACATAAATAAATAACTTAATAAAATTGTTTTGACAGTATCAGGGGATATAAATAAAATTAGGAGCATCCTGAAACTTTCAAAATGTGTTATAAATATTATTAATATTTAATTTATCCCGCATCTTTTAGCCTCCTCCGAAGAGGGCCTGGATATGTTGGGCCTAACCAATGGCAACAACACATCGATGACGGCACAACAATTGGTGCAACAGCAACAACAAAATACACAAAACAAAACGCCACCCTCGCGAAGCAATACCGCTCTGCACGTTTGTTGGCATCGTGGCGCAACCGTCGGCTTGGGAGACCATCTCATCTCCGCCGAAAACCAGTTGTCTGGTTACTTGCTGCGTAAGTTTAAAAACAGCAGTGGTTGGCAAAAACTCTGGGTTGTCTTTACCTCGTTCTGCTTGTACTTTTATAAATCCTATCAAGACGAATATGATTTGGCTAGTCTGCCATTGTTGGGTTACACCGTTGGACCACCGGGCACACAAGATGCTGTCCAAAAGGAGTTTGTATTTAAATTATCATTTAAAAATCATGTTTATTTCTTCAGAGCTGAAAGTTTACATACGTATCATCGGTAAGTAGAAGATGATATAACAAATTTGGGAAAATTCCTTTTAATAATGAAACGCTTTCCCAATTTCTTTTCAGTTGGTTGGAAGTTTTGCGTAGTACCACCCAAACGCAAGATTTCAAAAATATACATGCTACCACTAATAATTGATTGACTTGGGGATTTTAATTTAAGATTTTATTTTTATATATGATGAGTCTTTGGTGTTTCAAAAACACTTTTGTGCAATTGGAAGTTTGTTTTTAAAATTAAACTTTAACATATTATGAATGATGTTCTTCAAAACTAAAGTGCCTTGAAGTATTTTTTTTTTTTAAATTTTTTAAAATTGTCGAAAAAAATGGCTTTTATTAAAAACCTAAAAAATATATAAAACATTTTATATTTTTCAAAAATAAATTTTACCTCAAAATTTAATTTATGTTTATGAATTGTTTAGTTAAACTTAGTTTAAACTGACCTTACACAATTTCCCAATTGCAATCGATTTTTAAAACAAATTTTTTTTTTTAAATTCAAAAACTATATGTGGCTAGTTTAATTAATCGTAGCTTAAACTGTCCTTAAATAAATATCATTGTTGTAATGGATTTCCTTCTATTTCTTTTTTTTTTTTTGTGTAAATATTTACAAATATTCAAAATTTTTGTCATCTCTGTGAGCATTATTGTTTAAGTCCACATTCTGCTTGTGTCTTTCTTCTAAATATTATTAAGTTAAACTTGTCATAACCTTATATACATACTTACGTATACATAAACATATATTTTATTATTAGTATTATATTTTTACTAATTTTATTTTTGTAAAAAAAAAAGAAACTTCTGACAACACCCATAAAACTCAACTCAATTATGTAACAGTTGCCTTAAATAACAAAAATCAAACTAAAAATAAAAAAAAAAAATACATACATACAAATTTTTGTGCAAACCAATATATTTTTTCAATAAAATTTACCATCTATAAAGTCTTTTTAAAATTAAGTATTATTTTATGTATGTTATGTATTTAGTTAGAATGTCTATATTAACAAAAAACAAAAAAAACAAATTTACAACAAATGATTAAGCTTAAAAATAAATAAAGCATTTATTATGTAACAAAAAAGTGTCATATATTATTCTTTAATTTATATGAGAGAGATAGAGAATTTATGGAACTTGAGGAGTTGCGGAACGTGTCAACCAATGTCACATAAATGAGACTAGTTTCGGCAGGTTGCAACTTTTGTCAAATACATATAAAACTTTTCAACTAACAACTTTTTAGTCAAATATTTAAAAAATCAGTATATTCGGTTTTTAATGCTTAAAAAATCTGACATCCCAAAAACACGGTTAGTGGCTCTCCAGGTTGTGATTTAAATCGTTTTTCAAAACGCTTTCTTGGTCATTTGTGTTTGCGGTATTTTCATGTCACAATGTCATTATGTGACTTCAAGTTGATCACAAATTATTCATTGATGAACAGCTGTTTGAAACACAAATGGAGTCATGCATAAACATTCGACTTGTCAATGACTCAGTGGCCAAATGTTTAAAGTGGGAAGTAGTAGAATAAGTCATATTTGACTGTTTAAATAGAAAATTTTAAAAAGCTAATAAGAGCTAGTAGAAAAAATCATAAAAAAAGCATCATAGGATCTGGGATATTCTACAAGAGGTCAGTTGTGTCCACTTTGTCCTAAATTCAAGGTCAGCTCTATCTTCAATTAGATTCGACAGCTCGGATAGAGGGATTCTAAACGTCAGCCTGCTCGTTTCCTTTGACCCCACTATGTCCTGGATCCCATATCAGCCTCACAGTATGTTGCCGGATTTGGTCGAGGGAGCTGATACACTCCCTCACACACACTTGTCCTCGATTTCAGAGCTTTGAGAGCAGAAAGACTGTCCACGAAAACATTAATGGTTGTTGGCTCCATATTCCGCTCCAGAATTATTTTCGTTGCTATGAGAGTTGCGTGAATCTCAGCCTGAAAAACGCTACATTTGTCAGGGATTCTCCGAGATACTTAAATGTCAAGTTGATCAGTGTAGAACCCTGATCCTGCACCGGCTTCCATCTTCGAACCGTCTGTATATACTCAGATCGCAGCCCTAACTATGACAGAGTATTCCCTAGTAGGTATTTGGATATTAAAATTCACCACCGGTGACATGTAATCGGTTTCCCGATCAATTTCGGTCCCACCCACTGTCCGTAAGATTGTGCCGTATCCGCAAGAGCTTGACATGGTTTCGTTGTTTTCTTCTTCGAGCGAATCCATTACTTCCTCGTTGATACAGTTCAAACAAACGGTTTTTATATGCGTTGTGCAAGATGGCTGATTACAGACATAACATCTTGTTACTGATTTCTTATCAGCGGATCGAGGGTAAATGTAACATATTGGTCTCTTACTGGCAGATCTATTCGCCGCCGTTCCTTCGGTTATATCATATCCCATTTGATGACAAGCGATTTTAACATTTTTGCATTGCCTGTGGATTCGATAATCGGTTCTATATATGATCCATTACTAATTGCATAGCCAGCTCCTTCAAAAAGATTTTACGTTCATTGCTTTTCCGCTGAATGAATAGTTGTGGATTGGCACATTTGTACAGGTTATAAGCGGCTGCATCTGCGATATCAAATATATTAAAAAATTAAGCCATTTGTTATTTCTTTTGCAAGTATAGGTTCTATTAGGCCAATATTATGTTGGGTTTGGTAACAATACATTCTTGTTTGGCTGCGGAACATAACATAAGTCAGATCATCGTCGAAACAAAATTTGGAAGAATTCACGACTCGCTTTAGGGAGAACTGGTTTATTTGAGGGAATTATTCCATTTATTGTTTTTTTTTTTTTTTTTTTTTTTTGTTGTAACATTTGTTCTACTAATGGATAGCTGCAAAAAATTTATACATCGTTATAATTCGTCTTTATTGATACTAGCAGAGCCCAGCCCTCGACATGCGAGTGCAAATTCTAGGAAATTTTATTTCTTAATTCAATTTTTTTCTTTCAATATTTTTTAAACAATATATATATAAAAAAATTTATGAATATTTAAATAAAAGAAAGATAATAATTTTTGTAATGTAAGAGAAATATTAGAAAAAAATTGAAGACAGCGCTGTTCTTTTCTTTCAAATGTTGAGTTAAATAGTTGATTAAGCATAAGTTGAAGTAATAGGCAGAAGGATGCTGACGATGAACAAGTCGCTTTGTTCGAAAGTAGCTACTCCATCTAGCGCTGTCTTCAATTTTTTTCTAATATTTCTCTTACATTACAAAAATTATTATCTTTCTTTCATTAGAAAAATATATACATGATCTTAAACCGAACAATAAATGACTAATTATTCCAATACAGATCAACAATACATAACAATAACATACAACACATGAGGTACAATGCGTTTGTGTAATCTGTTAAGATTTCACATGCCATAACAGTTCCATCTAATGGACAATGGCAAAAACACAGAGCTGTTCACATTACAAGACTTGTAATTGATCTGGCTATGTTAATGTAGAGAAAGCTAAAAATTAGAAAAGCTCAGCTTGTTCATACAAACTCTCGTATATAAAAAGAAAAACATTTCTCATGTTCTTTTCTTTCAAATGTTGAGTTAAATAGTTGATTAAGCATGAGTTGAAGTAATAGGCAGAAGGATGCTGACGATGAACAAGTCGCTTTGTTCGAAAGTAGCTACTCCATCTAGCGCTGTCTTCAATTTTTTTCTAATATTTCTCTTACATTACAAAAATTATTATCTTTCTTTCATTAGAAAAATATATACATGATCTTAAACCGAACAATAAATGACTAATTATTCCAATACAGATCAACAATACATAACAATAACATTTAAATAAAATTCATTAAATTGTGAATTTTTAAATAAAATTCATTATAATTTCAATATAAAGATACGAGGGCCGATCAATAAATCCGTGACTTTTAGAATGAAACAGTTTTTTTTTTTTTGCAAAAAAAAAATTATTTTTCAACATAATCTCCTTTTAGCTCAATACACTTAGTCCAACGTTTCTCCAATTTGTAAATCCCTTCCAAAAAAGTAGGATTTTTCGAGGTCCATAAAATAGGCATTTGTTTGATGAACAATTTCATCGTTGGAGCTAAATCTCTTTCGACCGAGCCATTTATTTAGGTTTGGAAATAGGAAATAGTCACTGAGGCCTAAATCCGGAGAACATGGCGGATGAAGTACCAATTCGTATCCCAATTCATGGAATTTTGGCATTGAGACTGCACACGTGTGCACCCGTGCATTATCTTGATGAAAAAAACTTTTTTCTTGGTCATATGGGGTCGTTTTTTTTAAATCCTCGTTAAATCGGTCCAATAAGTTGGCATAACATTCGCTGTTTATTGTTTTTTCCTTTTGAAAGTAATCGATGTGGATTATCCCGCGTGCATCCCAAAAAACTGTTGCCATCACCTTATTGGCCGACAAAGTTACCTTGGCCTTCTTCGGAGCCGGTTCACCCGGAGAAATCCATTGTTTAGACTGCGGAGTATTATAATGGATCCATGTTTCATCCACAGTTACAAAGCGCCGCAAAAACTCATTCGAATTGCGGTTAAACAACTCCAAACAATCCTTTGAAGTTATCACACGATTACGTTTATGGTCAATTGAGAGCAAACGCGGCACCCATCTTGCACACAGCTTTTTTAAACCCAACTGATCATTTAAAATCAAAACCACACTGCCATGTGAAATGCCTATGGTATCAACAATATCATACATTTCGACATTTTCGGGTGTATTGACCTCAATTGGCCATCCAGAACGTTCAGCGTCATTTGTATTTGAGCGACGGAAGTCAGTAAACCACTTTTTTTACCATTGAAATCGATGGTGCAGACTCCCCATAGACTTTATCAATCTTTTCCTTGGTTTGATTGACGATTTTTTTCGCAAAAAATAATGTTTAGTGAGCACTCGAAATTCACTTTTTTCCATTAAAAAAAAAATAAAAACACGAGGTTGTATGTTTTGAACAGCTGTTAAACGCAAAGTAAATGACGGAAATTGCTCAAAATTTTACAATAGTCTATCAACAGGTGGTATTTGATGGGAGCAGTATTGCATTTCATATAACTACGAGGGAAGTTCGAAAAGTCATGGACTTATTGATCCGCCCTCGTATATAACTGGATTTGTTGATAAATAATCTTATAAGAGCCAATTCATAACTCAACACAAATTTAATAAACATACACACCATTGTATAGTTTTTTATTTGAAGCTTAAATATGTGTTTCATGTATGTGTTAGTAGCAACTTTAAATTAATTTTACTCCAAAGAAGTGTACCAGATGGTGCAAATCTGTAAATATGATGTACATCTGCAAAGAATTTCATTTCAAATGGTATATTTTTTGTCAAAATCAGTTCGTAATTGAAGGTATAAAATAAGGTCTAAGATATGTTACTAAATTTAATGCGTAATCCACCGAACGTACCTCATTCGGTTACTTGCCTACATAAGTTTCTGCTTTTAATTCAACGCATCGCAAATCCAAAAATTTTAATTACGTACTTGCCTGGCTTTGATGGTATATACCGTCTGAATGAACGTCGGCCACGAGTTAATACCAGTTGTTCATTCATCTATAGTTAAGAATGATAATAGTTTATAAGGTTGTTTGGTATTTGCCAAAAACATATTCCAAACATCACGGAAAGCTGCTAGCTTATCTTCCTCCAAACGTTCTGATAATCGTAAAAGCTGATGCACTCTTTCTAATGACATTACAGCTCGATGCATCCCGGTTGTCCAGGTGGTACAATGCATCCAATATATATAAATATATCAATTAGGATATAAATTTCGTTTAAATTTGTAACATACGAAATACGTGCAGTGTTATTAATTATAGTGTAGAAATGTCGAGTTTTTCTATTTGTTTCGGCTACTGTTTATTAAAGTCTCTGGAACTATTTTTTAAACGCGGACAGATGAGTATTTATATTTTGAGCTGTTTTAACAGAAATTCCTTATCGTTCTCTCAAGATCTGAAAATAGTGAGCTCTAGTTACATTTGGTGATCTTGCCCTCCATTTTCTTTTGAGCTTTTTATTTTGCGCATAATACCAAATTCCTTCTTCTACCACCTCAGGTTCTTTATCAGTTTCTATATTTTCTACTTCTTGCTCTTCATCCGTTTCTATATTTATCATCGATTTCTATATTTTGCAATTCAACAATTTCGCTGAACAAAATTATTGGCACACTTCATTAAAAACTATAAAATATTGGTTATTTGCGAAATTTAATATTTAGTTTTGGCATAGAATTTACCAATATTTTTGTGACGTCTGTCCCAATACTTTGTCTTTCTTCGACCATGACAAAAAAAATTTGGAACAGACTGGTGCAGGAGTTTCTTGTTCTATATTTTTATCCGAACTCTCATTTTTAAGATCATCTTCTATCTTTTCGGTTTCTTTTTCAAAACGATTCATTGGGTTAGTGTCTATTCGATCACTTGCTTTGCGTTGGACTCCGAATGTTCGCCTCTCATTATTAATTATTGAGTGTAACTGCTTCCACAGTTAGAGTTATAATAAACTGCATAAGCTCGACGACAATCTGTTTTATTGTGTATTTTACTGAAGTATTTTTTTAAATTTAAATTTATAATCGGCCCACACTTTCATCCAACCCTCACTCAGTATTTCGAACAGGAGGTTCCAGTTTGTTTAAATTCTCTCCATTTTTGTTCTACTACTCTTATTAATATATTTATATTTATTTTATTTATATTTATTTTATTTAAGGCTTTGTGAAACGCATTATACAGATCTGGATTTGTTCTCCATTAATTCGACTAATTTCTCAAACTGTTTTGTGGTAGTTATTGTCATCCTAAAATTTGCAAGAATATAATTAAAACAAATGTTAAATTCGGCTGGGCCGAATCTTTGACATCCTCCACCTGCATTTTAAACTCAATATTACAACCAATATTGGGTACGGCTACCACTTTACTACTGTTGTCGGTACTGAAATTTAAATTTCGAATACCAATTAAATTTTAAGTTAATTGCTTTTCTTGTTGGCCTGTTTCTATTATAATTCCTTGTTATAAAAAACAATGATCGCGTCTTCCTTAGAAAGAATTCGTTACTATTTGAAATATGGCATTATTTTTCTTTTACTAGAGTAGAAAACCCCTAAAGAAATTCATTATATAACGCAGCCAGCATTATAACACCAAAAGTTTGATCCCTATAAGTAAGTTTTGGGATAATTCATGATAATTCAAAAGAAAAATCAATAAAATATTAAAATTATAAAATATTTTTATGTGAATTAGCTAATAATTTTTAATTTTTAACTTTTAATTTTTAATTTTCAATTTATAATTTTTAATTTTAATTTTATTTTTTTATTTTCCATTTTTCATTTTTCTTTTTCAATTTTTATTTTTTTTATTTTCCATTTTTCATTTTCCATTTTTCAAATAATCATTTTTCATTTTCCATTTTCCAATTTTAATTTTTTATGTTTAATTTTTAATTTTCCATTTTTAATTTATAATATTTAATTTTTATTTTTAATTTTTCATTTTCTATTTTTAATTTTTAATTTTTTTAATTTTTAATTTTTAGTTTTTAATTTTTAATGTCTAATTTTTAATTTTTAATTTTTAATTTTTCAATTTTCATTTTCCATTTTTCATTTTCCATTTTTCATTTTATTTTTCGTTTTAATTTTTTCTTTCATATTGGCGATTTTTTTTATTTAACGTGATAACGATAAAAAAATTTGTGGCAATACTACTAACATAACTCATGGATGTTGTGTTTGTTGGTATGATTTCACCATTTTTTGTGGTTTTTTGAACTGGAATGTTGTTGTACAACTATTATGTTCAACCACTCAAATATTACAACAAAAACACATTGCGTTTTATGTTTTTTTTTTTTGAGGTATCTACACATTTTTGCTCGTATCTAAGCACAATGGTGCCCGATTTAGCCCATTTTCAATACCAACCTGCTGGGAATTATGGCAAATGATATTATTGTAACCTTATCCAGCGAAATGTTTTTTTTTTTTGTGAATGAGCGTGATATCAACAGACAGACGGACATCGCTATATCGACTCGAGCTATAATAAGTATCAAGAATACATATACTTTATGGGATCGGAAATTAGTTTTTCGATGCGTTACAAACGGAATGACAAACCTATATATACCCTCTGCACTGACGTGTGGAGGGTATAAAAATAATTGTTCATTGACTTAATAAATGCTAAAACTTACGTTTTCTTTTCGGCCAGTTTTTTTAATAGTTTTTGCCCAATTTGACAATTAAATTCGCCTTATTTTCGAAACGACTGAAGTCGTATACGACAACCGTAATCAGGGTGAATATTTGCCAGTGATCGTTTTACCCTTTTCAAGGTAATGGACGTGAACGACGCATGTATCTCAAAAACCATCGCCATGACCTTATTGGTCGACAGACCCAGAATTAGCCAGCTTTGAATGTTCATTAATTTCTGGTAAGTTGTAATGGTTACGATACGACACAAAAATTCCTTCGGATTGCAGTTGAACATCACCAAAAATTCCTTTGAAGTGGTAACACGGTTGCGCTTAAGGTCGAGTGTGATCATCGCTATGTCCAAATATGTATATAAAATGCGATGTACCCACTCAGTTGAGATGCCTAAGGCCACAGCCACAACCACATCACGCACTATCATTCTCCGATCGTCCAATATCATTCCAAGGATTTTATCGTCAATTTCGGGTGTGACGGCCTGGGGGCAAATCGTCGCATTCGATAACGAGTAAAAGTAATCGAAATTCCATATTTTGGTTTAATATTTAAAGAAGACGGACAATCGTCAGACCTCGTTTCACTTTTACTATTAACTATGGACCATAACTCGTTAGCTGTGACAGAGTAAAATTACTCTTAGTAAAGGGTCCGCCAAATAACTTTTTTTTTTTGAAAATGCTATAAAAAAAAAAACTACTGAATATTATCTCAAAATTCTTTTTTTATTTGAAAGTACAATCCTTTCGGTTAATAATGGAAACTAATTTCATTCAAATGGCTGCCTCGGCTGGCCATGTAGTAGCCTACACGATCGGTCCAATTTTTAAGCACATTATCGATTGTGTGCAGCTGTATTTCACCAAGCGTCAATTGTCTCTGGCTTGTTGGCGTAACACTTATCTTTGAGGGCACCCCACAAATAATAGTCCAACGGTGTCAGATCGCAGCTCCGAGGTGGCCAAACGACATCAGCTCTGCGTCTGATAATGCGATCTTCAAAACCAGGGCGCAAAACATCGAGTGTAGCTTCGGCTGTGTGGCACGTAGCGTCGTCCTGTTGAAACCGAATTTTGTCAATATCCTCCTCTTCAATTTTTGTGAACAAAAATTCGTTCAACATGGCCCGATAACGATCGCCATTGACTGTAACGGCCACTCCTTGCTCATTTTCGAAGAAAAATGGCCCAATTATGCCTCTGGACCAAAATCCGCACCAAACAGTGACTCGTTTTGGGTGTATCGGTTTTTCAATTTATGCGTGCGGGTTTTCTGTGCCCCAAATACGACAATTTTGCTTGTTTACATACCCGCCAAGATCAAAATGAGCTTCATCTGAAAAGATGATTTTTTTTTTTTGGCAAAATCGGCATCTTCTGTAAGTCGATCGCAGGCCCACTTAACGAAGCGAAAACGCATTGGATGGTCAGTTGGCTTCAACTCCTGAACCAATTGGACTTTGTATGGCGTCAAGGTCTTTATGCAAAATTCGTCTCAATGATGCCTCCGAAATGTTCAATTCTTGAGAACGGCGGTGAATTGATGTTGATGGCGCTGCACGCACACTTTCTGATACTGCAGCAATATTCTCGGGTGTACGCACTGTTTTTGGCTTTTCACGCTTTGGTTTATCGATGAGGATGCCAGTTTCTTTCACTTTTTTCACAAGATAATGAACATACGGAGCTGACGGTGCTTCTCTTCTTCCAAAATCCGTACGCAATTTTCGCACACATTCTGCAACATTACCACGATTTTCAAAGTAATGTCGTAATATTTCCCAGCGTTGTTCAAGCGTATACATAACCATATTCGTTCAGCGGAAGGATAAAACTAATTATCTGTCAAATCAGACATGAGCCAAGTGTTACCATTCACGAAATAAGCACTAGTTGAAAAAAAAACGTTAGATGGCGGACCCTTTATTTTATTTTGGAAAATAAAAAATAATTTCGTTGGAAAAATTTCATTAACGAATGCGACGATTCGACCCCTGAACGTTCGGTGTCATTTTTGCTGGTACGCGCAATTCTTTACCATTGAAGTTGATGGTTCACAGTCCCCACAATATATATATAAAGCCCTTCCTTGGTTTTGGATATGGTTTTTTTCGGAAAAGAAATGTTACATGAGCACGCAAAATTAACCCTCTTCCATTTTCGTATAATGGCTGTCAAACACAAACTCAATGACGCAGCTTGCCCAAAAGCTAGTACATTAGACTATCAACAGATGGTAGTTGCCAGAAGCAGTTTCAATTGTTAATTAACTACGAGGGAATTTTAAAAAGTCACAGAGTTGTAAACTGCCCTCGTATAAACTTTTTTGCACGATTTGGTCATTATTTCTTAATGAATTAATTTCGAAGTTAAACTGAAGAAAAAACTATTTAGTAAACAGAAAGAACTAAATAAATTTGTTGCGTTTTAGTCAATAATTCTCAAAAACTATACAATTTAATGTCTATTTCGCTTACTTACCTTCTTTACTCCAATAACAAAATATGTTTTAAGGGAAAAATTAATAAAGATTTTGTTTAAGATTTTAAGTTTATTGATTTCTTATCATATCTGATTTTTTGCCATATAACTTAATAATGCTTTGCTTCTGATTTTTTAATTACATTTATAATAATAGTAATTATAAATTTTAAACATAATTCTAAGTGTTTTTAAGTGAAGAAATAATTTAATTAAAAAAAAAAACAAATAAAATAAAGAAGCAGAATATAAAGAACTAGAAATAAGAGAAGAGAAATTTAACAAAAGTATGGATATGAGAATTAAAACTAAATGCTTACAAGGAGATTGTTTAACATTATTTCTTTCTAATAAATTGAGAAAAATCTAAAAAAGAAACTTGGAATTTGAAACAAAAACAAAAGAAAACAAAAATGAAGGAATTAATTAAGTTATTTAAATATATATATTTTTATTTTTTCAATATATTTAAACATTAATATTTGTATGTATTTTTTTTTTTTTTTTTTGTATTTTTGTTTTAATTGTATATTTTTAATGTAATTTTATAAGTGTGGTTGTGTTTTGTTTTTACTTTTTTTTTTGGAAATAATGATATTTAATTTTAATTCTCTGTTTTAGCTCAATTAAAACAATGAGTTTTGAATTCATATATTTTGTATTTAGATGCTGCTGCTGCTGCTGCTGCACACACAATATTGCTAAGTAAGTTAGGATGGAGGAAGATTAGGAGGGAAGAGGTTAACAGGAATATAGTAAAAGCAGCTTTAAATTTAAAAACCATTTCCTTGATTGTTTATCTATCTGTGTATTTATTAACAAATTCTATTTGAATCAACATTTCGTTATTTGTTTCAACATTTCATGAGAAATAGGTGTTGATGTGTTTGAGTGTGTTGTCGCTGTTTTTCTTTTATAAAACGGAAATGGTTGGTATGATGAGTATGATGAACTCCAGGTGTAAGTGTTGTTTAAGAATAATTTTCATTAAATTAAAGGCTTTAACGGCGGCTGCGACGGCGGATGGCTAGTCAATGAAACTTTGTTCTACACAAGCTTTCACTCGCTTCTCGTATTCACGGCGATTTTCTTTATAAAGTTGGGCAGCTGTTGAATTAGCTGGAGAATTTGGATTGGGGTCACTCAATAACGACTGAAACGAAACAAAAAGATTAACAATTAAAATCAATTAAAGACAATTTAAGTCATTTTCAAACTAAATAGAAAATACAAATTTAACAAAAATTTTGTTTTCTGAATAGTTCACGCAATTTGACATTATCTACATATATGGATGTCAAGAGAGACCACAAAATTTGTGTTATTTTAAACCAAAAATATTATTTTCATAACGAAGTTTTTTTTATGGTGTGTACAGGTTTTGTTTTTGTTGTGCTACATTTGGGCAAAATAAAGTCGGAAAGTTAATCAATTCAAATTTATTATGATAACCGACCAAATGTCTTTCAATTACGTCCAATCGAGATTTTTGGGCTAATTAAAATCGAAGTTTTTAAATACAAAAAAATCTGATAGGCAAAAGTAAAAAAGGAACTCCTCAAAATGCCAACATCGAAAAAGTTTCACAAAACTGATCTGATGGGACCCATTTTTTTTTACATTATATTAATGTAATGTATTATTTATTTAAATAGTGAAATAAAATTTAAGTTAGTTTTAGAAAAACCTACAACATATTTTATTTTTTTGCATTCCGCGTACGATTGAATCATTTTCCGTCCGTCATTGTATCCTTCTTAATCTTCTAATTCGAGAAGAGAATAAAAGTATAAATGCATAAACAATCTAAAAATAGAAATATATGAAGATTGTAATGATTTTTAGTGTTGTATCTTTTGAGATAATTACAAAGAAAAAATCTGTACGGCACTGGACTCACTGTTCGTGGCCCTGATATCAGGTGAATGCGTTAAATCGCATGACCAAAAAGTGCAAGTACGAGTATATGTGAGATAGACGCAAGTTGAAACCTCACGGCCGCCCTTTCTGGATAAATTTAATACACAAAAAATCTAAATAATTATAACATGACAATTTTGCAACGCTCAGCACTGATTCGCTGATTTGACGAATGTATAATTCTATACGTATACGTATAAGTATGATTAATTATATGATTAATTATCAATCATACGGGAATTAAAAAATCGCTTATATCTCGTCATACAGCAAAATGGTTGAAATTTTTACCTGCCAGCTAATACACCTCATATGATTAAGGCGATAACTATTTGTAGGGTTGCCAGATTGAAAAAAAATCGCTTATATCTCGAAAACTAAGCGTCGTACAGCAAAAAAAAGGCCTTTTCTTAAAAAGCATTTTCATCATTTTTCAACGAATGCATTAGACGCGTTACAACTCTCTAGTTTAACATAATCACTGATGAAGGCTTAAGCCAGAAATTGAATTTCTAAAAATCAACTGATACTTTCTGAAAATCAATTGGTTTTCTGAAATACAATTGGAAAAGATGTAGTAACAAACCCCTTTTTACGACTTTTAAACAGGTGTTTTGGCCGGGTTTAATATCTGCTTTTGGGTCCAAGTTTCTTGAAAATGCCTCTAATTGACTTTTATACGGTCGATTTCACGGAATTTCATAATATCGAATAGCTTCACTTCAACATGGCAGTCCACTGTTCGAAAATGACTGCCTAGATGTCGGAGATGTCTTTCTTGTATCGCGGGACATTCGCAGGGCAAGTGTTAAACTAATACTGGTTATTTTTCATCATTACAACTCCTGCGGTAGTTTATAATACGAAGACCAAGTCTTATAGCCATACTACCTACATATGATGCAATGTCCTGTAAGAGTGCCCGTACTGGAATGTATTTCTGCCATATTTAAACTGAGTAAGTTCCGTTTTTTTTTCTATCAACTGATGGTCATATAGCCTTCAACGTCCGGGTGTAGTATCCCACCTATTTTTGACCAATCAGTTAGTGTAAATGTGTAACTGGCGATATAGGTCTCCTAAAGAATATTTCGTTTCAAATTCGAAAATTTCAAAGTAGGTGGCCAAAAATATGATGTTATTTAAATTTATTTAATCCAATTTTATAAAATGAAATCATAAAATTATATTTAAACAAAACAACCCGACCTGATAAAGAAAACAAATTTGGGAAAAACTTTATTTCTCAATATAATCTTCTCTTAGCTCGATACACTTTTCCCAGCGATATTCTATACACTCGATACCCTGTTTATAGTAAGAACTGTCTGGCTTCTTTAAATAGCCATCAACCGCAGACTCCACCTCTTCATTGTTGGCAAATCTTTTGAAAATAGAAAATAATCCGAGGGAGCTAAATCTGGCGAATAAGATAGATGCGTGATGAAACAATTCGCATTTTACGATTATCGGCCTTTTTTTTCTTAATTTCATCACATACTCGCCCTTGATTGTTTTTTCTTTTTGAAGATAATCAATAAAAATTCTCCCACGCGCATATCAAAAATCAGACGCCATAACCTTGCCTACAGATATACATGTCTTCGTCTTCTTGGACACGATTCCCTTGATGTGAAACATTCCCTCAGTCGAAGCAAAAACTCGGCTTTATTGCGGTGAAACATCACTAAACACTCTATTGAAACATCTTCAATGTGAGATGTATAGCACTTTTTGAAATGCGTGCTCACGTCGTTGTGGCAGCTCGTACGGCCTCGTTTAAATTCTGCCACCCAATATTTTACAGTCGTAAACGAAGGAGCAGACTCCGCCAGAGTAGAATCCAGTTCAGCTTTAGACGGAGACCTTTCAAATGAAACTATTGAATTACATAACGGAGACCTATTTTTTCCATGTTTACAAATTCACTGAAATCGTTTACTTTTTTTTTTGTAGTTGCGTTTTCTTTTCTATAAAGATCATACAACGAAACTTCTTTGGTCTAGTTTTTACGAATTTCTTTTCCGTTCTGAGGCTTTTTGGCAACTTTGATTTCTTTCTGGTTTTTAAGCCGTGCGTTCCACATTTTTTTTGATTTGTAAACATCTAACGGCTCACATGTTACGCTGTGAGCCGTAAGACAAATCGGTGTGAGTATTTTGCAATAAAATGTAGTGACCAATAAATTTTCTTCGTTTAAATTAATTTTTCTTTGCTCAAAAACAATTACTTAAAACAGTTATAATTTAATCTGAACACAATTTAAAGATGTTGTTGTTATTCTAGAGTTCGGCCCATAGCCTACACTTTGAATGTTACAAATTTCAAACGAAACGCCTCTTAATATCCTCATAGATCATTTCTGAACACGCTCTCTCGCATTAGTCCGCCCCCTAGATACCTATTGCACTTGTTGAACAATACACTGGACGAAGGACTTGTCGAATTTGTTACCGAGTCGTCCATTGCGTTTGATGAACACAATATCACCAGGTTGATACTTCCTCGTTGCGGTATTTTTATTATATCTCTCCAATATTTTATGCTGCGCCAACATTAAATGCTCTTTAACATCCTTTAAGATATTTTCATTAAATTCGTTTAGGATGTCCAATGGTTTCCTTCCGGTCACGGAGTGCACCGTATCGTTGTACTTTATCGTAGATAATAGCATTAGTTCGACAGTATCATCTATGCTCTGTTGGGCCTTCACGCACCATGCTATTTCCAAGAGCGTGGAATGGAATCGTTCCACCTGGCCGTTACTCATGCTGCGCATCGGCGGTGTAAAAAATTGTTCCGTTCCGAAATGATCCCTAAGGAATGTAACGATAGCACTTGATTGGAATGATTTTTCATTATCTGAGACCAATATCCTCACTTTCCTATATCTGTTCATAAACTGAAACAAGACCGTCTTAATATCTATACTAGATCTAGAAGCTATTGGAATCACGGTCGCAAATTTCGAGAATTGGCCTACGCAGGGAAGGAAGTGCTGTTTATCCGTTATAATTATGTCGATATGCAATATCTCGCCGGGGTAACTGGGGATGGGTGTTTCGGCCATCACCACTCTTTGTGGCTTCCTCTGGTACTTATTTTCCTTGCAGATCTTACAGTTAGCTATGCTATATTTAAGCTTTTTCTTTATACCGGGAAAATAATATTCATCAATTATTTGTTGAAAATTCTCATGCAACGATCTATGCGCTCTGTTGTGTTCATTAGTAACTATTTCCCATTGATCATCCTCTCTAATTACATCCATGACGAATTTCTCGGTATGTATGAATCGAGTGGATCGGAATCCCACCAATGTCGGGAGATAACACTGGATGGCATTCGTGCCGGTAGAATCGATGACATTCGCTAACCGATCCAAAAGCTCTTCCTCCGTGCTGTACAATATTGTATGTCTTATAAATCGCTGGAACAGAATTTTTTTTATGTCCAGAGAACCGATCTCCCTTTTAGATTAATATTTGGTTTTTAAATTGGTTTACGGGAAATTTTGTGGACTTCACAACATTTGTAGAAGAAATTTCGCTATGTGCCGTCTGACCGTTGTCATCCGACATTTTGTTAATATGCTGTCGGGAAAGAGCATCGGTGACCACTTTTTCCTTGCCAGGTTTGTAAAAGAATTTCGGGGATAATTCTTCTATGAATGCTCTCCATCTCTTCATTTTTGAATTTGGGTTTTTATCGGATATTGCAAATGTAAGTGGTTGGTGGTCTGTATAGATATGTATTCCACTTATTCCGTATAAGAAATGTCTTAGGTTTGTTTGTTTTGTTTGTTGCATAATTTGCTTCGGCTGCGGAGAGCGTTCTTGATATCATTGTTATGGGCCTTCCATTTTGTGATAAAACGGCCCCCAAGGCGATGGAAGAAGCGTCTGTTGTAAGTTCAAATACCTTATTGTAATCAGTATAGGCCAACAGAACATCGTCAGAGGCGATTATTTGTTTTAATTTTTCAAAGGCCGATAGAGTATCCTCGTCTAGGTTTATTCTAATATTTCTGGAACTTTTCGCTGTCGTATGACCGTTTTCGCCCCCAAGGTATCTAGTCAGTAGTTTCGCTATCCTCGCGTAATCCCTAACGAACTTTCTGTAATAACCAGACAGCGCTAAAAAGGATATAAGAGATTTCAAGTTTCTTGGGGTTTCGAAATCTAGAATAGCAGTTCTAATACCATCCGTTATTACGACAAAACCTAGAAAGGTTACCTTTGATTGGAAAAATTTTGATTTTGTAGATGAAATTCTCATCCCTGCACTTTCGAGTTTTTGCATTATTGTGTTAATATGCCTTGTATTACGAGAGTTGGTTTGGCCAAAGCACAAAACTATTATCAGAGGAGTGCTGTTTTCCAACAAGTAGAATCGCCCTCTTGTCTAAATATTCATTCCGGTAAGTTTCCTGGTTGATGAAAAACCCTTGCTTGAAGTATACAACATTCCTTTTGGTCAGCAGTTCTTGCAATGTCCTGAGTGTAGAATATATTATTTCCTGGAATATGCAACTTACTACTGGGTTCAAATGTTACGGTGAATTTTGTTATAAAATCAAAAAAAAAAACAAAGTAATCCCCCTCCGATACAATACACTTAAGTCAAAGTTGTTTCCAATCCTCGAAACAGTTGTTAAAGTCGATTCCTGGAGTGCCTTTTAACGATGACCCCAGAATGTTTGTTTTTATTGATAGCCAGAAGTCACACGGCTGCTGTGGAACGATATGCGTGTCGAATTATGTGCCTCGAAAAACAAATGCACTGTAAGATGGTGCATTATCATTAACCTAGAGTTGTCCGTGCGCAATTCTGGGCTCTTTTTGCGAATAGCTTCATGCAAACAATAGATTAGACCGCAGGAATGAATTCATAATACATGAACATCACCATTATCGAAGAAAACTGTAAGCATGACCTTGATTGAACGACTTTGGCGTGATCATTTCCGACTAGCTTCACCTTTTGGCTGATATTCGCTTGATTGGTTAGTTGTTTTGGTGGTCCAAGCCTCATCATCCATAATGATGCGTTTTTTTTTTCGTTCCGGTAGTCTGTTTCAGAGATACTAACGCGACGCTCTTTAAAAAAAAAAAATAGGAAATGAGATTTGAAGCGTTAGAAATGATGTTGACTGATCCTTTTGAAATTTTAGCACCAAATCTTTGATTTCCTTGACGTGTTGCTCATCAGTTGATGTTTTTTCTCGTCTGTGGCGTTTTTGTCTTCAACGCTTTCTCTTCCTTCTTAGAACAATTTGGACTTTTGTTAACATTTTTTCGACATAGCCTTGGAACATCCTTAACGCGTCTGTACCATAAATTCGATTCTGCAAATAATATTTAATGGAACTTCTTTGTTAAACAAAATCAGAAATTATTAAAATCGCTAAAAATCACTTTTAATTGTTTATCTGCGTCATTTCAGAAACAATGAAGATATTGACATGGAATTTGCCACAGATGTCAAAAAAAATGCAACCCAAATCGATAAGTATGCGAAGTTTTAATTAGAAAGTCACATTTTCATTTGGACACACCTTTAAGGCATTTTATTTGATACTCTGAGTATTGCGGAAGTCTGTTTTTTTTGATAGATTAACTTAGCCGCATGTTGCCGGACTATCTTAGGTACTCTCTACAACTATACGAAACATATGCTGACAAATGTTCTACCTGAAACTTTATTTAACTGATTGAAAATGATATTTTTTCAGAGGTCTTTTTTAAAAGGTTATCAGCCGTATTCATAACTAAACTTGAAACACTGCTTATCCATTGAAAAAGCATTTCTTATTCATAACACCGTTTAACAAACTGTTTAATTTTTTGGTTTGGTTTCTGTCACTTTTGACAAGGTTGGTCGAATATATTGAATACCAGGGCTGATTGCACACATTAGTGTGTGGACTGTGTGTATTTGGTTTTTGTATCTGTATCTAGTGCTAGCTGTTTTGCATGTATGTAGTATAATAATAAAAAATAAAAACAAAAAAAAATGTGACTTTGCTATGTTAAATTGTTAACTTTATTTCGATGAATTTGAGTAATTGTTTTATATCGTTGGGAGACCGATTTTTTTAAATTTAATATGTATTGTTGTATTTATTGAAAATATTGAATTGACTTCTTTCGTTTGTGAAATTCGTACATTAAAGATGGCCAGGATTTTCGACTGCACCACATGTATCACATAAATTTGTGGGACCAATTCCAATACGATTTAGGTGAGCTTTGTATCTAGTGTGACCAGTTATTAGCCTTTTTAAGGCTTTTATCTTGTTCGCAGACAAGGATAAATTGTGAAACCATAATTGTTTAGGTGGTGTTTGAAAGACACAAATAAAATTCCTGTAGTCATTGACATATTTTTAAAAATTTCAACCCATTCGTCCCGTAGAATGTTGTAGATGGATCTGCATGCACCACGTCAAGACAATTCACAGAGAATGACTATGCCTGATGAATGACTAAGCCACATGCTTGTTTCGCAAATTCGTCTGCTACTTCATTTGGGCTGATGCCAACGTGTGAGGGAGTCCATAGATATACTAACAGCACTTGTGAAATATTTGTTTCATCAATTTTGTCCAATATTCTGCTAAACAAATAATTTTGCGATGCATTTTTTTATTAAGCAAAAAACCATTTTTACTGTCGGTAAGTATTGCAGCTTTTTCCATCCCACCCTCTATTGCAAGTTCTATAGCTTTTTCTATTGCATGAAGTTCACCTGTTAAGGATGAAACTTTGGATTTTGAATAGATAGTTTTGTTTGCTGGAAATATTACACACTGCCAACTGACGCGTTAGTATGCCATATTGAGTAGCCCTCGCCCACAAAGTGGTTGATGTTTTCAAGATAAACTGCCTAAAGCATTTCCTTAGGAGCGGAATCCTTTGGCGGATATCCATTATTGACCTAACCTTTACCGATGGTGTGGATCTGACATTTGTGACAACAGTCAAACAAATTTTTAAACTTTATGTAAATATACAGATTTGCAGAAATTCTGCTGTATATGTTAAAGTTGGACAGTCTGGGTAATTCTTTTATGGCTAGATATTGCGAGCGTTGTTTTGGTGGCTTTATGGCAGAGATAGCATATATAGCGAAAATTGGTGATGATTTAGTGAGTCCTAAACTTCTCCGAATTAGTTGATTTTGAAAGGTAACTAATTTTTTGTTAATGTATGAGGGTGCATGAGCCATTGATGAGATAGCATACGACTTGGGGAGTTTTAATCCGATTTGAGGGGATACACCGGTTTAAGTTGAAGTTACTATTTTTACCGCATTTACATAGTGTTCTTTTAGAGATAGACTATTTTTGATGCGTGTTCCACGGAATTTAATGGATTTAACATGTTGTTGATTTTTATTTCAGGTTCGATTCTTAGTCCCTTTCCGCCATACGTTACAACTGTTTTCTTCGGATTGATGGTGAGATTTAGTTTATCTAGCAATAACTGAAACTGATTTATTTTCATTTGTAGATTGTTGTTACCGTGAGTAAAGTCTTTTTGTGTTGAGATTTTAATGAAATCATCAGCAAATTGAAAGGTATGAGTTTTATGATCGCTTAGATCATGGAGATTTTGTTTAAATGTTGAATAAAGTAGAACTCAAGCAGCTGCCTTGAGGAATCCGTTAGAGACTTCAACTTGTTGATTTCCAAGAACTAGCACGCGACGACTAAGGAATTTAAGTATGCAGTATGAGATGTGGATAGGACAGTTAGCGTAAACAAGCAATTGCCATAAAAGCGATAAACATCAAGCGATACCAATATGTTCTTTTCACCTAAACTTTTAGCAGTGGTAATGGTATGGAGCAAATCATTAATACATATGGATGCAGAGCGTCCTTTTCTCGAAACATAAGTTCTTTCAGAAAGAATATTATTGTTGTTCAAAAAATCTCAAGCCAATGTTTAATCATTAGCCCCGAATTCATAATGAAAAGTTAGCTGCTGTTTACATGTTGCGCTCAACGAGGTTCTTAATAGTCAACCGATTAGCCTTAGTTTTTAGTTAGCACATAGTTTATTTATAGTGCGTTTACATCTAAGCAAAATCTAGTATATACGAGATTTCGAGCAAAATCCATCTGATTTTTACTAGATTTCCCATACAAAACAAAATCTAGCTCGTTACTAGATTTGTGCAAAATCTCACAAAATCTTGTCAAACTTGGGCACTACTGTGTTTTTTTAATATTGTAGTAGAAAGTTACAACGCAGTGACTGAAAAATTGACATTTAAAAACAAAACCAAACAAATTTTATAAAAAGGAAATAAAATATTAATTATTAACAAAAAAAATGACGAATCTATAATAAAAGAAATTCCAATCTGCTAAATAATAATTGTGGAAAATGAATTTGTTTTTGCTGTTCAAACAATACATTTAACAAATGCTGATTTTTTTTTCGCAAAATATCTATTTCAGCCGTGCTTTTTTAATTTTTAATGCATAATATAATTATAAAATCTGTTCCTTTTTAGAATTTTCCATATTTCCATTTTCCTATTGTTTTGTTTATTTTTGGTATTTCTAGTTTTTATGTTTTATTTTAATCAGCTGTTTATTGTTGTGGAAACAAAATCTTCACAAAATGTCAAAAAAGTTAGATGTAAACGATATAGATTTTGAAATAGATTTCAACTAAAATCTACTAGATTTTCCTCAGATGTAAACGCACTATTATAATCAATTTTTTGTTGGCATCTATCTATCTAAGACTCTGAAATTTGTAATGCCACCATATTTTTTGCATTAATGGCACCTGATATAGTGAAAATCAACTCTGTTTACATTTCAATTTGTGTGATTTCACTCCTTCATTTTTTTAAATTTATCGGCCGTAGTTATAATGAAAAGTTATGCAGTATCTAGCATGAGTATTATTTATAATGCACTTGCTGCTGCGTTTGCTAAACTATGATCAACAACCTTTCAAACACTGACTAGGTATGTTAAAACAGCTGGTGTGTGTCAAACTAAGCAAAACAAAATACATATATAAATTATTTCTAAGTGCAAATAAATATTTTTTAGTTTGAGGATCTTTTAAACATTTTTTTTTTACATAATTTTCACATTAAAATAATTTTGTTGTAAACTTAACGCTTGTAAATATATATTTTAAAAAATGAAGGAGTGAAATCACACAAATTGAAATGTAAACAGAATTGATTTTCACTATATCAGGTGGTATTAATGCAAAAAATATGGTGGCATTACAAATTTCAGAGTTGTTTTTAAAGCTACAAAACAAATGACAACAAAAAATTGATTATGAATAAACTATGTATATATATATATATATGTCCTTTATTTAATTAGATATAATATAAATACAAATTGTACATAAAATATTTAAATAAAAAGTTCACGAAGAACATAGGGCGTCAACAAATTTTCTCCATCTGATTCGATCTCTGGCAAGTAGCTTAATTTCGTTCCATGTTTTTTGGACTGATTCGTGTTCATTTCGTATGCACCGGATCCATGTATGACGTGGTCGGCCTGGATGTCGTTGACCTTGGGGGTTCCACTCAAGTGCAGCTCTGGCAATATCATTTGCTGGTCGCCTGAGAATATGGCCGATCCATGTCCATTTACGTTTCTTAATATCAAATTCGATGGGACAACAATCTGCCAGATTCCAAAGGGCTTCATTTGATACCCAATTAGGCCAGTATATACGTAAAATCTGTCTCAGACACCGATTGACGAAAGTTTGTATTTTCTTCTTGGCCAGTTTTGTAAGGCTCCATGTAGTGCAACCATACAGCAGAACAGATTTTACGCTACAGTTGAATATACGTAACTTAGTTTTCTGGGATATGTTGTTAGCGCGCCAAATTTTGTGCAGTTTTAGGAACGCAACACGGGCCTTGTTGATTCGGTCGCCAATGTCGGCTACAGAGCCACCGTCTTTTGCGATTTTACAACCGAGATAGTTGAAAGATTCTACATCTTCCATTACGGTACCATCAACAATAAGGGGTGATGAAATATTGGTACCGATACGCATCAGCTTTGATTTTTTAAAGTTAATTCTCAATCCTACTTGTTTGGCGTTGTCGGAGAGTCTCTTTATCTTAGTTTCAATATCTGCAAAGCGCTGGGCCATTAGACAAATGTCGTCTGCGTAATCTATATCATTTAGGTATTCCATCATATTCCATCGAATACCGGTAGGGGCCTCACTATTTGTCTTTTCCATTACACAGTCTAAAAGAAGAATGAATAGTGTGGGAGACAGGACACAGCCTTGCCTTACGCCTGTAACGGTTGTGTATGGTTGGCTTTCCTTTCCGTTAAATCGGACCTTGCACTCTGCGTCTTTGTACAGCTCGCGTATTAGAGTGACAATTTTTTCAGGTATACCTTTACCAATTAATGCAGACCACAAAGAATTTCGGGATATTGTGTCGAAAGCACGTTCAAAATCTACGAAAAGTAGGTATAGGGGTGTGTTATACTCTGCCGATTGCTCAATAATAATGCGTAGAGTATTGACGTGATCAACACAAGATCGTCCAGGCCGAAAGCCAGCTTGTTCATTACGAATAGTTTGTTCTACCACTGGTGAAATTCGCTGTAGTATTAGAGTTGCCATCACTTTCCCTATAGCGTTTAGCACGGTAATACCGCGCCAGTTTTTACACTGAGTAAGATCACTATGTGCTAACTAAAAACTAAGGTTAATCGGTTGACTAGTAAGAACCTCGTTGAGCGCGACATGACATGTAAGCAGCAGCTAACTTTTCATTATGAATTCGGGGGTATATTTACAAGTCTTAAGTTTACGACAAAATTATTTTAATTTGAAAATTATGTAAAAACAATGTTTAAAAGATCCGCAAAGTAAAAATATTTATTTGCACTTAAAAATAATGTATATATTTTGTTTTGCTTAATTTGATACACATCAGCTGTTTTAACACACTTAGTCAGTGTTTGAAAGGTTGTTGATCTGAGTTTAGCAAACGCAGCAGCAAGTGCATTATAAATATCATGCTAGATACTGCATAAGTTTTCATTATAAATACGGCCGTAGGTATTATAACTTAAAAAAAAAAAAACAGATATTAAAGCAATTGGTCTAAAACTTGTGTATACTTCCAAGTTTTTACCTTTTTTTTGGGTATAGGAACAATTTCGCCAGTCTCCATGTAGTTTACAGTTTTGCCACACTTTTTTGTAAGCCTCAAGTAAGATGAATTTTGAATTTCTCGATAATCTGCCTAACATTTCATATATTATACCATCTATTCCAGCACTTGACGGCTTTCTTTTTGACTCCTGAACTTTCAAAAGTTCAAAAATTGTGAAATTATCGTGCATGAAAGGTGAGACTTGTGGGAAGGAGGGGCTCGGTACATCAGTGACTTGACTTTTCAAATAGATTAAAAAGCTTTGATCATTGTCAGACTCAAATTTTGTACTTGCTTGATTTTCAACATAGATTTTGTTTCCTTAACCTAAATCTAACCACTGACTTGGAGTTAGGAGATTTGCTGAGCCATGTTATTCTGTTTAACTTATGCACAAATACTACTTAACTCATTTTGACAATTCCGTCAGCATCTTTTTATAGTAACAAAATAAACTGAAAATCTCTTTGAAACTACACTTGACACATTGAAAACTTTAACTTCCCAGTTAATTTTTATCTCTTTTTTTTAATATCAGCCCTTTTCCTTTTTTAACTTTTTCTAATATTTAAATTGTCAAAATCAGAGGTGATTTAAGAAAAAAACGACTGATACGACGAAAATTCGGTGTAAATCAGAGTTGATTTTAACTAAAACAAAGTCAGAAAATAAAAAGTCTAATAAATAGATTCACAAACAGTGCATAAATCTTAAAAACATTTTAAATGTGAACTCGAGTGCATAACGCAATATTTCGAAAACCATAACAAATGCGAAATTGAAAAAACAAATAATTTTTGAAACTACAGCCAAATTTATTAAAAAATGTTTGAATATGGGAATCATAATAAAATATGTTGAGGTTATTTTCCGGAAATTTCATCAAATACATTTTTTAATGCACTCTTATATTTAACATCATATTTGTTTTCCCACTCACTCACCTGTATAGATGTTAATATAGCTGACACATCATATGTGGGACTCCATCTATTTTGTAATATATCCAAACAGATGCCACCATCAGCATAAACATTGGGATGAAATACTTTTGATACAAATCTCACCGTTGGTGGTTTATTTGGATATTCTTCAGTAAATTCTATTGTTAATTTAAATGTACCATCTTCAAATGGTGTATCATGTGGCCCAAAAATCACAGCATTCCATATCATAATATTATTATCTGTTGGCGCTCCAGAAACACCAGTTGGTGGATCTTCTTGAAGTCTAAAAGTAAAAGTAAAAAATGAAAATATTAAAACAACATAAATTTAAATCATTTAACAAAAAATACATTAACATCAGTCAACATTTATTTATGTCATATGACATTGTTAAGGGCATGAATAGTTTAATTTTTGCAGGTGATTAAATACTTTGCCAAAAAAAAAATGCAAGTGCTTGATATAAATATTTTTAAATGGATGAAATTATAATCTGCACAAATTTCTGAAGCAAATAAAGAATTTTACATGTGCTGTAATTTTTCAATTATGGGTTTTCATAAGAAATATTTTATAATATCACCACCAATACCAAAAGAATTCCCATAGTGGCATTTTTATTCTTTAAGCCAAGTTAACACGTTGACGGCCGTGGCGATCAGGCTAGGGTTGGCCACAAACCAGACGGTATATTTGTACGAAATGAGTTAATTATAGCTAAATGTTATTATAAATGTTTTATTTCTGTATTTTGAGTCGTTTGTGACATCTGTGTTAGTATGGCGCATATGTGTGTCTCCGGTTAATGGAACAAAATTGCAATGTATAAACCGCAGGACGCAAATATACGTCATTATTTAGCAATTATTGCCATATATATTTTTTTGTCATATATATTATTTTTCAGCATAAACTAATTCAATAGAAAATGGAGACTGATATACGCGAGCTAGGTTTAGAGTGACGTGAATAGTAAAATTTTAAATTTTAAAATTTTAAATTTTAAAAATTTAAAATTTATAATTATAAATTTATAAAATTAAAAATCCACTATAGTATCCCGATGAAAATTAATATAATTGAAACCAGGGTTACAGTGAGTGACAATTCATGGGAAACTTTTCCAAAATTCGGAATGTGCCAATTTCGTTTTTTTTTTTTTAATAATTTCTCTTTAAGTTCCAAAATTATCACTCTTTGATGTGTTCTCTACCGAAAGATAACAAATTTGTTACAAACAAGTAAGAGTGTTAAATTCGGCTATGCCGAATATTTAATAAACTAAACCTGGGTTTTGCATTTACCTGGCTTGTATAAAACTGTTAAAAGTTCAAAATTATTAAAAACATTTTAATGAATGAACTATGTATCTGTCAAATCTAACAAAGACTAATTGTTTTGTAAACATTACACGATTCCTGGTATTACAATTTTTAAAAATAAAATGCATTCTTTGTTAATATCAAGAATCTATCATATTCTATCTTAATGTGACGACATTTCTTTGTTTTATTTTTTTACAAAAACTTCCGCCAAAAGAATTATACATTCATATATAAATAAACAATTAATAATATTTACTATTCGAAGATGCCACACGACTTGTTTTAACACCTACACGAATATATCTCAAAAAAAATTAAAAATGTAAATTAACAAAATTAATTTCTTAGAAATAATAAAAAAATTTATTTGCGTTTCAATGATTCAGTATGGCAAATTTGTTTTCTTGAAAGTATACAAAATAATGCGTAATTAAACATTTAAATTTTTAAAATAATATAAATAATTTGACAATTCACGAAAGTATTAAAAGAGGAAAGAAAGCCCAACATTTAAAAATGTAGCGAATTTTAAACTTTCAACAATTATTCTATTTAATGAAGCACTTAATTAAATAAAATAATTGTTGAAAGTTTTAAAATTGTATAGCAAAAATCAAATTCACCATTAATTCAAAGTGATTACATCAGGTGCTTTAGATGTTTGAGAGTATGTGAATATATTTAGGTATTGCATGTTGGCTACAAGCCAGATATTGTTTATGTATGTTAAATTTTGCATTTCATTAAAACGTTGAACTTGTTAGAACAAAACAAAGAAGTATCAACACAGTTAAGTGAAACAAAAGGGTCACCCATAGGATACTTGTTGAACTTTAACTAAAGTATTATGAAGATTTATAAAAATAATGAATGTTATTATTTTTCCGCTGTTTGATTTTTTACATAGAAGCAGGCGTTCTATTTATTGAGTACAAACATTAATTACTTTTTAAATTGATATTTGGCACTTCGCATCAATTTATATTGAACACCTCTGAAAAAATAAATGATATTTAGAAATAATTACTATGACACTACTCTATCTATTTATATTCTCTAATTGTTTCTATTGTTTTGTTTTTTGATTTTTCTAACACAAATTTAAAAATTTCACTTTTAAAATTTTCTAAAGAAATTAAATACGCATTGCTAACAAACAGACATATGTGTATTTAAACTTAAAACATTTATACTTTCTCACTTAAGTTTGTGTGTGAATAAAATACATTGGCAGTGAAATTACATTACGCTTGATATATTTTCAAGTGTATTGTCTGTCTGTCGTTACTTTGCGTTCATATCTAACATAGTTTTCTAAATTCAGTTAACAACAAGTTAAAACTTCTTATCAATATTAAAATTCTGTTGGGACTGTTTTTTTATACCATCCACACCACCATGCAGAAGGTATATATCAGTTTGTCATTCCGTTTGTAACGCACCGAAAAATTAATTTGCGGCCCCACCAAGTATATAAAGAGTGTGGAAAAAAAACTTATACACGCTTAAAGTTATATAAAAGTTAAATCGTTCAATTTAAAAATTTAAAAATTAGCAGAGCCCAGCTCTCGAAATTCGAGTGCAAACTATAGGAAATTTTATTTGTTCATTCAATTTTTTTCTTTTAATGTTTTTTAATCTATATATAAGTATATAAAAAATTTATGAACATTTAAATAAAATTAATGAATTTTTCATTATAAATATTTGATGAATACACAGAAGAAATATAATTGGGATTGTTAATAAATCTATAATATTAATAGGTTAGGCGATTTCTTGTGAACGATGTTTTGTTCTACCGTTTTATCCCGATTTTGACCAAACGTATATTATTTTAAAGGTATTTCTTTTTAGCCGTTTTGCAGATTTACAGATTTTTAAAAATTTTCCATTATTTTGGGTAAATTGCATTTAAAGTTGCTACTAACACATACATAAAATTATGCAATACTATGTATGTGTTTATTAAATTTGTTAATGTTTTTGTAATAAAAATGAGTTTGTTTTTTGTGTTGATTTGTGAATTGACTATAATTGATTAGCATAGCTTTAGGGTCTTTATTTAATGAAAAAATAAAATTTCCTAGCATTTGTACTCGAATTTCGAGGGCTGGAAACTGCTAGTAATTATAAAAATGCCTATAGGTATGCTAATCAATTTTAGGCATTCCACAATTCAACACAGGGCGATTAAAATGTACTCTTTCTTGAAACCATCAATAACAAATTCACAAATGCGATGAATTGTGAATTGGCTAAAACTGTTAGCATACCTTTAGGCTCTTATAAAAGTATTTATTATTATTTAATTTTATTCATTTTAATATATTTTTGATACATTTTATACATAAATTTTATCATTCTGCACTTCTCCTCCATATGAACTAAGCCAAATTTCCTCCGTGCGCGCATTTTGCTCAAAAAGTGGTCGAAAGATTCACGTATTAATATAAGATATTATACAAATTCATTACAAAATTAAAATATTGGAATATTATTCGAAATTTAAAAATCTATCCACCTTTTCCGTAAATCCTTCTATTAACGATTTTAAAGTTGTTTCATTTACGCTTGAAATCAGATATGTCCTGGTATAACTTTCCTGTGTTCTTTAATTCCCTTTTCACGATAGCCCGATATCTCTCCACAGGCAGGTGTTGTGGACAGTTTGTCTCCCGTGGTAATTCCTGTGACTGATGTTTTGTTCTATCGTTTTATCCCGATTTTGATCAAACGTATATTATTTGAAAGGTATTTCTTTTTAGCCGTTTCGCAGATTTACAGATTTTTAAATTTTTCCTTTATTTTGAGTAAATTGCATTTAAAATTGCTACTAACACATACATAAAATTATACAATACTATGTGTATGTTTAGTAAATTTGTTAATGTGTTTGTAATAAAAATGAGTTTGTTTTTTTGTGTTGATTTGTGAATTGGTTATAATTGATTAGCATACTTTTAGGATCTTTATTTAATGAAAAAAAATAAAATTTCCTAGAATTTGCTCGAATTTCGAGGGCTGGAATTGTTTGCATACCACTCAAGGGTCTTTTTTTATAGTGGCATGGTGCGAAATCAGGCCAGAAATATGTAGGCACCCTGTGCTGCTTTAGCCGTTTTTGTAGACACTCCTTAATATACATTTCTACAACGCATCAGGTCCAAAGAGTAGTGAGCATGACTAAACATAGCAAACGTAATTGATATTTAACAGAGGTACTATACTTGGATATTTAGTCAAACTTATTAAGAACTTTATTAGAGACAGAAACTTTGTAGTGAAAATTGAAGGATCTCAGTCCAATGAAAAGCCTATCGCTGCTGGTGTGCCACAGGGATTTGTGCTATCACCCCTCCGACTACTAACAAATCTATTATATATAGATGACAAATCTATTAAAATATAGATCAGGTGGTTGTGTTATAACCCGCTTCTAAAATTTTTCATTTAAAATTTGGTTTTTTTTCCTCTTTTTTGCGATCTAGGATATAGGTTTTTTACTATTGTTTTCCTATTAATTTGTGCAGAGTTCATATATGATAAATTAATCTTTTTAATTCTTGTAAATAATTGCTGTAATCTTGCAACTGGTTAAGATCTTTTGTAAATATTTGTAAATAATGAAAGAAAATACAAATATAATGAATATAATAGTATAAAAAAGTTTTGCTCAGACAGGCCCTGTGCAATCGATCTAAAGAAGTGTAAATCAAAAGGAAAAATGTCTGGTGCATACGGCGGATGGGGTAAAAGTTCTCAATTGAGAGTTTTCAAATAGGTTTTGACCGACGAGCATTATCGATTGGGTAGCATTGGGCACGCTTTTCCTTGAGTGTCAGACTCAATCCCATCAATTGTGTTGGGTAATGTTTTCGTTCGGTTTGAGCAACTCATACTACATGACTCCAAATACACAACAAGAGTTTTTTCCTTGATTATTTGGTTTAGTTGTAGTTTTGAGTACGGCCAGGTGATCGCCATGATTCCTTTTTTTTTTTTTTTTTTTGCTATTATAATGGATCCATTGTGCATCACCATTTGCATCCATTTCCATCACGGTGCAGAATACCTTTTTGCTTATGCCTGGCAAGCAGCATTTCACATGTGGAAAATCGTCGTTCAATGTTTCTCGTGGAACCAATGGTTTGTAACAGTGTGAATATGCTCCAATTCCGCGTTTTTGTACACTTTCGGCCTTCCGTTACGTTCTTTGTCATCGGTCTGAAATACACCGTTCTCACGACAACTTCTCTCACTTAAGGCAGGCTTACCATGTGCTTCTACAACAAGCTACAATTTCTTCATATTGACCGCTTATTCGGCTCAAAACTCTTTTTTTTACAAAAATTATATGATTCTAAAATATATTTTCCTATATATATTTTATAAATTAATATTTGTTAAATATCTTTTTTAAATATGTTGTTGACAGCAGTCCAACATACTGATGTTTAAATAAAAAAAAATTATTTTTAAACTATAAATTAGAATGCATAAAACATTTAACGAACTAAATGCAGAAAATTGTTATAAGATTAATATATTTTGATCATAACGCAACAATTTAAATTTGATCTGATGACCTTTTTCTGATTAACACGACCTAACTAACAATTACAATTTTAGGAAATTGCGTAGTTCCAATTTTTTTCCATTTAATATTTCGAGATGATCTGATGACCTTTTCTGCTAAACTTCTATACACAGAAGTTTGTTCAATTATTGAACAACAATGTTTTTTAAGTATCATACAATCAAAAAACAAAACAAAATGTTGCGTGTTTGCCTTTAAAAGAAAAATATAGAATCAATAATAATAAAAAAACATTTGATATAGAAAATAATAATAATAAATATTGAAAGGGTGAACAAATATTTGCTTTATTTAACGTTTGGTAAGAAAATCAATTTTAATAATCATAAATGTATGTAGTAAGAAATTAAATTGCTTTAAGACAAATGTATATGTATAACAGAATTTACTAAATTTTTTTTTAGAACTGTTTTAATAGAAAATATGATATATTAATAAGGAATGAGATTGGAAAAATTTGAACATAAAAAGAATGTAATAATAACACAGTACAACACATGATTTTGGGACTCAATTCTGACAATTGCACCTGAAAGTAGCCCCAAAAATAAGAACTTCTGCATCATTCGTTTTGTCAAGTTGGCTGCCATTGGCCATACGAATTTTTTGGTCAAGGTGGATTATATATTTTAACACGGTTATAACTCGGTAATCGTACGGAATATCTCTTTTGTGTCTGAAACAAAGTTGTAGATATTGAATAACAGAAAAAAATAAGAAAATATAATAAATAGGTACTAGACAAAAAAGAAAAACAATTAACTATTAATTTAAACTAGCAGATTCCAGCCCTCGAAACTCGAGTGAAAATTCTAGGAAATTTTATTTTTCCATTAAATAAAGACCCTAAAGAACTGCTAATCAATTCAAAAAACAATACAAAAAACAAACTCATTTTTATTACAAACACATTAACAAATTTAATAAACAAACACATAGCATTGTATAATTTTATGTATGTGTTAGTAGCAACTTTAAATGCAATTTAATCAAAATAAAGAAAAAAATTAAAAAATCTGTAAATCTGCAAAACGGCTAAAAAGAAATACCTTTAAAATAATATATGTTTGATCAAAATCGGGATAAAACATTAGAACAAAACATCGGTCACAAGAAATCGCCTAGCCTATTAATATTATACTGGCAGATTCCAGCCCTCGAAATTCGAGTGCAATTTTTGGCAAATTTATTTTTCAACATAGCCAATTCACAAACCAGCACTTTTTTGGTTTATTATTATTGTGAACTAGCTAATACCCACTACTTCGTTAGCGGACATTTAAGTTACATTTATTCGTTTGTACAGTATATTATATTAAAAATGCCCCTTTACTGGACTTTGATGTTATGTATTCGGAAAGGCATGTTTTTCCCCTGGTTTTACTCCAATTCAATATTTTTTCCATTTTTCTTAATTTTTTCTGCCTTAAAGTCTGAAATTCCAAAATGTTGACATGTGCGCATACTCCTGGAACAATGGCAACATATATTTCAAATATTACGTTTCAATGTTAAAATGGTACAAAGATGAATGAGGTACCAATTTTAGCCGTTGCCCCGATTTTCTGTTTCGTGTTACAAACTTAAGTGATTGTTAATAATCTGAATTTTCGTATTGATGCTACCAATGAAAAACAACAATAACAATATTGTAAGACAAATTCAGCAGTACCGTTGGTACAGCGCGAGTCATTATGTTAGGGTATGCATACAATGTTTAAAATCTCAAAACAATGCGAGAAGCTTTTCTGTTTCGTGTTACAAACTTAAGTGATTGTTAATAATCTGAATTTGCGTATTGATGCTACCAATGAAAAACAACAATAACAATATTGTAAGACAAATTCAGCAATACCGTTGGTACAGCGCGAGTTAATATTTTAGGGTAATATCTAAGCAGATTAAGAATATTGTAAAAATATTAATGTGACAAATTCAGCAACACCGTTGATGCTTTGTGGGTCATTAGTTAAGTGACATCTCTCAGCAAACTCAATTTTTAAAAACACGAAATTAAATTTTGATTTATTTAATTTCAAACGAATAAAATCTCTCATTTGAATTAATAGATATTGGAAAAAGTGCTAGTCAGTCTACAATTTCTAACAATTTTCCAAATACATTGTGTATCAATTTATTCCAGTAATACGAAGGAAACCCAGGAGACTTTTACCCTTTTTGTCCCTCCCGGTAGGATAGCCTATAGCACTCAGTGATAACGTAGCTTTCAACAGGTGAAAGAAATGTTGAAATCGGATAAGTAGTTTAGAAGATCCGTAAAAGGGGGAGACTTTTCCTCTTTTTGCCCCTCCCGGAAGGATACATAAAAACCTTGGTATTGACGTCACCTTTCATGAGAAGTTTACAGAATTGAAATCGGTTCAGGCATTACAGAGAACATCAATGCCAAACACAATGCTCTACATTTTTATACCCTATACCACTATGTGGTTTGGGTATAATGACTTTGTGCTGCTGTTTGTAACAACCAAAAATATTTGACCTAGACCCATCTTTAATTATACCGATCGAATCAGAATCACTTTCTGAGTTGATTTAACAATGTCCGTCCGTCCGTCCGTCCGTCCGTCCGTCCGTCCGTCCGTCCGTCCGTCCGTCTGTGTGTCCATGTAAAGCTTGTAATCAAACTGCAGGTCGCAAATATGAATATATTTTGACGAAATTTGGTATATAAGCTTTTATCGGCCATGGGATGAACGCTATTGAAATTGGTGAGAATCGGTCCATGTTCAGACCTAGCCCCCATACAAATTACCCATATGAAATCGACATAAATTGCCATAAGATCCAAATTGTCATATAGATCTTACTCAAATTGGGTTTGTATGCGTTCATTACGTCCACTAATGAGTAGTCCAAAAATGATCCCTTTGACCCCATATAGAGCTGCTTCCCGATCTTCAATTAAATCTATTAAAAACCAAAAATATTGCACTGATTCTTCTAAAATTTTGTTTGTACATATTTTTGCAAAATACAAGAACTTTACCAAACATGATCAGGATCGGTCCATTTTTGGACCTAGTCCCTTTATAGATATAGCATCCGATATGAACTTTTTCATTTCTGCAGCCAAAAAAATTAATAAAAATCCCACTCAAATTTGGTTTTTGCTTATTTTCAATGTCCAGTTAGTTGGGCCTAAGAGATAGGGTTTCTAAACGCATGGTATAGGGTATCGTATAGTCGGTCTAGACCGACTATAATTTTCTTACTTGTTATATATATAGATGAAGAAAACAAACTCGTTAACAAACACATTAAAAAATTTAATAAACACACACGTAACATATGTATAATTTTATGTATGTGTTAGTAGCAACTTTAAATGCAATTTACTCGAAATAAAGGAAAAAATTTAAAAACTTGTAAATCTGCAAAACGGCTAAAAAGAAATACCTTTCAAATAATATACGTTTGGTCAAAATCAGGATAAAACGGTAGAACAAAACATCAGTCACCAGAAATCGCCTAGCCTATTAATATTATAGATATATATATTAATTTAAATGGTATTAGAACTTAAAGATTAAATACACTGTTTAAAAATTTTCGAACTATTGTTAATATTTAAAATTTTCGTTTAAGTTTATAGTTGACCTGTGTGTTTGTTGTGTTATTATTTTGTCCGGCTTTAGGTCATGTATTTAAAAATAAATAAAAACTAAATAAAATTAAATTTTTGATTCGGTTTTTAAATAATTTTCTTTATTCCTTCCGTTATTTCGATTAGCCTCACTAAACATCTTCATTGACATCATTGACCCCGAGCTCAACCATATGAAGTTTTATTAACAATTTGGAAGGTCGAATAAATACAACTATAAAATCTTCCGAGATACTTTATCTTATATATTATAAGTTCGAGTTGAAAACGTCTGTGTTTGTCGGCTATCTTCTTTCAACAGAAGATAAAGAAAATTATTTAAAAACCAAATCAAAAATTTAATTTTGTTGAGTTTTAATTTATTTTTAAATACATGACCTAAAGCCAGACAAAATAATAACACATTTCATTGGACGCATATGATCGACAACGTAAATATGTTTATTTGATAAAAAATAAAATCGGTTTTCTCTCTGTTCTACCATCAATTTGCGTAATGCCACTTCCCTTGGTCCATATCACATTTAGCCAATTACAATGCTTTATTAAAACACACTTTCCAAATATTGACCGAAAATGTAATCGTACCTCTGTGGGTTATTGGCTTAAAACTTTTTATTTTTTAACTTTTTTCCCAAAATGTTTGTTCACTTTTTAGGGGCATTACCAAATAATCATTTTTAAACTTTTTCCCAGAATGTTTGTTCATAATTTGTTCACTATTAAGATAAATAAATAAATAAAAATTTTAAATTTTTTAACAGAAAAAGCATATTGAAATAAATGTCAGACAACTGAAGTTTGCGTTGACTATAAATTGCAACGCAAGCACATAACTTAAACTAAACTTAAAGTTTTCAATCAGGCAAATCTAAATCGGCGCGTGTTAACTGACATAAAAAGTGTTAACTGACAAACAAATCCCCGATCTGAATGAAGGCTGCCCGCAGTCTATATAAAGATTACTTTCAGCGTATTTTTAAAACTGACTAGCAATCTTCTCTTTCTGCAGCTCTTCGGTATTCTGTAAGCCAGATAGATCAGGTCAAAGATAGCCAATACCATAGTTAGCAGTGATCAGGATAGATCTCACAGTGATTTCTTTCTTTAACACGTTGAGATGCTGAAGCTTTTGAGTTTGTAGGTCACATAGAAACTGTAGACAGAGAAGTTGTTTATGCTCTGTGATCTTTATCATAGGAAGATTGGGAAAGATTACTTTTGCCAAACTAACGTACAAAATAAAATTCTGCAAATTTATAATAGAAATTCTATTTCGGACTAAAAGTGTTTCGTACAATTAATCAATGCTCATCTTATCTTTTACTTTCGCAGCTGCGATTACCAGATTTACTGTGTTCGTCAGTTTCTATAGTTGCTGATCGATTGTAATGTTGATATCTATTTGCCTGGTAGCATTAAAATTACAGTAAGCTGCTCAGAAAACTAGGATAAAGTTGTTTAGAGCCACGCTATCTCATTGCCCTTGTGGGCGACCTTTCTTTTTATTAGTCCTTAACTTGTTGTCCAATCTCCTGTTGAGTTTTATAAGAGATTTATCTCTCCTACCTCGAACCCTCTATCCATCCTACATTTGTTATGATTCCCAAGGGTTTGATTTTCTGCACTGAAGATTTTGTCCATAATGAACTTTCTTATCGTCAACTCCGGTAATGACTTTACTAAGTCAAGCGTTGCATGGCATATCACTGAAGGGCTATGACAGTTGCCTTATACGCTCACTCTACTAACATCTTATTAAATTCGTTCAATTTTCTCCGTGAACACCTTACTCTGATGTTGTGTTGCAGTAATTACGTCCGTGTAAATCGGCAGCATCGATTTTATATTTCCCGTTATATTTATGTTGCAGAACAATTTATCCAAATCATTCATAAATTAAAACAACAAATCAACACACCCTTCTAGTTCGTTATCAAAGAACAAGAATTTCACCAGATAAAAGACCGATAATTAAAACCGCCGATGACACGATAACGCTATTTTCAATTTTTATATTCTTTTTCTCCCTTTTAAAGTCACTTTACAAAAAATGAAAAGTTTACTCATATTTTTTTTTTTCTTAATGTAAATTCTCCGCTTGCGGTGCTGATGTTTCTTGGTGGATGTTGGTGGCTCTTGATAGTGTGGCTGTTATTGGCATTATTCAGTTTTTTCGTTGCAATTATTAAGTGGATGTTTGTGATGAAGTATTTGGATCCTTATCCGTTAACCGTGCTCTTCTTTCTTGTTGAATGTTGATAGTTTTTAATAGGGTGGCTGTTGGTGGTATTATTCGCTGGTTGTTTATTGGAATTATTAGATGAATGTTTCTGATGAAGTATTTGGATCCTTCTCCAGTTGGAGGCCAGTAATGTAATCTGTGTCTACGATGTAGAGAACTCCAGCTTTTAATTGTTGAACTTCAGTCAAATAAATAAAAGAACCATCTTTCTTGAATTTGAGTCTTAGACTAAAATTCATTTCCTACCAACAAGTTTGCGTTGACTACAAATTACAACACAAACACATAACTTAAACTAAACTTAAAGTTGTCGATTAGTCTTTCAGATAATCCTTCTTCCTTTTTTATAATTTAAGAAAAAAGTTTTTTGTTTCGAGCAAATATAAAAATCAACTGCTCCAATAAAAATGTGAAAATGCATGAAAAATCTAATTGAAAAATTTGTTCCCTATTTTGGGAGGGATTTAAATTTTATATTTGCTCAAAAAAATAAAAATAAAAAATAACTTTAATTTGTGCAAAAAAAAATAAAAATCAAAAAATTACTTTTATTTTGTAACTCTTATGATAAAAGGCATAACCACTTACAGTCCCTGATTAGAATACATACAGCAGTAATCATAATTAAAAGATGGCAGCAGCCGATTTACAGTGGGTTACAATACATTGAAAAATTTACATAATTCTAAATTTGTCAATATTGTTTTTTTAAATAATTTCGTGTTAAGTTCCAAGATTAAGGATTTTCTTGAAAGATTAAAAATAGAAAAAAAATTAAAAAAATAGATAAACGAAAAAAACGTAATCTTTAGTGTTGCCAAAACAATGGAAACTTTCAAACTCCTGTACCAGAGTTGATTAAAACAATAAAAATAGAAGATGATATGAAAGCAAATGTATAATCTCAACCGTTTTTTATTTTTTTGTAGTTAGCGACGTTTCCTTTCAACTGTTTTTTAAACACAATTGTATTTTTTCAATGTTTTAATTCTGTAATTATTATAAAATAATGGTAAGCATAAAGTTTTGAGAAGAGTTAAAATCCAGAATACTAGATGATTTCACTGCTGGTCTTAAGCAAAAGAAAATTTATGAAAAATATTTTGTGAATAAATCCATAATTTCAAAAATGATCAAGAAATATCGTGAAACTGGTACGTTGACGATACAACATTTAGCCGGCAGACCCCGAAAAATGAGTCAAAGACAGGATAGTTTAATAGCAAGAGTTTAAAAATATCTAAGAATTTAACTAATGTTAGGACTTGAAAACATCAGTTATAACAATGTTCACGATTGTGTATAACATAAATAAAATAAAAATAAAACGCAATTATTTTTAAACGCAGTTACGCGAATTTAATAAAAATTACACCTAATTGATGGGAATGTTATTCAAATCTATAATATTAATAGACTAGGCAATTTCTTGTGACCGATGTTTTGTTCTACTGTTTTATCCCGATTTTTACCAAATGTATATTATTTGAAAGGTATTTCTTTTAAGCCGTTTTGCAGATTTATACATTTTTAAATTTTTTCCTTTATTTTGAGTAAATTGCATTTAAAGTTGCTACTAACAGATACATAAAATTATACATATGCTATATGTGTTTTATTAAATTTATTAATGTGTTTGTTAATGAGTTTGTTATTTTCATTCACAATAACAATAAACCATAAAAGTGTTGGTTTGTGAATTGGTTAAGTTGAAAAATAAAGCTGCCTAGAAATTGCACTCGAATTTCGAGCGCTGGAATCTGCTAGTTAACATAAATACAATTATTTTGTAAAACTGTTTTGTTAAAAAATTTTAAGACTCTCAATAATACCTCCCAAAAGCCCTTTCATAGTACTTTCAGTGATCCTTTTGCTGGACACAGACCATATCCGACCAAAAAGTGTGGTATTGTTGTTGACTTGCTTTGGGCTCTTCATCGCTTCTTTTGCAAGAAGTCAATTACTTTCTATGGGTGGTTCTGGGTGGATTCGTACCAAAATTGACATTAGTTTCCTTCTTTTTTTGTACCACTTAACAGCCTATTTATTGTAAGGACATGAATCAAGATCACACCAGAAAATGTACATACCTCATGCTGCGTTAGAAATGGAAGTAGTCCCTTTTGCTAGCATTCTTAAAGTATAAATCGGTCTTAATCGTACATGTTGTCACACACGAACTGCTTCTTTTTTTAAAACTACAAATTGCCGGCCAAACAAAAAATTTTTCGGGAACTACCGTTTTTTTGTCTCACGGATATTCCCTCTACTATCTGCTACGTAAAAATTTACTCCTGGTAGCTGTGAGGAGTTGCCAAGCACGCACTTTCATAGTCCATCACAGAATTCATACTTGTTAATGATATTACGATTAAGTTCTTTACTATCAAGTTCTTCGAGTTTCGATATGGCACCACTGTACTTTTACGATTTGAGTTTTTCCTCCTTATATAGAAAAGACAGCGAGCAATTGAATTTTCTTAAAAAGTGGAATATTTTTCTAATCTTTTTAGGGTTAGTATAGTCCTTTATTCTGGCACTTCCCTCGATTCTCTTAATAGTAAGACGTTGCTTATAATTTTTAATAAGCCGAGAAACTGTTTTCCGAGATACTTTTGCCTCATGAGGGATGTTTTCAACAGCTGGGTTTTTATTCAAGATTCCAATAATTTGTTTGAATAACTTTTTCTTCACAATCCATTTTAAAGTAAAATAATTTTTATATATTGATAATATATGGAAAACATATTTCATTATATTTCGTAAGGCCAACATGATTAAAAAATGTAATAATTTTAATTAAATTAACTTTTACAAGTGAAAATGTTATGGTTTTTTCGAGCGCAAACCTAAGTAATAATAATGCGAATAAAAAGTCTTACACTGTGCAACAATCTGAAGGTTGTTGTACAGTGTTGTTCTTTTCTATAGTAACTTTGCATTTTTGGTTTCAGTGTCCCATTTATACATATGTCCGAATCATATGTTAGCTTTGTTTAGTAAGTTCTAAATATTATAAAGATCACAAAAATAAGGAAATAAGTTTGAAGTGTTCAATTTGTATAATTCTCAACTCTTATCTCGAAATGGTATACTTCAATTGTCAGAACTATTCCATTAAACAATTTCATTGATTTTATAATTATAATAGTAAACCGTTATTCGTTTTAATTTCGATTCAATTCTATAAATTTCCATTTCTTATTCTGTCTGGCCCACACTACAACAGTCAGTCAGCTTTTATTGCTACAGTGAAGCCCAAAATTATACTTTTTTATATAAAAAATACTTAGCCCTTAATTAAAATCCCACTAACATATTTGACAGTTGAAACAAATTAACTTATTACCGAGCTGCGGCTTTCAAGCAAATGGATGCATGAACTCAATAGTACAAAATCTATTTAGATGAAATACTTTTCCGAATCAAAGTATTTCCAACAGTATAGAATCAATTTGCATATGTTTAACATTAATGCACATTTTGCATATTTTAAAATATTTTTAAATAATATTAAAGATTAGAATAAAAATTTAATTTAAATTTATATATAAAATGTATTAAATGTATTTTATTTATTTTTTTTTTTATTATTTGTATGTACATTTATTTCAAATATATTTTACAAAGTTAATTTATATACATATAAACTCAAGGCGCCGCGCAACTTGATTAAATATTCTCGACTATTAAAAGATTTTAAAGTTTCATGATTAATTAATTGTGTTTAAAAATAGGAAAAAAAAGTCCATTTAAACAAAGAGAGATTAACAAAAATTAAAAATAAAAAATAAAATAGAAATTGGCCTTATACATCGCCGATGTTATGCATTTGAATGTTGGATAAATTGTAATTAGTTAAACAATCAAGAAACTTATCCAGTGGTTGATCAATTTTGGAGTTCGAACATTTGGATAAAATATAATTGTAAGTAAAACGTCACAGGTCATTTCGGAGGATCTGTTTTCTCATCATGCTTAATATTAAAAATTCCTCCCTATGCGTGCTAGTGTAACACATTGTTGCTGTATTTAGGTTTGTTAAATGGTGGATAAACTTGTTATGATGCGATAAAACTTTGGAATAACATGTTAGTGATTTCGGACAAATTAAGAGTAGCAGCATTGTCTGCATTTTCATTAACTTGGATTTCAATATGAGAAGGAATCTATAGCAATATCAATTTGATCTTTCGCGCTTCGGTATAGCATGTCATCATAGGCTCCGCCTTGGTTCTTCCTTAAAGCTTCAGCGCCACTAAAACTATCCGTGTAAATTAGTGTTCTTCCGCAATTTCAGCAGTAAAACAAGTAAGAAAATTATAGTCGGTCTGGACCGACTATACGATACCCTATACCATGCGTTTAGAGACCCTATCTCTCAGGCCCAACTAACTGGATATAGAAAATAAGCATAAACCAAATTTGAGTGGGATTTTTATTAATTTTGTCGGCTGCAGATATGAAAAAGTTCATATCGGATGCTATATCTATATGGGGACTAGGCCCAAAAATGGACCGACCTGACCAAGTTTGGTAAAGTCTCTTGTATTTTGAAAAATATATACAAACAAAATTTGAGAAGAATCAGTGCAATATTTTTGTTTTTTGATAGATTTAAGTGAAGATCGGGCAGCAGCTCTATATGGGGCCTATGACTAAGAGTTGCCCAATAGGGATCATTTTTGGACTACTGATTAATGGATGTAATATATACATACAAACCCAATTTGACTAAGATTTGTGTGATAATTTGGATCTTATGGCAATATATGTTGATTTCATAGGGTCATTTGTATCGGGGCTAGGTCTGAACATGGACCGATTCTCACCATTTTCAATAGCGTTCATCCCATGGCCGATAAAAGATTAAATGCCAAATTTCATCAAAATATATTTATATTTGCGACCTGCAGTTTGATTACAAGCTTTACATGGACACACAGACGGACGGACGGACGGACATTGTTAAATCGAATCAGATAGTGATTTTTGGTTGTTACAAACAGCAGCACAAAGTCATTATACCCAAACCACATGGTGGTATAGGGTATAATAAAACGCAATTATTTTTAAACGCAGTTACGCGAATTTAATAAAAATTACACCTAATTGATGAGAATGTTATTCAAATCTATATTAATAGTCTAGGCGATTTCTTGTGACCGATGTTTTGTTCTACCGGTTTATCCCGATTTTGACCAAATGTATATTATTTGAAAGGTATTTCTTTTAAGCCGTTTTGCAGATATATACATTTTTCAATATTTTCCTTTATTTTGAGTAAATTGCATTTAAAGTTGCTACTAACACATACATAACATTATACATATGCTATAGTGTTTTATTAAATTTATTAATGTGTTTGTTAATGAGTTTATTTTCATTCACAATAATAATAAACCAAAAAAGTGTTGGTTTGTGAATTGGCTAAGTTGAAAAATAAAGCTGCCTAGAAATTGCACTCGAATGTCGAGCGCTAGAATCTGCTAGTTAACAGAAATACAATTATTTTGTAAAACTGTTTTGTTAAAAAATTTTAAGACTCTCAGGAATACCTCCCAAAAGCCCTTTCATAGTACTTTCAGTGATCCTTTTGCTGGACACAGACCATATCCGAGCAAAAAGTGTGGTATTGTTGTTGAATTGCTTTGCGCTCTTCATCACTTCTTTTGCAAGAAGTCTATTACTTTCTATGGGTGATTCTGGGTGGATTCGTACCAAAATTGACATTAGTTTCCTTCTTTTTTTGTACCACTTAACAGCCTATTTATTGTAAGGACATGAATCAAGATCACACCAGAAAATGTACATACCTCATGCTGCGTTAGAAATGGAAGTAGTCCCTTTTGCTAGCATTCTTAAAGTATAAATCGGTCTTAATCGTACATGTTGTCACACACGAACTGCTTCTTTTTTTAAAACTACAAATTGCCGGCCAAACAAAAAATTTTTCGGGAACTACCGTTTTTTTGTCTCACGGATATTCCCTCTACTATCTGCTACGTAAAAATTTACTCCTGGTAGCTGTGAGGAGTTGCCAAGCACGCACTTTCATAGTCCATCACAGAATTCATACTTGTTAATGATATTACGATTAAGTTCTTTACTATCAAGTTCTTCGAGTTTCGATATGGCACCACTGTACTTTTACGATTTGAGTTTTTCCTCCTTATATAGAAAAGACAGCGAGCAATTGAATTTTCTTAAAAAGTGGAATATTTTTCTAATCTTTTTAGGGTTAGTATAGTCCTTTATTCTGGCACTTCCCTCGATTCTCTTAATAGTAAGACGTTGCTTATAATTTTTAATAAGCCGAGAAACTGTTTTCCGAGATACTTTTGCCTCATGAGGGATGTTTTCAACAGCTGGGTTTTTATTCAAGATTCCAATAATTTGTTTGAATAACTTTTTCTTCACAATCCATTTTAAAGTAAAATAATTTTTATATATTGATAATATATGGAAAACATATTTCATTATATTTCGTAAGGCCAACATGATTAAAAAATGTAATAATTTTAATTAAATTAACTTTTACAAGTGAAAATGTTATGGTTTTTTCGAGCGCAAACCTAAGTAATAATAATGCGAATAAAAAGTCTTACACTGTGCAACAATCTGAAGGTTGTTGTACAGTGTTGTTCTTTTCTATAGTAACTTTGCATTTTTGGTTTCAGTGTCCCATTTATACATATGTCCGAATCATATGTTAGCTTTGTTTAGTAAGTTCTAAATATTATAAAGATCACAAAAATAAGGAAATAAGTTTGAAGTGTTCAATTTGTATAATTCTCAACTCTTATCTCGAAATGGTATACTTCAATTGTCAGAACTATTCCATTAAACAATTTCATTGATTTTATAATTATAATAGTAAACCGTTATTCGTTTTAATTTCGATTCAATTCTATAAATTTCCATTTCTTATTCTGTCTGGCCCACACTACAACAGTCAGTCAGCTTTTATTGCTACAGTGAAGCCCAAAATTATACTTTTTTATATAAAAAATACTTAGCCCTTAATTAAAATCCCACTAACATATTTGACAGTTGAAACAAATTAACTTATTACCGAGCTGCGGCTTTCAAGCAAATGGATGCATGAACTCAATAGTACAAAATCTATTTAGATGAAATACTTTTCCGAATCAAAGTATTTCCAACAGTATAGAATCAATTTGCATATGTTTAACATTAATGCACATTTTGCATATTTTAAAATATTTTTAAATAATATTAAAGATTAGAATAAAAATTTAATTTAAATTTATATATAAAATGTATTAAATGTATTTTATTTATTTTTTTTTTTATTATTTGTATGTACATTTATTTCAAATATATTTTACAAAGTTAATTTATATACATATAAACTCAAGGCGCCGCGCAACTTGATTAAATATTCTCGACTATTAAAAGATTTTAAAGTTTCATGATTAATTAATTGTGTTTAAAAATAGGAAAAAAAAGTCCATTTAAACAAAGAGAGATTAACAAAAATTAAAAATAAAAAATAAAATAGAAATTGGCCTTATACATCGCCGATGTTATGCATTTGAATGTTGGATAAATTGTAATTAGTTAAACAATCAAGAAACTTATCCAGTGGTTGATCAATTTTGGAGTTCGAACATTTGGATAAAATATAATTGTAAGTAAAACGTCACAGGTCATTTCGGAGGATCTGTTTTCTCATCATGCTTAATATTAAAAATTCCTCCCTATGCGTGCTAGTGTAACACATTGTTGCTGTATTTAGGTTTGTTAAATGGTGGATAAACTTGTTATGATGCGATAAAACTTTGGAATAACATGTTAGTGATTTCGGACAAATTAAGAGTAGCAGCATTGTCTGCATTTTCATTAACTTGGATTTCAATATGAGAAGGAATCTATAGCAATATCAATTTGATCTTTCGCGCTTCGGTATAGCATGTCATCATAGGCTCCGCCTTGGTTCTTCCTTAAAGCTTCAGCGCCACTAAAACTATCCGTGTAAATTAGTGTTCTTCCGCAATTTCAGCAGTAAAACAAGTAAGAAAATTATAGTCGGTCTGGACCGACTATACGATACCCTATACCATGCGTTTAGAGACCCTATCTCTCAGGCCCAACTAACTGGATATAGAAAATAAGCATAAACCAAATTTGAGTGGGATTTTTATTAATTTTGTCGGCTGCAGATATGAAAAAGTTCATATCGGATGCTATATCTATATGGGGACTAGGCCCAAAAATGGACCGACCTGACCAAGTTTGGTAAAGTCTCTTGTATTTTGAAAAATATATACAAACAAAATTTGAGAAGAATCAGTGCAATATTTTTGTTTTTTGATAGATTTAAGTGAAGATCGGGCAGCAGCTCTATATGGGGCCTATGACTAAGAGTTGCCCAATAGGGATCATTTTTGGACTACTGATTAATGGATGTAATATATACATACAAACCCAATTTGACTAAGATTTGTGTGATAATTTGGATCTTATGGCAATATATGTTGATTTCATAGGGTCATTTGTATCGGGGCTAGGTCTGAACATGGACCGATTCTCACCATTTTCAATAGCGTTCATCCCATGGCCGATAAAAGATTAAATGCCAAATTTCATCAAAATATATTTATATTTGCGACCTGCAGTTTGATTACAAGCTTTACATGGACACACAGACGGACGGACGGACGGACATTGTTAAATCGAATCAGATAGTGATTTTTGGTTGTTACAAACAGCAGCACAAAGTCATTATACCCAAACCACATGGTGGTATAGGGTATAATAAAACGCAATTATTTTTAAACGCAGTTACGCGAATTTAATAAAAATTACACCTAATTGATGAGAATGTTATTCAAATCTATATTAATAGTCTAGGCGATTTCTTGTGACCGATGTTTTGTTCTACCGGTTTATCCCGATTTTGACCAAATGTATATTATTTGAAAGGTATTTCTTTTAAGCCGTTTTGCAGATATATACATTTTTCAATATTTTCCTTTATTTTGAGTAAATTGCATTTAAAGTTGCTACTAACACATACATAACATTATACATATGCTATAGTGTTTTATTAAATTTATTAATGTGTTTGTTAATGAGTTTATTTTCATTCACAATAATAATAAACCAAAAAAGTGTTGGTTTGTGAATTGGCTAAGTTGAAAAATAAAGCTGCCTAGAAATTGCACTCGAATGTCGAGCGCTAGAATCTGCTAGTTAACAGAAATACAATTATTTTGTAAAACTGTTTTGTTAAAAAATTTTAAGACTCTCAGGAATACCTCCCAAAAGCCCTTTCATAGTACTTTCAGTGATCCTTTTGCTGGACACAGACCATATCCGAGCAAAAAGTGTGGTATTGTTGTTGAATTGCTTTGCGCTCTTCATCACTTCTTTTGCAAGAAGTCTATTACTTTCTATGGGTGATTCTGGGTGGATTCGTACCAAAATTGACATTAGTTTCCTTCTTTTTTTATTTGTACCATTTATTGGAAGGACATGAATCAAGATCACACCAGAAAACATAGATACCCCATGCATCGTTAGAAATGGAAGTAGTCCCTTTTGCAAGCATTATTAAAGTATAAATCGGTCTTAATCGTACATTTACATACATGTTGTCACACACGAACTGCTTCTTTTTTTAAAACTACAAATTGCCGGCCAAACAAAAAACTTTTCGGGAACTACCGTTTTTTTGTCTCACGGATATTCCCTCTACTATCTGCTACGTAAAAATCCACTCCTGGTAGCTATGAGGAGTTCCCAAGCACGCACTTTCATAGTCCACCACAGAATTAATATTTGTTGATGGTATTACGATTAAGTTCTTTACTATGAAGTTCTTCGAGTTTCGATATGGCACCACTGTACTTTTACGATTTGAGTTCTTCCTCCTTACATAGAAAAGACAGCGAGCAATTGAATTTTCTTAAAAAGTGGAATATTTTTCTAATCTTTTTAGGGTTAGTATAGTATAGTCCTTTATTCTGCCACTTCCCTCGATTCTCTTAATAGTAAGACGTTGCTTATAATTTTTAATAAGCCGAAAAACTGTTTTCCGAGATACTTTTGCCTCATGAGGGATGGTTTCAACAGCTGGGTTTTTATTCAAGATTCCAATAATTTGTTTGAATAATTTTTTCTTCACAATCCATTTTAAAGTAAAATAATTTTTATATATTGATAATATATGAAAAACATATTTCATTATATTTCGTAAGGCCAACATGATTAAAAAATGTAATAATTTTAATTAAATTAACTTTTACAAGTGAAAATGTTATAGTTTTTTCGAGCGCAAACCTAAGTAATAATAATGCGAATAAAAAATCTTACACTGTGCAACAATCTGAAGGTTGTTGTACAGTGTTGTTATTTTCTATAATAACTTTGCATTTTTGGTGTCAGTGTCCCATTTATACATATTATGTGCTTATTAAATTTGTTAATGTGTTTGTAATAAAAATGAGTTTGTTTTTTGTGTTGATTTGTGAATTGTCTGTAATTGATGACCATACCTTTAGTGTCTTTATTTTATGAAAAAATAAAATTTCCTCGAATTTGCGCTCGAATTGGGCTGGAATCTGCTAGTAATATATTAATAGTCTAGGCAATTTCTTGTGACCGATGCTTTGTTCTACCGTTTTGTCCCGATTTTGACCAATCGTGTATTATTTGAAAGGTATTTCTTTTCAGCCGTTTTGCAGATTTACAGATTTTTAAATTTTTTCCTTTATTTTGAGGGCTGGAATCTGCTAGTAATAATAAACCGTTATTCGTTTTCATTATGATACAATTCTATAAATTTCCATTTCTTATTCTATCTGGCCCACACTACAACAGTCAGTCAGCTTTTATTGCTACAGTGAAGCCCAAAATTATACTTTTTTATATAAAAAATACTTAACCCTTAATTAAAATCCAACTAACATATTTGACAGTTGAAACAAATTAACTTATTACCGAGCTGCGGCTTTCAAGCAAATGGATGCATGAACTCAATAGTCCAAAATCTATTTAGATGAAATACTTTTCCGAATCAAGGTATTTCCAACAGTATAGAATCAATTTGCATATATTTAACATTAATGCACATTTTGCATATTTTAAAATATTTTTAAATAATATTAAAGATTAGATTTTATACTTTTTTTTACTTTTTTATATAAAAAATACTTAGTCCTTAATTAAAATCCCAATAACATATTTGACAGTTGAAAACAAATTAACTTATTACCGAAAGCCGCAGCTCAAATGGCTGCCTCGGGTGGCCATGCAGTAGCATACACGATCGGTCCAATTTTTAAGCACATTATCGACTGTGTGCAGCTGTATTTCACCAATGGCTTCACGAATATTGTCCTTTAAAGCGTCAATTGTCTCTGGCTGGTTGGCGTAACACTTATCTTTGAGGGCACCCCACAAATAATAGTCCAACGGTGTCAAATCGCAGCTCCGAGGTGGCCAAACGACATCAGCTCTGCGGCTGATAATGCGATCTTCAAAAACAGGGCGCAAAACATCGAGTGTAGCTTCGGCTGTGTGGCACGTAGCGCCGTCCTGTTGAAAACAAATGTTGCCAATATCCTCCTCTTCAATTTTTGTGAACAAAAATTCGTTCAACGTGGCCCGATAACGATCGCCATTGACTGTAACGGCCACTCCTTGCTCATTTTCGAAGAAAAATGGCCCATTATGCCTCTGGACCAAAATCCGCCCCAAACAGTGACTCGTTTTGGGTGTATCGGCTTTTCAATGTATGCGTGCTGGTTTTCTGTGCCCCAAATGCGAAATTTTGCTTGTTTACATACCCGCCAAGATCAAAATGAGCTTCATCTGAAAAGATGATTTTTTTTTGGCAAAATTGGCATCTTCTGTAAGTCGCTCGCAGGCCCACTTAACGAAGCGAAAACGCATTGGATGGTCGGTTGGCTTCAACTCCTGAACCAATTGGACTTTGTATGGCGTCATACCAAGGTCTTTATGCAAAATTCGTCTCAATGATGCCTCCGAAATGTTCAATTCTTGGGAAGTGAATTGATGTTGATGACGCTTCACGCACACTTTCTGCCCCAGCAGAAAGGTGTACGCACTGTTTTTGGCTTCTCACGCTTTGGTTTATCGATGAGGATGCCAGTTTCTTTCACATTTTTCACAAGATAACGAACATACGGAGCTGAAGGTGCTTCTCTTCTTCCAAAATCCGTACGCAATTTTCGCACACATTATGCAACATTACCATGATTTTCAAACTAATGTCGCAATATTTTCCAGCGTTGTTCAAGCGTATACACAACCATATTCGTTCAGCGGAAGGATAAAACTAATTATCTGTCAAATCAGACATGAGCTAATTGTTACAATTCACGAAATAAGTAGTAGTTAAAAAAAAAATGTTAGATGGCGGACCCTTTATTTAGATCAAATACTTTTCCGAAGCAAAGTATTTCCAGCAATATAGAATTAATTTGCATATATTTAACATTAATGCACATTTTGCATTTTTTTTAAATATTTGTAAATAATATTTAAGATTTAGTTTTATATAAAGGGTGATCCATTTCGAGGTTTCCTACTTTAAAAAAAAAAACACAGAAAGTTCAAATTTAATGGGAGAATGTTTATTATCATTTGAAAGAACATTCTTTGGCATTTATTTTTTGAAGATTATGTCTATCAAATGTTGGCCGCGGCTACGTCTCAGATGGTCCATCCGTTGAGTCCAATTTTCGATGACTCGTCCGAGCATTTCAACTGGTAACTGGCGAATGACACGCGTGATGTTTTGCTCCAAGGCCTGAATCGAAGCGGGATTGTCCGCATAAACTTTAGACTTTACATATCCCCACAGGAAAACGACTAACGGTGTGATATCACACGATCTTGGTGGCCAATCGACCGGCCCAAAACGTGAAATTATCTGCTCACCGAAGTGTTTTCTCAATAAATCCATTGATTGATGCGCTGTGTGCGGGAAGTGGCGCCGTCTTGTTGAAACCAAATGTTTAATTTCAGTCATCATACGTCAGTCCGAATTGCTGCGAACGGCACCGAATCGACTCTCCACGGTTTTCGTGTACACTCTCAGCTACGGCCGCTATATTTTCTTCACTGCGTGCTGGACGTGGTCTATTCAGTCGAATATTATCCAATAATGAATGCTGGGTCTCAAGATGGGTGATGGTGTTGCGAACAGTACGCTCAGTAGGCCGATTATGTTGACCATAAGTTGAGCGAAGTGCACGAAACACATTCTTCACAGAACGTGAATTTTCGTAATAAAGTTGAACGATTTTTAAACGTTGTTCATAAGTCTTTCCATGATGAAATGCCAAACAATACTAACAAAAATAACATGACAGCATGACACGACTCATACGTGATCTGTCACAAAAAGGCTATTGAAAAAAGTATCTCTACTTGGATCACCCGGTAGTTTATACGTAAAAAATAAAAATAATTATTTATTACCAATAATAAAAATTTAATTTAAATTTATATATAAAATGTATTTAATGCATTTCATACTTCACAATTTACAATGGACTGAAGTTATATATATGTATATATTTTTTTGTATTTTTTTTTGTATGTACCTATATTTATGTATTTTCAAATATATTTTACAAAGTTAATTTATATATAAACTCAAGGCGCCGCGTAACTAGATTAAATATTATCGACTAATTAAAAGATTTTAAAGTTTCACGATTATTATTGTGTTTAAAAATAGGAAAAAAAAGTGGATTTTAACAAAGAGAGATTAACAAAAATTAAAAAGCCGATATTATGCTTTTGAATGTTGGATAAATTGTAATTAGTGAAACAATCAAGTAACTTATCCAGTGGTTGATCAATTGTGGAGTTCGAACATTTGGATAACATATTAATAATTGTAAGTAAACGTCACAGGTCATTTTGGAGGATCTGTTCTCTCATCACGCTTAATATTAAAAATTCTTTCCCTATGCGTGCTAGTGTAACACATTGTTGCTGTATTTAGGTTTGTTAAATGGTAGATAAACTTGTTATGATGTGATAAAGTTTTGGGAAAACATGTTAGTGACTTCGGACAAATTAAGAGTAGCAGCATTGTCTGCATTTTCATTAACTTGAATTTCAATATGAGAAGGAATCTATAGTAATATCAATTTGATCATTCGCGCTTACGTATAGCATGTCATCATAAGCTCCGCCTTGGTTTTTCCTTAAAGCTTTAGTGACACTAAAACTATCCATGTAAATTAGTATTCTTCCGCAATTTCAGCAGTAAAAATACCTGAGTTGTCTGGTAAAAATTTCAGTAATTATGTATGTATATCAAATTGAAAATTTTACATTTGCGTGACAATTTTACCTATGTACATGTGTGTATGTATATTTTAAAACTTTTGTGTCACTTTTAAACATGAATTTACATGAGTTCGGGCTTTTCCTCCATCTAAATGTTTTTGGTTTTGAATAAATACCTATACAATAATTAAAAATACGATTGCAATAATTTTACTTTTAGTGCATAATTCTATATAATTATATAAAATTTGTGCATATTTTCTATTTTTTAAAGCGCATATTTTCGATTTTTTAGTATATGAAAGTCTCAGCCCTACTTATTACAATTAAAATCATATAGAGAAAATAACAATCTAATAATAAAAATGACAATTTGCTAATAAGATGTAAATGACCTTCAATTGTTGATTGTTTATTAAACAACAACAAAGTTACGTATATAATATAATTAACAAAGATCCTTGACATTTTTTCGAAACAAGATAAATCCTTGAAAAGATACGAGTACCAAAAACAAGGGAATAAGAATTAAAATCAAAAGGGAATCGAATAAGACAAATAAATAAAAAAAAAACTAGTACATAAACAAATACATACATATACTGGGTAATGAATAAATAAAATATAGAAAAAAAACAGGGATGAGTCAACTAAAAAAGCATTTTATTAAAACCGAATTAAGAGACAAATGGGAGACTTGTAGAAAAATGGCAATTGCCAAAATATGCGAAATACTTAAGCAAAATATTTTGCTTTTGTTTGTATTTAAACAGCACACAAGGAAACCAAAAAAGAAAATTCGGGAAGCAATTTAATTTATACATAAGTATATATAAAATAAAATGAATTTTATGGTTTTATTTAACTTCAATGCGAAAACATATAAACAGTATGAAAGAGAAACTAAATGGCAACAACAATATACATTTAAAACAAAACACCAACAGTGCTGCCAATTCACTACTTCTTTTTACCCCCATTAAGTAAAATTTATGTTAAAAACGATTTCTTATAAGAAATTTTACATATTGCGTTTCGAATCAACAAACCACTTTTAATTAAACACAAAATATATATTAAATCAAAATTTTTAATTTAGCAATTAAAAAGTGGCAGAAACATGAAAATAAATAATATTGACAAGCCTGTTGACGAACAAATACAAAATATAAAAACATGAAAGAGAGAGATATCTTATATATACTAACACAAATACAAAAACAACCCAGAGAGGTGGAAAAGAGTAAAGAAATTACAACGTAAGAAATTCACACGTAATTTATATTTTCTTGGCCGAAAAATTTTATTGAAGAAAAAAAAATTTAACAATTGAAAAACCTTTATTTACACAAAACTTTGATTTGCAGCATTTTAATAGATTTTCATATACTATAAAAATATGAATTATACATACCTTTTAAAATCTCTCATAAGACGTCTGCGTGCGGGTGTCGACATTTTGTAAAAGTTTGGTGTAGCTCAACCAAAAAAAGAAAAGGTGCCCTTTCTATCACCAAATTTATTTTTCAGCTTTAACTTAATAACCACTAATCTTTATGAAACCACGTATCTTTTCTGATATTAAATGTTTAAAAGTCTCTACTTAACAATTTCCTGCAACAAAATAATTCAGTAATTGCCTTTTAGATTTCTTCTTCACACACTTGACAAAATTTGTATTTTGCGTTTTTTCACGTCTTCCACATAGCACGAACAAAATTTAACTAATAGTTAACGAAATTTTTACATATATTGACAAAAAGCACACATCTATACAAAGCAATTAAAACTACGTCGAAAAACTGAACACCGACGTCTCTTTCAATCTCAACAAAAGAGTCCAACTATATAAAGCTTGCTAAAGAGCTTTGCAAGTACGAACTGAGTAAGAACACAACAGCTATATTAAGAAAATTGCAATTTTTAATTTCTCTAAAATCGCATAAAATTTTTGTATTCCTATAAGTTTTCTTAATTTTTCGATGCTTTTTCGCTGTAGAGTTAGTATTTTATTACACTAGATTTCTTTTTTAAAATACATAGAATTGTTTTGAAAAGACACCACCAACTAAATAACTTTCCACCAAAATATAAACGAAATTCTCCAAAAACTATAAAAACAGTTTTTACACGCAAAAGAACAACAAATTATGTAAAAATTGAGGAAATAGGCAGCTGTCACGCAGAGTTGAAATTTAAAAGACAATTTTTATAAAATCGTAGCAATTTTTTCAGGGTTGCATTTGTTAGAGTATACAGGGGTTGAAAACAAAAAACTGATGAAAATAATTATAATATATCTAGCACAACTTAGTATTTAATTTTTTCATATAAAATTATTTATGAAATTTGGAAATCGACGTTAAAATTACATATATAATGTATTTGCAAAATAAAGGTTACTTGGTTCATGATAAATCGTTTACTTGTCCATTTGTTTACCAGATAATTGAAAAAATGCAGATCAGAAGAAATCTGTTAAGAGTGCGTTTACATCTAAGGAAAATCTAGTAGATTTTAGTTGAAATCTATTTCAAAATCTATATAGTTTACATCAAACTTTTTTGACATTTTGTGAGATTTTGTTTCCATAACAATAAACAGCTGATTAAAATAAAACATAAACTATATATACCAAAAAGAAACCAAAATGGAAATATGGAAAATTCTAAAAAGGCACAGAATTTATTATTATTTATGCATCAAGAATGAAAAAAGCACAAGCTGAAATAAAAATTTTGCAAAAAAAAAAAACTATTAGGAATTGTTAAATGTATTGCTTAAACAACAAAAACAAATACATTTTCCACAATTATTTAATAAAAGTAGATAGGAATAGGCATATATAAGTATAAAAAATTAGAACTTTTCAATCACTAAATATCTTTTATTAGGAGTTCGAATCTAATTCTCTTTACGAACGGTCGTGTAAATAATTAAAGCGCTTAGAGTACAACTATTTAAAATTAATAACAAGTGTATATTTTTGTTTTTGCAATTGCCTATTCTTGATCTCATTTGAACTCACGTGATAGTCAATTCAGCCTAAAACAGGAATAAAAAATCTAGCGATGTCCCGAGGGGCCAAATCTTCATCGAAAAGAAAGCTCCTTGCCAACAAGAAGATGACAAAACTTCCTCCGGGTTTTAACCCAAATATCCCGTCAACTTCAAGCAACAGATTTAGCCTGCTTGCTGGCCTTAATGATATGGACGTAACTCCTGTATCAAATATTAACGAGGTCAAACAACACAAACCTCCACCTATTGTCGTTGAAGCTAACGCCTCATTTACTGAAATACAAAAACTACTTGGTAAAGATTGTATATTCAAACGTACTTCAATTGGTACAAAAATTTTTGCTCCAAGTAAAGAAATGTTCGAATGCTACAAGCAAATTCTTAAAGAGAGTAAGTTGGAGTTTCACTCTTATGGCTCCAAAGATAATAGGTTATACACCACTTTTTTACACGGTTTACCCCGCATAAAAACTAGATCCAAAATAAACCAACTCAATGCTGGAACTGCTTAATGTATGGCCATGGCGGTGAACATTGTCATCGTAGTGCTGCTTGTATGATATGTGCAGAACAACATCATACAAGTGTGTGTCCGTTTAACACAAATGAAAAAAGACCAGCTGTTTTTACATGCTTTAATTGCAAAAAACAAGGAAAAGAGAGAACTGATCACTCTGCAAACGATATCAACTGTCCGTTACGTTCTCTCTATTTGGAAACTAGAACAAGAGTTACTTCTAAAAGTCCGAATAAAAGCAGACAACAACAAAATAACTCATTTCAATTTAATGTGGGAGATTTCCCTAATTTAAAAAACAACAACACAAATTGTAACAATAACATCAATAATAACAGCAAAGCTACATATGCTAACCAGCTGAAAACAAACAACGATTTATTTAGCATTGATGAGCTTTTTGATATTTTCACTACAGCTGTGGATGATTTGCATAGGTGCACTTCAAAAGTACAACAAATCAAAGTTGTAATGGCAATGGTAAAATACGCCCATGGATTATACTAATAATTTAAACGAATTCAAAATGATTCACTTGAATGCTAATGGCATTTCAAACTTTTCTAAATTAAAACAATTTGAGATACTAATTGAACGAGAAAATATTAAAATAGCGTCTTTGAATGAAACATTTTTTTCAGAAAATCATAGCCCCTATTTCAAAAATTATTATTTATATAGAAGTGACAGAACAGATGCAAGAGGAGGAGGAGTAGCTCTGTTAATTCATAAATCTGTCGCTCATAAAAACCTCTTTATATCAAACACATCATCAATCGAAAACATCTCAATTGAAGTTATTATAAATAATAGACCTATTGTTGTATCTTCGTTATATTCACCAAGATATACTCATAACTTCTGTGCTGATATCTTGAACCTAACACCTTCCACCAAAGAATACATAGTTTTTGGTGACCTAAATGCCAAACATTGTTCTTGGAATTGCCGTTCAAATAATACTGCAGGAATTGCACTCAACAACCTACAGCAATCAAGCAATTTTTTCATTCACTACCCTAATAGTCCAACCCTATTCCCCCATCAACACAATCGCGAAGCATCCACAGTCGATATTATTTTAAGCAATTCCGCTTTAGATATAGACGTAAAAACAATGGATTACGAAATACCATCAGACCATCGCCCCATTATATGTACAATTAAAAGATCAACGGTCTCGCAGGTTGACCTCAATTATTACGATTATAGTTCAACCAACTGGAACATTTATAAGAATTTTTTAGACAATAAAATCACCTTAAATTCGGATATATACAATACCAAGGTAATAATTGATCAGGAAATACAAAAATTTATAAATGTAGTTTTCGAAGCAAGGGATGCGTCTACACCTAAAATAACCCAACAAAATAATTACACATTACCAGAAAGTACTGTGAAATATATTAAACTAAGAAGCTTTAAAAGAAAAAGCCAACGATCTTCAAATATAGCCGAGCAAACTTTTTATAATCAATGTACTAAGTTTCTAAGTAACATGATTGATAAAAGTATTAATTCGGAGCGCAATAAGAAATGGTCTCAATTATTATCCAATTTAAAATGATAAATCATTTTGGAAAATAAGCAGGAACTTGCGAGGAAAAGGAAAAAATCAAATCGCTCACTTTAAAGTTGGAAATACAAAAATAACATCTGATAAGGACAAGGCTGAAGTCCTGGCAAATACATTTGTCCAAGCAAATAACCTCACTTCGAACTATAACCACTCGGCAGATACACTAATAAATACAACAGTAAATAATTTTAAGAAGGAAAACCCCAGTTCTAAATCTGCAATTTATACATCTCTTGAAGAAGTAACGAATATTGTCTCATCAATAAAACCCTCAAAATCCCCTGGTTTTGACAATGTTCCCAACCTGCTCTTAAAGAAACTACCACTCAAAGCTCTAAAATTACTGGTTATAATATTTAACAGCTGCATCAAACTCAACTATTTCCCAAACCATTTCAAAAATGCTAAGGTTATAGCTATCAACAAACCTAGCAAGCCAAAAAATAACCCAAACAGCTACAGACCTATCAGTCTATTAAGTAACTTTGGTAAAATATTTGAAAAAATTCTACATTCTCGTCTTAGTGAATTTGTAACGACCAATTCTATTGTTGCTAAAGAACAATTTGGATTTAAAAAAGGACATAGCACTACTCACCAAATAAACAGAATTAAAAATCAAATAATCACCAATAAAAACAATAAACGTTCAACGGGTGTAATATTGTTAGATATTGAAAAAGCGTTTGACACCGTTTGGCATAATGGCCTAGTATTTAAACTTATTGATGCAAATATACCTAAATATCTATGTAAACTTATTTCAGATTTCATCCACGACAGAAGCTTTAAAGTTGCGATTAATAATGAAACATCAACTCCAAAAACCATTACCTCAGGGTTACCTCAAGGATCAGTCTTGTCGCCATTGCTTTACTCGATATATACATCCGATTTTAAAGTCCCAAAATATATGAAAATTGCTTATTACGCAGATGATACTGCGTTGATTTCTTCAAACAAACTTACAAGTGCACACCTGAAGAAAATGGAAAAAGGACTTGTAAATTGCAGTAAATATTTCCACAAATGGAAAATCAAAATTAATCCAAATAAGACCCAAGCAATAATTTTTCCATTCAACAAATCTCCCAAAAGACTGCCAAGACGTCATCTTCTTATTGGAAATAATACCATAAATGTACTTAACGATGTCAAATATCTCGGAGTTGTCTTGGACAAGAAGCTTACATTTAAACAACATATTATGGCTACGTGCCAAAAAGCTATAAAATCATTTAAAGCGTTATGGCCACTACTAAATAGAAGGTCATTTCTAAACCACCAAAACAAAAATCTACTCTTCAAAAGTGTTATAAGGCCAATATTAACATACGCGTGTCCTATTTGGAGTGACGCTGCCAACTGCCACCTCAAACGCTTACAAATTATACAAAACAAATGTCTTAAAATGATAAATAAAAAGCCCTGGAGGTATCCTACAAATCTTCTTCATGAAGAAACAGGTTATGAAAAAATTATCGATTTCATAACAAGGATTAACAATAATTACTTTGCCAAAATTGAAAATTCCTCTTACCCTTTGATATGAGAATGTAGAGAAATAACGTAAAATTAAAAAGAAATCACCAAATTGAAAATTATATGCTTATAGAGGTCTATTATTTCTAATAAACCTTCTATAAGCATATAAATATTTTCAAATAGTATTTGAATTTATTAAATCATATAAAGGTTTTTTATTCCCATTTTCCTTTAAAAATCATTAAAAATAATATAAAAACTATTTAATATCTCTAGATCCTATGTATTATTTGTTGCAATATCTATATGTAAAGATAAGATCTCATATGTAAATATCAAAATTTGTTAAAATATGTAAATAAAGGAAGAATATTAAAAAAAAAAAAAAAAAAAAAAAATATCTTTTATTAGAGATTCGTCATTTTTATTAAAAATAAATATTTTATTTCTTCTTATTCAACTTGTTTGCTTTTGTGCTTGTTTTTAAATGTCAATTTTTCAGTCACTGCGTTGTAATTTTCTACTATAATATCATTTGGTAGTGCTCAAGTTTGACAAGATTTTGTGAGATTTTGCTAAAATCTAGTAACGAGATGGATTTTGTTTTGTATTTGAAATCTAGTGAAAATGAGCTGGATTGTGTCGGAAATCTCGTATATACTAGATTTTGCTAAGTTGTAAACGCACTATGAAGCGGTAAGGTGTTGCAATGGGCAAAAAATAATGTATTAAAATAATTTTAGCGTCCGTCACGTCACCATCATTAAGTGAATAAATATAATTTTGGAAGATCAAAAAAAAAAGACACTGAAAATAAGAATTTTAGGAGCTAACTTCCATTCACTGAAATATAGAAATGAAAATGACACAAATAAATTTTTATAGAAACACAAATTACGGAAATTGTTAAGTTTCATCAGATACCGGTATGTCTTTATTATATTAATCCATATACCTATATGAGAAAAAATGAATTTTTTTGATGGACATAATTTTTTATATCCAAAGACTTAATGGTAATAATATATTTTTGTTATAGATGTGTTGCTGGAAATATGTGTAAAATGCTACATGAAATTTTCCACCCATATTAATTTTGCACAAAGATATAATGCAGTGAAATAAAAAATTAATATTTAGGAAAATTATTTTCACAGTTTTTATTACAAATTTGGTTAAAGCGATAAAAAATATACAAGTTTTGACATTTTTGTTATTTTTTTTTTCTAAAGATTGGTAGCGTAACAATTCGACCTAATTCAGTTATTTGAGACTTTAAAAAATATGTGGAAATTTAACATAGTTTTTATTTAATCAATGAAATTATATATCTTTTATAAGTTGTTACCTTACTGTTTTGATTTGTACAAACACTTCTGAAGTTGTATTTTATACAAATAACTTTGGAACATTTATTCTTTTTTAATATTAAATTAAATTTTTGGGTGAAATCTTTTTTTCATATAAAGAATTAAATTTTATTTTGTTGATTATTATTATTTAAAAAAATGTATATGTAACACTAGTTTGTGTGTTGGAATATAATAAAGACGACCGCACATTTTAAGAAATATTTTGTAAAGCAATTTTTTGTGAGAAATACATACGTTAATATAGGAATTATTGCATTAAAATTATTTACATCTGGTTAAAACAGCAAATTAAAGATAATAAAATTATTTTATTAGTTTTTAATTTTGTTTAAGATAAACAATAAAACGTTTATCAAGCTTGATATTATTGTCTGTAATAATTTAGAAATTGTAATTCCGTTATGGTTTTATTTTTACTACCATAAAATACAACCATGCTTTTGAGCTTCTATATCTTGACGTCTGTCTGTACAAACGTCAAGATAACCAGATTGGTTTTTTTCACTCCAAACAAACAGAAGAGAGGCTTTGTACACGGTTTTAATTAATTTGTTTACATTTTACAAATCAACAATACTTAAAGAACGTAATAAATTGAAATTTAAAATAAATATTAAATTTAAACATAAACTATATTAAAAAATCAAAGAGCAATAAAAATAAAAGGTAAACAAATTATATTTGGTTTGAAGATATCTAGTAAGTAAGTTCAGTTAAAAAAAGAAAAGCAGGGCGTGTTCACAATAACATGATGACAGTTTTTATGTGAATTGAGTGTCTCAAGACATGAGTGAGACAGTTTTAAGAAAAGAAAATTTTATGATTTTTTGAAGATTTTTAAATTATTTTTTGTGAATGTTTTAATAAAGTTCCTAATTGCAGCTAAATATGGTAGTCTTAGAGTCTTGTTGGTCTCCCATTATATGGTCAAATAATGTTAGAACTGGAAGCTATGCTGTTGCAGCTTATACCGCTGCTCTATCAGTAGTTTTGATTACACTGGTAAGCAAAAATGTTAAAACGCGAAAAGTACATAAAAAGATAAAATTTTTTTAAACATTTTAGATTTGTTATATGCTGGCTGGAGGAGATTCTTCCCAATTATACTCTCCACTGTTTGAGACAGATATTCGCACTTCAATGCCCATAGTGGGTGGTTTATTTATATTCTATTTTATTCTAATAATCATAGCTTCGTATTTAGTGTTTTATGGCATTAAGATAAGGTAAGATTTTATACAAAATCAAATATCTGAAATCGATTTTAATCAAGTTCGTATTATGTTAGTGTTAGAGGCTGGCTTTTACCCTGGTTGATTTTGATGGCTATAGCCATATTGTTTCAATTGGTATTTGGTTTATGGCTTATAGGTGGCTACTACATTTACGTAAGTTTCATAAGAAAGTTTTTAGTATTAAATGGATCTATTATTTAAACGTTTTTTTTTTTTTAATTTTTAGCTGGAACAGACATTTTCCGCCTTGCTAAACTTTTGTTGGATGGCTTATAATGTTAGTATATATCGGCTTTTTCTTACATATGTAAATTTCATACTTAAATAATTTCCATTTGTTTTTTTAGATCTATTGTTGGCTATGCGTCTTCTCACAATATCAAATATTTTTAGAAATTCAAAATCCCAATATTGAGCTATTGATGCCTTAAATATTAATTCATTGTATTTTTATTGTTTTAGTAAATCCATATCAATGCATGCATTTTTTAATATCTGGAAAGTTACAAAAAATAGTTGTAAGTTTTTAATTAATATTTGTTTTTAAGATTTTTTTAATGTGATCAATTTTTTGACATTCCGTCCATTTTATTGCATTAGAAAATATACCATTTCGCCTTATATAATAGTTTTCCATTTTTATAAAGAATGAATAAAATTGTATTTTGTAAAATTCCTTTATTAAATAAATGAAAAAAAAAAAACGATAAATATTTAAGATGTAAATTTGTTTAAAGTCTTTTTAAAATGGAGTACATTAATCTGCTAAGAAGATTGCAATAAATAACTTTCTTCGCGGGAATACTAATGGGCTCAATTTATAAAACGGAGCAAACGTATTAGTTATACTTACGAAAAGTTTCACATTTATAAAATTTAAATATTTCCTTTTGTTTATTTTTATAGAATGAGTACATAAATAAAAAAAATTAGGAAACATTTACATTTAAAGCATAACGAAACTTTTTTTTTATAATATATGGTTTTAATTTAATTTTTTTAAGTGATTTTCTGTTCAATGAGCACTTTAGTGATTTTATTTACTATTTAAAAAGTCGGCAGCCTTTTGCATGAAAAGCCAAATAATATGCTACAATATTTGTTAAGTACTTGAAATTCTTACCTTAATTTTTTTTGTTATTTTAAATTTGAGATTAACATTCCCACAACTATTTCAAATTAATTTTTAAGACTTTACTCAAGAACAATCGCTTAAAACCACATCCGCACACATTATGTGAGTTTGGCGCCACAAAATTTTATAATAATTAATTTTTTTGGCCAAGAAATTACTTTGATTTTGTTTTGCTGTTGTTGTGGCTTTTCTACCTTTGCAACTTCTTAAATTACGCAAAGAGCAGCATATTTTGTTTGAAGTCAATAAACCAAAGCAAGTAAACGCAACGAACTACAGACAGTTTGCGGTTTTTTTTCGGTATGTTAACGAACTTTATACCAAAAATAAAATTTTTGCTTTGATTTTTTGAAAAGACCAAAGCATTTAACAAAAATTACCGTATGTTAATGTGAAGGAAACTAAAGTGGTCTTTAGTTTGTTATTTACTTCAAATAATGATAGTTATTGTAAGGGCATTACAGCAAATTTGATTGAATTTTTGTATGGTACAATGCTTCATGAATATTTCAGCATCCCTAAAGAATCTGAAATTAGTTGTATAAAACATTTTTCTGAATCTCGCTTATCGCAGAATTTTCTTGTAACAAAGATTTGTAATGAAAAACTTTTCTTGAAAAAAAATAAACAAATCTCTTAATCCATCAAAAACATATTAGAAAATTATACTATGCCTAGACCGACTATACGAAACCCTATACGATGAGTTTAGAGCGACGGTCTTGGATCCAACTTTGCTGTGGCTATAAGCAAAACCCAAATTTTAGTAATATTAATTTGTGGCATTTAGATATGAAAAAGTTCATATCTGATGTTATTTTTATATGGGGACTAGGTCAAAAAATGGACCGATCATGACCACATTTATAACGTCACTTAGTTTTCTAAAAATCATATATACTAACTTAAAAATATTTATGCAATATTTTTTTTTTTTTTTTTATAGATTTAAGTGAAGATCGGGAATCAGCTTTTTATACCCTATACCACTATGTGGTTTGGGTATAATGACTTTGTGCTGCTGTTTGTAACAACCAAAAATATTTGACCTACACCCATCTTTAATTATACCGATCGAATCAGAATCACTATCTGATTCGATTTAACGATGTCCGTCCGTCCGTCCGTCTGTGTGTCCATGTAAAGCTTGTAATCAAACTGCAGGTCGCAAATATGAATATATTTTGATGAAATTTGGTATTTAATCTTTTATCGGCCATGGGATGAACGCTATTGAAATTGGTGAGAATCCATGTTCAGACCTAGCCCCCATACAAATGACCCCTATGAAATCAACATATATTGCCATAAGATCCAAGTTATTATACAAATCTTAGTCAAATTGGGTTTGTATATATATATTACATCCATTAGTCAGTAGTCCAGAAATGATCCCTATTGTCGGTCTAGACCGACTATAATTTTCTTACGTGTTATTTTTGTAGTGGTTATAATAGAGATACATGCACCATATTTTATCGATGTATGTATGATAATTTGGATCTTACGACCTTTTTATTCGGCCCGATAGGTGTTACTTGTATGGGGCCTCAGTCTGAACATGCATAGATTTTCGCCAATTTCAATAGTGTTCGTCATCTGGCCGATAAAAATTTATATACGATTTAATTTCATTAAAATATAGTCATATTTGCGACCAGAAGGTTCATCAGAGGGTTTACATGGACACTAGCGTGACCCTTAATAAAAAAAGTGTTCAAACTCTCGGTCTCACACCCTTGAAATATGCGAATAGCAAGAAAACTGAGAAATACAAAGCTTTGGGCCAATCAAAAAACATTTAGTCGTGCCTCAACGCGATTGAAAATTTCAAGTGTGTTTATGTGGGGAAAATATGACTTTTCAGAATAAATTGTCTTTTATTAGCTTGGGGTCATACGTGACCCCAATTACAAAAGGGTTAATGGGGTCATATTATTTTTTTCTGAAACCCTAGGCTATTAAAGTAGAAAAGTGATGAATTTATGATACAAATTATTTACAAAGAATACATTTACAGAATATTTTACTAAAATCCCATTTTTCTCGAAATCAGCAAAAATAAAATCCTTGTAAAAAAATTCTGGAACAGGGATTTACTTAAAAATTCACGCAGTTAATCTGTAACATGTACTTAACAAAACCTTAAAGTTTTAGATCCAGTTTTTTAAATTTTGTTTAAGAAAATTTATTAAAACTTGAAAAAGGAGTTTTCAAAACTTTATCAAAAAAATTTCCCGTTTTCGGTCTCAATGCGCAATAGGTTAACAACGTGGTAATAAAACAATACTTCACATCTGAGTACTTATAAGTAAAAAGACCAAAAAGAAATTATGGCTTTAATCAATTTCACAAAGTTGATTCGATTTTGAAGTTTTTTAGCTTTTTGAAAGGTTAATTTAATACTGATCTCTAATTATATAACAACTTTTCGGAAAAATTAAACTATAGAACGAAATTTTCGTAAAATCTAAAAAAAAGTCATATTTTCCCCATATAAACACACTTGAAAATTTCAATCGCGTTGAGGCACGACTAAATGTTTTTTGATTGGCCCAAAACTTTGTATTTCTCAGTTTTTTTGATATTCGCATATTACTAGGGGGTGAGACAGAGAGTTTGAACACTTTTTTCCCTCCATATAATGAAGGGCCACCCTAATGGACACACAGATGGACGGACGGACATCGCATGTGTCCTATTCGTACGACTTTTCCCGTAGGAAAGTACATTGTGGAGAATTTACAAATATCGACAAAGCTAAGTTTTTCACTCATTATTTTTAAAGAAATTAAATTTGTGTACTAGAATTCAACAAAAGCAAGTCTAACACTTTATGTCTATTGCATCCTTTGCTCAATTTTTAGCAAAAAATACTGCGCTCCAATATATTACCTCCTTCAAAAAACACAAATCTTTGACCACCCTATCGTCGAATGTGCCAGCAGTGTCGCACTGAAGGGCGCAATCCCGAATTTAGATGATAATTTATATCGTTTACCACTATGTGGACAGGGTATAATGAGTTTGTGCTGATGCTTGGAACCATGAATAATAAAGCTCAAGATTACGCCCATCATACAGACAAAATTAAAATCTTCTGCGCATGTAAGTTCTCTGACGTCACGCTGTGTTCCTTTGGCTAATAATTTCCAGCTCTTATGCAAGATATATAACAGTGGAACAATTTATTATTTTTCTCCTCAAATTATTTGTTAGCAAAAAAATTTTATTTTTATAAATTTGTTAATATATTTTTTCCATATTCACTAAATAAAAATGGTCTTACAATATTTGAACAAATTTTTAAAGACCATTGATCTGTACTTTAGAATAAGGCTACTAAATATTTTTATACTACGTTGATATTTTATTAAGATTCCTCTTTTGTCCATATATTGAGTAATTTCGGCATTTAGTAACCTTATTCTAAAGTACATTGTACATCTAAAAAAAAGTTTTTTCACTTCTTCATTTACTTCAGTGTTCTTTGCATCAAACAAATGCGTTTGCAAATATCCGCTTGCAAGCAACAATTTTTCGCCATTTAATTTTAAAAATATTGCATTACATTGACTTAAGTGGTTAACCCATGAGTAGGTTGACTAGACTTGTTTTTTCTGAGTCGATTTAGCGATATCCATCCGTCCGTCTGCCTGTCAAATGTGAATATATTTTGATGACATTTCGTCTATAAGATTCTATCGGCCATAAAATTTGAGTGGTAAAATTAAGCCATGTTTTATTTTAATCGAAACATGCTTTAAACATACATTTTTAATATAATTTTTTGATATTCATTGAATTTACATTCGATATTTTATATATATAACGAAATTTTAATTATTTACCACTTACAAAAGAAAACTAATTGATGTCAATCACTTTCAAGTGAACGACAGGGGTGGTGAAATTAAGCCATGTTCTCTGCTTGTTGTGGTGGTTGTAACGGGTGATTTTTTTGAGGTTAGGATTTTCATGCATTAGTATTTGACAGATCACGTGGGATTTCAGACATGGTGTCAAAGAGAAAGATGCTCAGTATGCTTTGACATTTCATCATGAATAGACTTACTAACGAGCAACGCTTGCAAATCATTGAATTTTATTACCAAAATCAGTGTTCGGTTCGAAATGTGTTTCGCGCTTTACGTCCGATTTATGGTCTACATAATCGACCAAGTGAGCAAACAATTAATGCGATTGTGACCAAGTTTCGCACTCAGTTTACTTTATTGGACATTAAACCAACCACACGAATGCGTACAGTGCGTACAGAAGAGAATATTGCGTCTGTTTCTGAGAGTGTTACTGAAGACCGTGAAATGTCGATTCGTCGCCGTTCGCAGCAATTGGGTTTGTGTTATTCGACCACATGGAAGATTTTACGCAAAGATCTTGGTGTAAAACCGTATAAAATACAGCTCGTGCAAGAACTGAAGCCGAACGATCTGCCACAACGTCTAATTTTCAGTGAATGGGCCCTAGAAAAGTTGGCAGAAAATCCGCTTTTTTATCGACAAATTTTGTTCAGCGATGAGGCTCATTTCTGGTTGAATGGCTTCGTAAATAAGCAAAATTGCCGTATTTGGAGTGAAGAGCAACCAGAAGCCGTTCAAGAACTGCCCATGCATCCCGAAAAATGCACTGTTTGGTGTGGTTTGTACGCTGGTGGAATCATTGGACCGTATTTTTTCAAAGATGCTGTTGGACGCAACGTTACGGTGAATGGCGATCGCTATCGTTCGATGCTAACAAACTTTTTGTTGCCAAAAATGGAAGAACTGAACTTGGTTGACATGTGGTTTCAACAAGATGGCGCTACATGCCACACAGCTCGCGATTCTATGGCCATTTTGAGGGAAAACTTCGGAGAACAATTCATCTCAAGAAATGGACCGGTAAGTTGGCCACCAAGATCATGCGATTTGACGCCTTTAGACTATTTTTTGTGGGGCTACGTCAAGTCTAAAGTCTACAGAAATAAGCCAGCAACTATTCCAGCTTTGGAAGACAACATTTCCGAAGAAATTCGGGCTATTCCGGCCGAAATGCTCGAAAAAGTTGCCCAAAATTGGACTTTCCGAATGGACCACCTAAGACGCAGCCGCGGTCAACATTTAAATGAAATTATCTTCAAAAAGTAAATGTCATGGACCAATCTAACGTTTCAAATAAAGAACCGATGAGATTTTGCAAATTTTATGCGTTTTTTTTTAAAAAAAAGTTATCAAGCTCTTAAAAAATCACCCGTTATTTGATATGTATCTATGAAGACAGAGATGTATAAACGTTGTAGAATCTTTATGCATAATTTGAAAACTTTTAAATAATCCGTTTCATAATAAAAATCCTTTCATCTTATGTTATTTGTTGTAAAGTATATGAGTTTCCCACTTCTATAGTTTAAGCTTATGAAAGGTTACGTGGTATATGCTTATTATAACTCCATAAATTCAAATATGGTTTACCGAGAGCATTATTGTCACAATTTGCTCCCAAAAATTAAGACACACATTTTTTTTTCTTTAACAAAATTAAATATAAATATTCGATTTTTTACAGAGCTCCGAAATCTTCGCTCGAATTCGAGTAGAGAGTGAAACTCGCTCGAATTCGGTCGCGAGTACTCCTGCGAGTGAAAAAAAAATCGAGTATACTCTATTTTTCTATGCCACTCGAATAAGAGCGCATATGCTTTGTTCGAACTCGAGTACGAGTAAAATACGCTCGAATCGAGCAGATTATACTCTTGCCGAGTACTCTAGTCTTAATTTTTTTTAATTGTTTTATTTTATAAAATATATTTATGTGTATGTATGAATGAATGAATGTATGTAATTATGTATGTTTGTATGTAGTTCTTTGAAGTTAAATACACAGCTACATAGCACTCGGCAAGAATTTAGCAATCATAATTAATGATAGTGGGAATTGTGTTTCTTTTTAGGTTTTTTAATATTTTAAATTTTTCAAAATTTAATATTTTTAAGTTGTTCATTATTTAATTTTAGTATAAAAATATTGTGGAGTGTTTCTTTTGTAAGGCTGGTTCGTGTTGATGTTACTATTAATGCCAATGCGCAAAATGCTCGCTCTACAGAGACTTGTGTAGTCGGGACTCCGGCCTTCTGAATCCTCCTGTTGGAGTTACTATATTTGCTACTACATACACACAAACGCATACACACACATACACACACATACACACACACACACACACACACACACACACACACACACACACACACACACACACAAACACACGCACGCACACACACACACGCACACACACACACACAAATTGGCAAAAACAAAACTAAATTCTTGAAACTGCAAAATTTTCATTCATTACATACATACCTGCAATTTATATTTTTCCACTCGATTTCACTCTTAAGAGTAAATTCTCACTCTATTTCGAAGATTTTTACTCCCACTCTTAATTTTTAAAAAGGAATACTCGCGAGTACTCCAACATAAAATAAACGAGTGGAGAGTAAACTTTTTCTAACACTCGTACTCTTCGAGTACTCTACTTCGCGAGTATTTTTCACTCGCGAGTAAAATCGAGTAAATCTGAGCTCTGATTTTTTATGCTTGCCTTGATAATTAAATAAATAAGTAAATTAAATTTATTCTTTATTTTTTTTATCAAATTAATTAATACTAGCAGATTCCAGCCCTCGAAATTCGAGCGCAAATTATAGGAAATTTTATTTTTTCAATTAATAAAGACCCTAAAGGTATGCTAATCAATTATAGCCAATTCACTAATATACACAAAAAACAAACTCATTTTTATTACCAACATTAACAAATTTAATAAACACACACATAGCATTGTATAATTTTATGTATGTGTTAGTAGCAATTTTAAATGCAATTTACTTAAAATAAAGGAAAAAATTTAAAAACCTGTAAATCTGCAAAATGGCTAAAAAGAAATATCTTTCAAATAATATACGTTTGGTCAAAATCGGGATAAAACGGTGGAACAAAACATCGGTTACAAGAAATCGCCTAGCCTATTAATATTATATATATTTTGTTTATACTTAATTATAGTTTTGAAATTTTGGAAATAAATTTCCGAACTCGTATTCTTAACATATGTGCAAGAAACAGAACACTTAAATAGTAGTGACAATAAATACATAATAAATTAAGATTTTGAAATATTATCAAGTAAAAGTTATTCTATAATAAAGCTATCAAATTTAGTTTTAAAATGAGATATACTATATTATACAAATCAGCTTAGAATCAGTGGAGATATTGACATTAACATCTTATTAAACTGTTGGCGAAGCGCCGCATTTTATATGGGAAAATTACAAATGTTTCAATTACAATCCATATGGAATAAAATTTTGGTTCCAAAAAATTTGCTTGGATTTAACGATGTTTAAATCAAAGCCACCTCGAATAAAAAACTCTCGATAAACCATATTTAAATATATGTATTATAATAATACGACGTGTCTTTTCATAAACTGTTTTTTAGAATGAACGGATTATTTCAAATTTTAGAAATCTGACATTAAAGGCCAAGTTAGCCACACGATGCTGCAATTATAGCATGCTGCTGTGTAAAATTAACCATACTTTATCAGCTGTTCACTAATGTCACGTACAAACGTAGCAATAATTTATTTTCAACAGATTGGGACGTTCCGGTTACGTGACAGTTGATTTCGGTAACTGTTCTTAACGCTTTTCATGTAACAGAAAAAAACAGCTGACACGGTTGGTTACGGTTACGTGTGGCTAACTAGGCCTTAAAATACTATACCGTGTATACATACAACTCTGTCTTCATAGAGATTTATCAAATACAGCCACCATAACAAGCAGAGAAAACATGTCTTAATGTCACCACTCTTTCCTTCACAAAAAGGTGACTTACATCAATTAGTTTTCTTTTACAAGTGGTCGCGAATAGATTGTGTTTCTTTTGTGTGCACTTGTTTTTTAATTATTTACAGTGTTAATATTATTAAATAATTAAAATTTTGTTATAAAAGTAAAATAAAGTGTTCAAATCTAATGAATTGCAAAAAAAAAAAGAATACTGAAAATGTATGTTTCAGATGTGTTTCGATTACGGCAAACATTTTTGCAAATTATTTGATATTTCATTGTTTATGTTTTGATTTGAAGAGCCAATTGGAAAAATAAGTGAGTAACTGATTGAGGCCAGTAGCAAATTGACAAATGAGCTGAGCTAAATGAAAACTATTTTTTTAAATTTATAAAAGTATTAAAATAAAAAAATTAGAAAAGTAAAATTTGTGTTCAAGCTACAAAATTGTTTTAAAAAAATTGGTAAAATAATAATAATGATAATCATATTTACATATCGTTGGCTTCGTCGGCAAATATGGTAAGTCTACTTTTTATACAAATTAAGATTTTAATGCAGTAGGCTAGTGTAACCCAAAATACATCATTTACAAAAAACAAAATGCCGTTATGTTGTTTTTTGTTGTTGTTATGCTATGGTAAGCAATTCTGATAAGACAAAAAAAAAAAAAAAAAAAAACGAAAAATCAAAAACACATGCTAAGTCCAGCTGAAAACAACAAACATCTCGTTTCAATGAATTGCTTTAATAGAATTAAATACGATTTTTGTTTATTTGTGTTGCAACAAACATTTCTAAAAATTAACTAAATAATTATTTAGTTATTTTAACTTTAAATGTAACTATTACTTATATATGTTTTCTAGGAAAACATAGTTAAATTATAAATTTTAATAGGCGATTGTCACGTATTCTTCCGATATTAATAACTTCAATCAAGATGATTATGGGATTGAATCGGATGATGGAGTTCAAGGACTTGTTCCCTATGGGTTTAATAGTTATTCTGGTGATTCGTACGAGTTACCATCGACATCAAAAGGACGCAAGAAGAGAGTTCGTATGGAAAATCCTGCTTGGTTTGGGCCCAGAAATAAAGATCGTAGAGAAAAGGGTAAAATCTACTTGGGAAAACAAAAGTCAGGTAACAGTTGGAATTATGAAAAAAGAAAATAGCCACGTACACTGATGGAAAGATGTAGCTGTAAAAAAATATCACCATGAAGTGTGCACAGATTACAGACGGTGATAGAAAAGAGTTTTGGAAAATGAAATGGACTGAAAAAAGGTTTACGTAAACACATTGATTCAAATTGTTCCAACTTTAAGACCTCGAAATAGAAAAGTGGACGATGAATCTAAAAGACATAGAACCTTACAGTACTATCTGAGAGCAGAAGATGCAAATATTATAGTATGCAAAACATTTTTCTTAAACGCTTTGAATATTGGTGGGTAAACTGTTATTGATTGGCTGAAAAAGCCTTTAGTTTCAACAGCAAGTTCAAAGAAAACTGCTCAAACAAAAGATACTCAACAGCTGAAAGGCAATGCCTAAATTCTTTTTTTGATTCTCTCAATGTAGTCCCATTATTGTCGCGCTGATGCAAAAAAAAAAAATATTTACTTTCAGAGTGGAGTTCAAAAAGTAAACTTTACGACTTTTATGTTAATGACTGGTGTAATCAAAAGAACATTCGACCGCTTTCTGCTTCCGTTTTTTATCAAACATTTAATGACAAAAATATGGCCCTATTTGCGCCTAAAAAAGATCAATGTGAAATATGTACAAAATTTTCAGTCGGCAATCTCTCGCAAGAAGAATACAATCTTCACCAATAAAAGAAAGAAGAGGCCAGAAATGAAAAAAGCAAAGACCGTGATGAAAAAACACATGTTTTCACAGTAGATCTTCAAGCTGTATTAATGGCTCCAAAATCACAAGTAAGTAGCTTATTCTACCGAACAAAGTTGCAGGTTCACAATTTGGTTTTTTTTTAACCTTGAGAACCAAAAAGCTTACTGCTTTTTATGGAATGAAGTGGAAGATGGATTAGGTGCTGAAGGGTTTGCAAGCATTTGGACTTATTTTATTGAAAAAAAAAGTTCTTTGTGTAAACGACACTCCAGAAAATATAATTTTTTATAGTGATGGTTGTACCTATCAAAACCGAAATTCTGTGATGAGTAATGCCTTGCTTAATTCAGCAATCCAACATAGTACTAAAAGAGATATATATTTTAAACTTCGATTCCCTGAAGAATGGAAAATTTTACCACAAAAAATAAATAAAAATATAGACTCTATGGAGTTTTTGAATTTGGAAAACCTTTACCAGGAAAGAAGAAAAATAAAAGCTAGAAAATACGATGACTTACAATTTTTAAAATCAAGTTTACACAAAGATCAACATAAATTTTATGATGAGTTACCTCACCTATGATTTGTTTTTTAATAACTTATTCTTTTACTTTAATAGCAAACATGTATAAATTAAGTTATTTGGTTTTGTTCACAGCAACGAAATACGACTGTATTATTTTATATATTATTAATTTTCTTTTTAGTCAACAGCAACGAAATAAGTCTGTAGTATTTTTATTAAAAAAAAAAAAGTCAATAAAAATAAAAAAATAAAAAAATTTAAACAAAATTATTTATTTTATTTTTGTCAACAGCAATGAAATAAGCCTGTAGTATTTTTTATTAAAAAAATAAAAAAATCACCAAAAAAATCAATATAAACAAAATATAAAAAAAACTTCTAAGAAAATATGCTAAGTCCACATTTAAAATAGCCTATAAGTCTGCAAAACCTTTATTTTGGAATTCTACGATTATTTGCATTTAAGCAAGATGAACTAGGGAAGAAAACTACGTTTACAGATTTAAAAAAAGTTAACCCAAAAAAAAGTTAAACAGTTTTTTGTCCCTCCTGGAAATTTTTAAAAAATGGACTTATCATATTTGCCGACGAAGCCAACGATATAGATTTCGATCAAATTGCGTTTGTGTATGTTTATTACATCCATTTATTAGTACTCCAAAAATAAACCGTTTAGGACAATTCTTATTCATAGCACCCATATGAAGCTGATTCCCGATCTTCACTTAAATCTATCAAAAAACTAAAATATTGCAGAGATTTTTCTCAAATTCGATTTATATATGCTTTGCAAGAAATAAGTGACCTTAACAAATATAGTGAGGATCGGTTTTTTGACCTAGTCCCCATATAAATATAACATCTGATATGAACTTTTTCATATCCGAAGGCAAAACAAATTAATAACAATGCCACTCAAATTAGGTTTATGCTTATTTTCTATATCTAATTAGATAGGCTCTCTAAGCGCATGGTATAGGGTATCGTATAGTCAGACCAAACCGACTATAATTTCCTTAATTGTTTTCACTAAAGATGAGAAACCTAGCTGCATGTTTTGTCTGTGTGAAATGAAAGCAAGTTTTGAATTTTCGACATTAAAGTGGAACTGCATTAAATAAAGAACATTTTTTGGCAACAGGGTGGTATTATGGTTTGGAGTAGGAGAGCTTGACTTCGTTGACAATGAATGCTCGCAAAATTTAATTTGCCTGGACGTTGGATGTTTCAACATGACAGTGACCCTTAGTATACATCCTGTTTGGCGAAGGAATGGCTGCCGTACCGTATCAAAAAAAAAAAAAAGCTAAGAGAAGAATGTGCCAAAATTCCATCTGAATATACCAAAAAGTTAGTGGATTCTATTAAAATTGGATAGAATGCGTATAAATGGCCAAACCAAATATTAATTTCAAAACATATATAGAATTTTTGGTATTCGTGTTAAGTTTAGATATACATAGTTGTATACTTTCTTTTTAGGCGATGTTTATTGACTTTTTGCTTTAAAGTATACAAAAAAGAATTGTTGTTTAACTGAAGCAAAAAAATAAAAGGAATACTTCACTGGTGTTTACTCACTTTTGACGCTCATAGTAAATTCAACTGTCTTTATTCTGTTAAAATATTTTTAATACGTCCATGATCATAGTCTACATTGTCATAAAATTTTGAAAATTAAATTTTGTAAAAGAATTTTTTTTTTTTTTACTATTCGTGCCTTTGTGAGTTCACCACTGTGAAGCAAAATTCAAAAAAACGTTAAATGTATTGCTATTTTTAAATATTCTAAACATTATGCTTTCTGCCGGCATTTGTGTTTTTGTTTATTTTGTAATAAAAGTTCAAGAGAAAAATAAATATATTTCTCTTACAATAATAGATCGTTTACTCTAAAGAGTAAGTTGATAGTACGAGTACTTAAAGAGTAAATAAGACTTGCATTATTGTAATATTAAGTTTACAAATGTTGACAATAGGAAAATCACTGAAGAAAATTTAATATTGAAAAAATCTTGGGAAGAGTAGAAAATAATTAATTGTGGAATAATAAAAATAATATTTACACAAATAAAAATATTTTTTCGAAAAAGTAATTACTTAAAGTGTATAGATTATTTTAAGATAATCCCAAAATTAATTTAAAAAAAACCAAAATTTTTAAAATATTTCCAAGCTCTTGGGACTTTTTCGAAAATTATAAAAATAATTTTTAACGCAACAAAATTTTTGTAAAAAAATCAGAAAAAATAAATATGAAAATTATAGTCGGTCTAGACCGATTATACGATACACTACACCAATCGTTTAAGAAAGGGTCATAGGTCCAACTAATTAGATATAGAGAACGAGCATAAACAAAATTTGAATGGCATTGCTATCTATTTTTTTTTGCCTGAATATATAAAAAAGTTTATATCAGATGCTATATTTATATGTGGACTAGGTCGAAAAATGGACCGATGCTGACCATATTTAGTAAACCCACTTATTTTGTTTCAAAAACATATACGAACCAAATTTGAGAAAAATTTGTAGAATATTTTTGTTTTTTGATAGATTTAAGTGAAGATCGGGAAGCAGCTTTATATGGGGACTATGACTAAGAATTGTTGTACAGGGTTTATGTTTAGTCTAGTGATTAATGTGTGTAATAAACACACACAAACCCAATTTGACCGACATCTATATGATAATTTGGATCTTATGGCAATACAAATTTATCCCATAGGGGTCATTTGTATAGGGACTAGGCCTGAACATGCACCGAATTTTCAACAATTTCAATAGCGTTTCTCGTATGGCCGACAAAAGCATATATATTAAATTTCATATTTGCGACCTGTGATTTGATTACAAGGTTTACGTGGACACACAGACAGACGGAGGTAAATGAAAAAAGGTCAAATATTTTTGGTAGTTACAAACATCAGCACAAACTTATTATACCCTGACCACATAGCGCTATAGGGTATAAAAAGGAGAGTGTAAAGTATTAAAAAAAATTCAATCATTATAAGGATTTTATTAAATAGTCAGTCCAGGCCATGAGTTTTGGGTCTAAGGTTCAAAAAAGGACAGATCCTAAGCACTACTGCGTCATAGATAACAAACATTAACTTAAAATTTGATTGAGTTTGTTTGGAGACATGATCCAAAATGACCCAATCATGAACATAACGAGCTGTAGTCAGCTTATTTTGATATTCTACAAACATAATATAATATAGATCTTTATCTTTCTTGTCTTAATATAGACTTTAAGGAATGTGCAAGCTTAATTTTTTAAAACATGCACTGAATCAACGGCTTCAATCTATTTCGGATTATAGACATCGAATTGCACCATTAGTTTTCCGATATATCACGATGGCTTCATACAAAATTTTATATAGTTTTTCACTCAGTTTCGGAATTTTGGCCTAAAAGGCACCCAAATTCCTATATTTGGGGGATTAATACGCTACCAAAACTTTTAGCCTGGAATATTCCGAACAACTTCGGTAAAGAAGGTTTACCGATAAAAACAAATATCGAACAAGATAGTGTCATAAACGGAGTTAGTCCCTTTAAAACAGTGAAGGCCGTGCCAAACACACTGGTGCTCGGCTTCTTGTATGTATACAGCCGAACGAAAACAAAAATACTCACCAAAGAGTAAAAGTAAACAACAATTTCATTCAGTCTTATGAAAGCTTTTGAACAAAGCAGGTCTATGTCGCATTGCATTTTGAAAATCATAGATATTTTTTTTAATATGTACACAGAGAATATTTGTTTAAAAGAAACCAAGAATGTTGAGAAAATTTCGAAGACTTGATAAACTATAAATTAAACATTTTCTATAAATAACGTCGCCTCCATTTGACAACATTATAGCTGTCTTTTATGCATTTTTTTTTAATTTTAAAAAATATCCAGTTACTGGTAATTTTTTTAGTTTTTGGTAACATGCCACTTAATAACCTTTGAAATTTCTTATCTTTTTAAGTTTTGCTATTTCGTGTTTTTTTTTTTTTTGTTTTTTAAAGAAATGAATTACTTATTATTACTTATTTGATTTAATAAACTTGAAACTTATGGATAAAAGAGATTAAATGTTCTTCACATTTTGTTTTACCTATTCGGAATGTAAGATTTAAAATTTTAAAACAACAAAATATATTTAAAATTTTACCATATTCTTCGTGAACTCAACTATTTGCCCTTTTATGCATTCATATAAACATTCATACAAAATCGACACAAACCCATTTTATATCGGCGTTGTGTTACGTCCATGGATTTCGATCAGTGTAGTACAACTAACACATGCTCATAAACACTATTACTAACTCAATTCTCTCGATGGCCACCACTGCTTTAAAATCATCAAGTAAAATTTTTAAATAATAAAATTTTGTATGAAACCATAGTGATAACTGAAAAAAAGACATGTTCGTCCGATCACAGGGAAGATGTGTAAACATCTAGTAATTAAAGATTATTTTATGGCACTTTTTTAAAATCAAATAGAAAGCGTCCTCTATGTATCACTTATAGCAATCAACTGCAGGGGCTCTGCTAATATAAAAATATTCATTATTATTTATTATTTTTCAACCGGTAAATTTTTAATTTTTCGTTTTTTATTTTTCATTTTTCGATTTTCGTCTTTCATTTTTAATTTTTTATATTTAATTTTTTAATTTTAATGTTTTCATTTTTAATTTTTAATTTTTCATTTTTCATTTTTCATTTTTTATTTTTCTTTTTTCATTTTTTATTTTTCATTTTTTATTTATCATTTTTCATTTTTTATTTTTCATTTTTTGTTTCTAAGTTTTCTTTTTTCATTTTTTATTTTTCATTTTTAATTTTTCATTTTTTGTTTTTCGTTTTTCATTTTTCATTTTTTATTTTTCATTTGCATTTTCCATTTTTTATTTTTTATTTTTTATTTTTCATTTTTAATTTTTTTATTTTTTTTTTTCATTTTTATTTTTATTTTTCATTTTTATTTTTTATTTGTTATTTTCATAATTTTTTCACCAATCATAAGTTACGCCGATTTTATCTCACGGCTTACATGTTACGCAGTTTTTGGGATTGTATTGTGAAATAGAAATTTACCCCCCTGCGCGTATAGATGTTTACACATCAATAATGATGCCGTTCGATTCCTAGAACCCGAAATAAGGTGAAACCCTTGATTGCGAGCATTTCTTTCCGCTTTGCACTGATGATATGTGGATCAAATAAACACAAGAAATATATTTTAGCAAGATTTATGTTATAAATATCGATCTATGGGTAATTTAAGTCTTAAGGTGAAGGTACACAACACGCTTTATACACTTCAACGCTTTTTGGGCAACTGATAAAAAAGTTGAAATAGTTTAGAGTGAGGTACATAAAAAAATCTTTAAACGCATGCTGCTCCAAAAAGTTGACCAACATTCAACTATTTCAAGCGTTGTAGGCATCATGACTGCTACTCAGCTGTTGTTATTTATTTGTGTATGTGAAATAAGAGTAAAATAAGAGAAATAAATAAAATTCTGCAAAGTATAAAAATCTAATAGAAAATATAAAAAACAGAGTCGTTGTAGCAAATGGAAATATTGGGTGTAGAAATAGTAAAAAAAAGGCCGAGAAAGAATTATAAAAAAGTTTATTATGCATGCTAGGCAACTTGCCATGTATAAAGCGAAAAAAAAACTTTGGAGAGTGTTGCCGTCGAAACGCTTGCTATGTACTTCCACCTTTACTAAAATTGGACATTTGTATAGGAGCTGGGTGTCAACATTCACTGTTATTCAAATTATTTTTAAACAATTTTCTAAATTGTTTTTGAGAAAACTACTCACAAGAAAAACTACTTATAGCATGTTCAGACGGCAAAATGAACCACTTGATTCGCTCTCTGAATCATGATTGTGGACCTTGGTATTCAGACGAGTGTTCTTGTTTCATTTTGACGTTTATATTTTTTGTGCAAATATTTGAAGACATCCTTCTACACTTTACGTTTCACTATTTCATTTTTTCCATTTTTATTTGAATATATATGTATATATATGTAAATATATACTTTTTATTTTTTAAATGTTTCTATTTATTTTATTGTACAAATCAATTTTTTGTTTTTTCTTTGTTTATATATTTTTGACAGCTAGTTCAGATAAACTAGCGATAATTTCTTATCAAACTTGGAGATGACACTCAATGTTTCTAGGTTCACAACTAGCTTCATTTTGACCTAAGTAGATTCGCTCTCAAAATTTTGTATGGCGAATCATGAATCGGGCGCGAACCGTCAATGAGAGAGCGAACCGCGAATCTTGCTGTCCGTGTGAACATACCATTACAGTAAATTTTCTTAGTTAAATTTTTTTTTTATAAAAAATGGTTAAAAGAAGTTACTATTAAATTTTGTACTTTATGCAATGAACTTCAGTAATGGGTCTAAGTTCTATACCTGAGGTGAGGTTGTAATCAGCGATGCCAACTTAGCGCTTTTCATGTTGTATTTAACGACTTTTAACTACCCAAAAAACACATTTTTAAGAAGCGCTAAATCGACGCTTTTCATTTTTCTTTTTAGTACTTTTTAGTTCATGTTAAAAAAAATTGTACATATTTGAGCAACTTCCCTCCAAAAACAAACTTTTTGGTTCCCTTTTTCGTTAGGAAGACTAAAATTATACAATATGATAAAGTATAAGTTGACTAATAAAGATTCCGATATGCCAAGAAAAATTCCAATGGTAGCAAGAACTAAATGGCTTTCTATAGAAAGAGACATTGAAGCAATGTCGAATATGTATGTGTCTTGAGTTGAAAACTCATTGTAGCGTTGTTAATGAAAAATCGTTCGAAATGACGCTGGTAACAAAATTGTACAATGATGTAAAAACTATATTTATGTATAATAGCATAGCCCAGCCCTCGAAACTGGAGTGTAAATTTATTTTTTTCATTTAATAAATAATTTTATAAGAGCCTAAAGGTATGCTAATCAATTTTAGCCATTCAAAATTCGACACTTTTTAAATAAAATTCATTAAATTTCATTATAAATATTCGTTGAATATATATAAATGAGATTGTTAATAAATAATTTTAAAGGAGCCTGGAGCTATGCTAATCAATTTTAGCCAATTCACAATTCAACACAGGGCTTTTTATATTTATAATAAACATACACACAGTATATGTTTTATGTATGTGTTGGTAGCAAATTTAAATGAGAATTACTCCAAAAAAATTTTCCAAATCTGTAAATCTAGCGGACAGCTAAAAAGAAATACCCTTTAAATGAAGTATGTTGGGTCAAAATCGGTTATTAACTAAAATTTTTATATCGGTCACAAGAAATCGCCTTGCCTATTAATATTGTAGATAACGTGCTTGGCTTAATTTTAATTAAGTTAATCTGTAATTCGGAGCTCAAAATGCGGACCACACAAACCTTTTTGTTGGCACAAATCGGTTATGTTTAACAAATAGGATGAGATCGATGATGTATTTAACGAAACAATTAATCAAACAAAAGTTAAACATCAATTATTTACAAGCTAAGAGCTAAATTGCCTTCAAATTTTCCAACATTAGAAAAATTTCTTAACTCAGCGTGTACAAAATTTCACAATTCTCTGAAATCTATAATATTAATAGGCTAAGCAATTTCTTGTGATCGATGTTTTGTTCTACCGTTTTATCCCAATTTTGACCAAACGTATATTATTTGAAAGGTATTTCTTTAAGCCGTTTTGCAGATTTACAGATTTTAAAATTTTTCCTTTATTTTGAGTAAATTGCATTTAAAGTTGCTACTAACACATACATAAAATTATACAATACTACCCAGTTAGCATTTGGAAGATTGTTTTAACAAAGATCTCCTTACTGGGTCTTCTTCGACCACTTTTGATGATCAAAAACTGATTAATCGCATGCGCGATTAAAAAAGACTCGAAGATGATTCATGATTCACAAGAAATCGCCTAGTCTATTAGTATTATAGATATGAATCTTATGGCGATTCAGGCGATTTCATAGGATTGGGGGTTTTCAGAACCTGAACCGATTTTCACGATATTCAATATTATTCATCAAAATTTATTTTCAGTTGCGACCTGTAGTTTGATTATAAGGTTTAATGGAACACAGACGGACGGACGGACGGACGGACATTGTTAAATATATTCAAAAAGCGATTCTGAGTAAGTGGAACTAGGCCAGCAGCACATATTTACTATACCCTCATCACATAGTGGCATAGTGCATCAACAAATTTGCGACATTAGCTAACATTTGACGTAAACAAAAATTCCGTTGAAATCAATATAATATTCATACTTATTTTGTTAACCAGACCCTGCTAAATATGAATTCGTAGCAAATGTACCATTTTATCATCCGGCACAGTAGTATTGAGGGTTTAACAAAAAAAAAAAAAAAATTCCCTTAAAATATGTTCAGATCTCACGATCTCCCCTTATTGCTTTGTATAGTTTTGTTGGCTCTCTGAGTAAGCTGGAGCAAAATCTACATTTATTAATTCTCTTACTCATGAATGTGGCGCTAGCTTATGTGCATCGGCATCTATATTAAATCTCATCGTCATTACGACGAACAACAACATCATCATTATTAACATGTTATTTAGATAGACTACCCAGAGCTCAGGTAGTTGATCATTTATTAAATAACAACGTTTCGAAGCGTGCGGATGTGTTGTATCTAAATGGTTGTTAAATGTTTCTTATTTTTAACTCGAAATCGAAACGAAACTAAAAAAATACGTGAAATCTAAGTGTAAAGTGTTTTAGTTATTATTATTCACAAGAAGAAAAAAATGTGAATTTTACTCTCGTGAACAAGTACGACAACAAAAAAAAAGTAAAGTAACATACAATTAAAACAAATAAAATTTATATGAAATGAAGTAGAAAATATTATAAATTAAATAACAACAACACCTAAATAAAAAACGCGAACGCAAGTTTAAAATAAAGCAAATAAAATATTTGTCAGTGCTTTTTTCTTGATATAAAAAAAAAAATTGATAAATTGTGAGTGAATGATAACAAAAAAAAAAAAATATGATAACAAATGAAATTTTAATTTGCCATTTACATTTCTTTTAAAGAAGAAAAATTATTAATGAAAATAAAAATGTATTAATTATATGCAAATTGCAATTAAACAAAAAAAAAAAAGTGAATGAAACAGCAATTGGTAGTATAATAATTTGTTTAAATATCCAGGGTATGTATTAATTGTTGCTATTTTTTTTTGTCAATCAAGGTAATAAATTGTTGTAAAAGTTTGATGGTCATTAAGAATTTTTAAAGTAATGTGTAGTATAAATTATTGGCTGGTGTGTTTGTTTAAGAATATTTGAAATATGTTTATTAAAATATTTAAAGTGCGCGTTTTCTAATTTAAATTAAATTTTTTTTAACTTTTCCTATTTAGTTGATAATTTCACAGTTCATTAATTTATAGATAAAATTAGTGTTTTTTTTTTCTGTGGAAACATTTAAATTTTCGTCTTATTTAACTATTAAAATTAAAATAGCAAATAACAAATGTATTAATAACAACAAACACAATAATGAACTTTACAAAAAATCCATTCAACTTACTACCGAGGATGATAACTCAGAAATAATGAATCTTTAATAAGTGTGCGTAACGTATTGTTTGAAATTTGTGTGAAAAATTTAAGGTTAATTTTAAAATTCAATATGACCCATGACTTACATTCGATCTTTTTTCAAAAATTTCGGCTGTGCAAGGTTTTAAAATACAAATAAAACATAAGAAAGAATTTTATAGTTGGTCTAGATCGATTATACAAATCCTATACCATGTGTTTCGAGAGACTGTCTTGGATCCAACTTTACTGAGGCAATAATTGGATATAGAAAATAAGCATAAACCAAATTTTAGTGCTATGAAAACGTTTATATCTGATGTTATTTTTATATGGGGATTAAGTTAAAAAGTGAGACCGATCATGATCATATTTATTTTTCTAAAAACATATATAAACCAAATTTGAAAAAAATTTGTAATTTGTAAGAAAATTATAGTTGGTCTAGACCAACTATACGATACCCTATACCATGCGTTTAGAGACCCTATCTCTCAGGCCCAACTAACTGGATATAGAAAATAAGCATAAACCAAATTTGAATGGGATTTTTATTAATTTTTTCGGTTGTAGATATGAAAAAGTTCATATCGGATGTTATATCTATATGGGGACTAGCCAAAAAATGGACCGATCCTGACCATGTTTGGTAAAGTCTCTTGTATTTTGCAAAAATATATACAAACAAAATTTGAGAAGAATCTGTGCAATATTTTTGTTTCTTGATAGATTTAAGTGAAGATCGGGAAGCAGATCTACATAGGGCCTATAACTAAGAGTTGTCCAATAGGGATCATTTTTAGACTACTGATTAATGGATGTAATATATACTTACAAACCCAATTTGACTAAGATTTGTATGATAATTTGGATCTTATGGCAATATATGTTGATTTCATAGGGGTCATTTGTATGGGGGCTAGGTCTGAACATGGACCGATTCTCACTAATTTCAATAGCGTTCATCCCATGGCCGATAAAAGATCAAATACCAAATTTGGTCGAAATGTATTCATATTTGCGACCTGCAGTTTGATTACAAGCTTTACATGGACACACAGACGGACGGACGGATGGACGGACGGACGGACAGACATCGTTAAATCGAATCAGATAGTGATTCTGATTCGATCGGTATAATTAAAGGTGGGCGTAGGTCAAATATTTTTGGTTGTTACAAACAGAACCACAAAGTCATTATACCCAAACCACATAGTGGTATAGGGTATAAAAATTTGTGGATTTTTTTGTTTTATTGATAGATTTAAGTGAAGATCGGGCATTAGTTTTGTATGGGGACTAGGACTAAAATGGTCCTACATGATTTTTTCGGACTGCTGATTGGTGTGTATAATACACATGCATACACCAATTTCTATCCATAAATATATATATACATATATAGTGATACAATACAATCGAAATTAAAAAAAATATATTTTTGAACGGCCAATACCAAAAAATTTGATCATCTATATATTAATAATTGATGGTAAATTTTTAGTTCCCTTTTTAAGCAATATGCGGGCACGGAGGAGTGTGAAAATTGGCATAGTTATAGTTCATATAGAGGAGAAGCTGAGAATGATAAAATTTATGTTTAATATGTCTTAAAAATATATTAAATTAATTAAAATATAATATTTATAACAATTCGTTACACTCTGTCAATGCTATTGACTTAAATAATTTATCAGACGCTCTGTGTTGAATTGTGAATTGCTAAAATTGATTAACATACCTTTAGGCTCATTTAAATACTCATAAATTTTTCATATATGTATATGGATTAAAAAACAAGTAAGAAAATTATAGTCGGTCTAGACCGACTATATGTTACCCTATACCATGCGTATAGAGACCCTATCTCATAGGCCCAACTAACTGGACATAGAAAATAAGCATAAACCAAATTTGAGTGGTATTTATATTAATTTTTTTGGCTGCAGATATGAAAAAGTTCATATCGGATGCTATATCTATAAGGGGACTAGTCCCAAAAATGGACCGATCCTGACTATGTTTGGTAAAGTCGTATAAATTCAAAAATTTGTATGTTTCATTTATTTAAAAAAGAAAAAATATTAACATAAAATAGCTTAACTTCTAGACCGACTGTACGATACCCTATACCATGCGTTTAGAGACCCTATCTCATAGGCCCAACTAACTGGACATAGAAAATAAGCATAAACCAAATTTGAGTGGGATTTTTATTAATTTTTTTGGCTGCAGATATGAAAAAGTTCAAATCGGATGCTACATATATATATGGAGACTAGGCCCAAAAATGGACCGATCCTGGCCATGTTTGGTAAAGTCTCTTGTATTTTGCAATAATATATACAAACAAAATTTGAGAAGAATCAGTGCAATATTTTTGTTTTTTGATATATTTAAGTGAAGATCGGGAAGCAGCTCTATATGGGGCCTATGATTAAGAGTTGTGCCATAGGGATCATTTTTGGACTACTCATTAATGGATGTAATAAACGCATATAAACCCAATTTGACTAAGATCTATATGACAATTTGGATCTTATGGCAATTTATGTCGATTTTATAGGGGTCCTTTGTATGGGGGCTAGGTCTGAACATGGACCGATTCTCACCAATTTCAATAGCTTCATCCCACGGCCGATAGAAGCTTATTCATCAAATTTCATCAAAATATATTCATATTTGCGACCTGCAGTTTGATTACAAGGTTTACATGGACACACAGACGGACGGACGGACGGACGGACATCGTTAAATCGAATCAGATAGTGATTCTGTTTCGACCGGTATAATAAAAGATGGGTCTAGGTCAAATATTTTTGGTAGTTACGAACAGCAGTACATAGTCATTATACCCAAACCACATAGTGGTATAGGGTATAAAAATAGCAAAACTTAAATATATTCAATTTTATGCTGTTGACAAAACATTGGACACCTTTACTGTACAATAATTGTAAACTTTTCCTCTATTTTTGGTTTCAATATTTTGTTGGGTATCCATTATTTTCTAGTACTGCTTCACAACGACGAGGCTTGGAGTCGAAAATTGTTCATGATATCAATCGAAATTTTTTGCCACTGAATTAACTGTCTCTTGAGATCTGCTTTGCTTTTGAAATTTCGATTCCGTATTGTTCGATCTAAAATTTTTCATAGATTTTCTATGGGAATGAGACCTGGTGATTGGGCTGGCCATTCTAAAACACTAACAGCATTAGATTACAGATTAGATTAAATTAAGAAGGCTCTACGCAGTGCCACTAAGTTGATATTTTGTGCGGCCATACAGAGTATCCTCCAAAGGCTAGGGTGCTTTAGCCACTTAGTTTTGGACAATCTCTTAGCTTGCCGTTGGCCGTGACTTTTGTTCCAGCGTTTGGCAATTTGTGATTCCCTCCACTCCTTCATTTTTCTCTGATGTATCATACTGGAACACCACAGAATGGTTCCGGACCGATGAAAGGACGACGGCCCTTCGATTGGCAATCTACCTTTTCGTAGCCCTCGTGTCCCGAATCCAGCATTAAGTTAGTTTGTTGCATCTGCCTAGTTGGTTGAGCACTATAGGACATATTGTTATAGGACATATTGTTACCATTAGGTTACACATTTGGAGGTGTGCTTAGGGTCACTGTCATTTTGGAACTTCCAGATCAGGGGTATATTTCCTCCATGTATAGATACATTACGTCATTTAGAATTTGCCTGTATCCAATTTCAGTTAGAGTAACTTTTACTACATGAATTGGATCCATTCCTTGGCCCCAAAAGCACCCCAATACTATAATATTGCCACTACCAAACTTAACAGTTTTATTTGTATATTTTGGGTCTTGTCTTTTTGCGAGCCAGACGATTTTTCTCTGATATTGGTGATTTCTTAACAGGACAATAATAACCAAGATCAGCCTCGAGCATATATTATTTTGTTTCAGATTCTTAATGACCTCTTTAAGTAGCATTTTTGGACTATTTTTTAATATCTCCTGTTATTAAATTATCCTGTCTTTGACTCGTTTTATGTGACCCGCCGCCTAAATGTTATCTTTTACGATAATTTCTGGAAATTATGGCTTTATTTTTAATTATTTCTTACAAATTTTCTTTCAATTAAGTCCAGCAGTAAAATCATCTATTATTCTGGTTTTCAACACTTCACAAATCTTTATTCCTGCCACTATTTTATAATAATTAATTATATGATTAAAACATTGAAAAATACAATTGTATTTAAAAAACAGTTGAAAGAAAACATCAATAACTGTAGATATTTAAATAACGTTTTCTTCCATATCATCTTCTATTTTTATTGTTTTAAGCAACTTTGATACAGAAGTTTAAAAGTTTCCATTGTTTTGGCATCACAAAATAAAGTCATGCGAGTCCGATCACAGCGGAGATGTGTAAACATCTAGTAATTAAAGATTTTTTTATGTCACTTTTTTAAAATCAGTAAGCGTCATCTATGTATCACTTATAGCAATCAACTGCAGGGGCTCTGCTAATATAAAAATATTTATTAATATGTATGTATTATTTCAACTGCTTTTTATTTTTCATTTTTAATTTTAAATTTCTTATTTTTCATATTTAGTTTTTTATTTTTAATTTTTTATTTCCAATTTTTCATTTTTTATTTTTCATATTTCATTTTTTATTTTTCATTTTTTATTTTTTTTTATTTTTCATTTTTAATATTAAATTTCTTATTTTTCATATTTAATTTTTTATTTTTAATTTTTTATTTCTAATTTTTCATTTTTAATTTTTCATTTTTTATTTTTCATTTTTTTTATTTTTTTATTTTTTATTTTTCATTTTCATTTTTTATTTCTCATTTTTTAATTTTAATTTTTAATTTTTAATTTTTTATTTTTCATTTTTAATTTTTATTTTTAAATTTTTATTTTTAATATTTTATTATTCATTTTTCATTTTTTATTTCTCATTTTTTATTTCTCATTTTTAATTTTTTATTTTTCATTTTTTATTTTTATTTTTCAATTTTTAATTTTTCATTTTTAATTTTTAATTTTTAATTTTTAATTTTTAATTTTTAATTTTTAATTTTTAATTTTTAATTTTTAATTTTTTATTTTTCATTTTTCATTTTTTATTTTTCATTATTAATTTTTCATTTTTCATTTTTCATTTTTCATTTTTCATTTTTAATTTTTCATTTATCATTTTTCATTTTTATTTTTCAATTTTCATTTCTCATTTCTCATTTCTCATTTCTCATTTAACATTTAACATTTTTAATTTTTAATTTTTTATTTTTTATTTTTATTTTTAATTTTTCATTTTTCATTTTCAAACAGGTTATTACATATCATACAATACAATCATAAGCCACACCGATTTTGTCTTACATGTTACGCTCTTTTTTATGTTTGTATTGTGAAACATAAACTTACCCTCCTGCGCGTATAGATGTTTACACATCAAAAATATTTTTTTTTTGCATAAATGAAAACAAAATATTTGTGGATTCTTCTAACCGATTTCAAGATTAATTCTCATTTTAAAGACCGTACTATTTATTAATTATGTCCAAAATTTTTATTTTAACAATATTACAGATTTGGAAAACATTTGATCTGCACAGGTGTCTCCAATGTGAACTTCTTTGCAAGTCATACCATTGTTCCCAAAGTAACATTTGTAAATCTCTTAAAATAGATTACCTAGAAGATCAAATAAATTTTGTCTGGATGACTAAATGTCGCTGGTTGATATAATTTATCCTAAAGAAATTCCAAGAATATGAAAAATTTAATACGGAAAAAACCATAAATTGTTTTAATTAATTAAAAAATATAATAAATATTAAAACTTAAACTATTGTGCTCTTCCGACCGATGTTTATAGTTCAAACGACTAAATTTTCAAAAAATATATTTAAACACTTACACTCGTGCATCGATGTCAAATGAAAGAGGGGCATCTTGGCAATTTATTCATACTTTATTTTACCACATTGAACACAAAATTATGTCAATAATACCATTTGAAAACTTTAGAATTTTTTAGATTTTTTCATGTGTAACGAAAAATTTGGTTTCATGGGCGATGCATTGCATTTTTGTTTGTGGAAAAAACTTTAATATTTCTTTAAGAGCTACATAAACAAAAACTATTAGAAATTTAAATCAAAATATTTCTTTGATTTATTAAAACGATTTATTAGATTAATTCTTAATTTAAAGACGTTATTACAGGCTTTACAATGAATTTATTGGAAATTTCAAAAGGATATTGAAGGATAAAGTTTTGAGGGGGCATTACTTTAATATATTTGTTCTGAAATTGATATTGTAGTCATTTGATACCAGTATCGTAGAACGTGCAGACTTTTTTGAAAATTGTAATTTTTAAAACTTTGTCTTTTTAAACTCTTTCCTTTAACTCATACTCTCTGTCTGTCTGTCGTGGTTCAACCCCATTCATTCTTATCCAATTGATCTGAAGCTTGGCCCATAGCCACAGTCACGCACTATCACGGAGAGATTTAAAACACATATGCATAAGGAAAGTAAGAGTTTTAATAAAAACTTTGTTTTTATGGGTTAGATTATTAAATTATAAACGCAGTTTTACTCCATTTGGTCTCTAGTTTCAGGCGTGATGAGCAAGAGTGTAACAGGGTATATAAAGTTCTGAAATAAACCCGTCATATTTATACCATATACCACTATGTGATTTGGGTATAATGACTTTGAGCTGCTGTTTGTAACTACGAAAAATATTTGACCTAGACCCATCTTTTATTATACCGGTCGACTCAGAATCACTTTCTGAATCACTTTCTGAGTCGATTTAGCGATGTCCGTCCGTCCGTCTGTCCGTCTGTGGTCCATGTAAAATTTGTAATCGAACTACAGGTCGCAAATATGAATATATTTTAATGAAATAGGATGAACACAATTGAAATTGGTGAAATTCGGTCCATGTTCAGACTTAGTCCCCATACAAATGACCCCTATGAAATCAACATGAATTGCCGTAAGATCCAATTTATCATATAGATCTCACTCAAATTGGGTTTGCATGTATTTATTATATCTATTAATAAGTAGTCCAAAAATAATACCAGTAGGGCAATTCTTAGTCATAGGCCCCATATAGAGCTGTTTCCCGTCTTCACTTAAATCTATCAAAAAACAAAAATGTTGCACTGATTCTTCTCAAATTTTGTTTGTATATATTTTTTCAAAATATAAGTGACTTTACCAAATATGGTCAGGATCGGTCCATATTTCGATCTAGTCCCCATATAAATATAGCATCCGATATGAACTTTTTCATATTTGTAGCAAAAAAAATTAATAATAATGCCACTCAAATTTGGTTTATGCTTATTTTCTATATCGAATTAGTTGGACCGAAGAGATAGGGTCTCTAAACCATGGTATAGGGTATGGTATAGTCGTTCCAGACCGACTATCATTTCGTACTTGTTTTTTTATGTTATTAATGGAAACTAAAACACATATTCAAAAAATTATTTATTATTCTTGCGTAATTCAAAAAAATAAAAAAAAAAATAAATAAAATAATATTAAATTAAAATTAACTATATTGTTGGTTTGTATATTTTTGTCATTAGAAATCAATAAAGTTCACACTCCAGAAGAAGTTGAAATACCGTCAACGAAACGTCGAGGGCAAAGGATGAAATAATTTGAATTTTTATTTTTATTATCATCTTAATATTTAATTTACCATAATTAGCCCGGAAAATAAAATATCATAAATAATAATATTGGTCACAAAATAAATCTTAAAAAAAATACAGTTCATTTTGTAAAGTAAGAGAAGTGTTACACTTCTCCTGCAGCTTATTTCCCTTTTAAGCATTTGATTAATATTTCGGCCAGTAATGCTTGGTTTCTATACGGCGAGGCATACTGCTATAAAAACGTATAACTATTTCATTGGGAATCGCTTCCCAAATTTGTTGTATGCTATCCCAAAGGACGTTAACGCTACATGGAGCATCTGGAGCTGTGATTTCATATGACTCCAAAAATTTTCCATCGGATTCATATCCGCTGACTGCGCTGGTCGTTTAATGGCATGAAATGGTTGAGTATTCAACCAATATTATAAAGAGTCCGCCAAATAACTTTTTTTTTTTTTGAAAATGCTATAAAAAAATCTACTGAATATTATCTCAAATTTCTTTTTTTATTTGAAAGTACAATCCTTCCGGTTAATAATGGAAAATAATTTCATACAAATGGCTGCCTCGGCTGGCCTTGCAGTAGCCTACATGATCGGTCCAATTTTTAAGCACATTATCGATTGTGTGCAGCTGTATTTCACCAATAGCTTCACGAATATTGTCCTTTAAAGCGTCAATTGTTTCTGGCTTGTTGGCGTAACACTTATCTTTGAGGGCACCCCACAACTAATAGTCCAACGGTGTCAAATCGCAGCTCCGAGGTGGCCAAACGACATCAGCTCTGCGGCTGATAATGCGATCTTCAAAAAAAGGGCGCAAAACATCGAGTGTAGCTTCGGCTGTGTGGCACGTAGCGCCGTCCTGTTGAAACCAAATGTTACCAATATCCTCCTCTTCAATTTTTGTGAACAAAAATTCGTTCAACATGGCCCGATAACGATCGCCATTGACTGTAACGGCCACTCCTAGCTCATTTTCGAAGAAAAATGGCCCAATTATGCCTCAGGACCAAAATCCGCTTCAACTCCTGAACCAATTGGACTTTGTATGGCGTCATACCAAGGTCTTTATGCAAAATTCGTCTCAATGATGCCTCCGAAATGTTCAATTCTTGAGAACGACGGTGAATTGATGTTGATGGCGCTTCACGCACACTTTCTGCCACAGCAGCAATATTCTCGGGTGCACGCACTGTTTTTGGCTTTTTACGCTTTGGTTTATCGATGAGGATGGCAGTTTCTTTCACATTTTTCACAAGATAATGAACATACGGAGCTGACGGTGCTTCTCTTCTTCCAAAATCCGTACGCAATTTTCGCACACATTCTGCAACATTACCATGATTTTCAAAGTAATGTCGCAATATTTCCCAGCATTGTTCAAGCATATACACAACCATATTCGTTCAGCGGAAGGATGAAACTAATTATCTGTCAAATCAGACATGAGCTAAGTGTTACCATTCACGAAATAAGCAATAGCTGGAAAAAAAAAAAAACGTTAGATGGCGGACCCTTTACTATTTTAGCCGAGTGCTTCGTTTCACTATCATGAAGCGTTTCCATTGCAGCCGGAAAATTGTTATTTTCTCATAATACCTTAAATTCTTACCATTCTTTGTAATGCATCCCCATACCTGGACTCAAATCGCTTAATTTTGATCTCATCAGACCATATTACCTAAAAAAATGCAAAGATTTTTCCTTTTAATCAAAAATAAATGACTAAAAACGTATGTACCTTGCTCCAGTCATCCTCAATTCAATTTTCGTAGACTTGCCCGAATTCTTTACGAAGTTTGATATACATATATTTTTCTCTGCTAAAAATGGTTTCTTATTCTAAACTGCAGCCTCAGCACCCAATCTTTTGAGACAACGTCGGGCGCTCTACTCGCTGGCGTTAATATTTAGCGTTCTAAAAGCTAACTAATTTTGCAAGATGACGACCAGTTCGGTCTTCAAACTTTCTTGGGCGTCAGAGACGAGTCGTTGAGGTTTAAACATCATATTTTTGCTTTAATCTTAGGGCCGTTATATGGCTTATTTGAAACTTTTTTGCTATTTCTCGGACTGATTAATTTTTTTCGAATAGATTTATTATTTCACGCACTTTTGGTGCTTCCATTTTAAATAATGGTAAATTTAATTACAACTTGGTGTTGCAATTTGTTGCTTTGTGGTTTAACGAAGTTGAGAAAGAGAGTGCGAAAATGTAACACTTCTCTTACTTTAAAAAAATTAACTCTATTTACTTTGTTTATCTAAATAAAACTAACTTGTGTTGCGTTTTATAAATATATTTTTTAGTTTCAATTAATAATAAAAAAATATGGTGGTTTATTTCAGAGCTTTATGTACCCTGTAACACTTTTGCTCGTCTCTGTATGTATAACATCCGATAAGGTCATTATTATTTCTTCTGTAAGTGCTCTTTAAGCAATAAGTAAGAAAGTTAAATTCGACTATGCCGAATCTTTGGTACCCTCCATCTGTGTCATAAACTCAATATTGTTACCATTTTAATACAGTAGGTAACCTAAGAATTAAAGAAAGAATTAACTTTTACCTGAAAAATTGCATTGCTAAGTCTTGCGTAAACGAGAAAATGAAATCGGCTAAGCCCACACACAGAAAAAAAATTCGCCAACCGAATTGCTGTAAAGTGGAACAACCGTATTTTCGATTGTATCAACCGAAATTTAATAGCATCTGCAAATTTTCTATTATGATAAAATATTTACTCTTAAGGCAACAGAATTGTAATCATAGTGATCCCGAAATTCGGTTATTAGCATTATCGTAGTTCGGTTGGCAATAAATTCGGTAGCCACAATGAATCTGTTTTCTGTGTGCAGCTACAGTTATAAAACAGATATTCACCTATGACAATTTTTAGTTGGTTGAGCCATTAAAAGCTTCAGAAAAATGCAACATTTTATTTATTTTTATTTTATTAGCAGTATTTTAATATTTAAAATTGAACAAGTAAGAAAATTATAGTCGGTCTAGACCGACCATACGATACCCTATACCATGGCTTAGAGACCCTATCTCTTCGGTCCAATTAACTGGATATAGAAAATAAGCATAAACCAAATTTGAGTGGCATTGTTACTAATTTTTTGGCTGTAGATATGAAAAATTTCTTATCGGAAGCTATATTTATATGGGGACTAGGTCGAAAAATGGACCGATCCTGACCATATTTGGCAAAGTCACTTATATTTTGAAAAAATATATACAAACCAAATTTTAGAAAAAACTGTGCAATATTTTTGTTTTTCATAGATTTAACTGAAAATCGGGAAGCAGCTTTATATGGGGGATATGGCAAAGAATTGCCATATGGGGTTTGTTTTTTTTTCAACTCATAAATAGATGTAATAGACACACACAAACCCAATTTGACCGAGATCTATATGATTATTGGGATCTTGTGCAATTTAAGTCGATTTCATAGGGAGGGGTTCTTTCGCCTCTAATGTGGAGTCTGGTTGTGGACGAACTACTAGTGGAACTGTCAGAAGCAGGTATAGAATGTCAAGGCTATGCGGACGATATAGTCGTAATAGCAAGGGGCAAATTCGAGGAAACCCTCTGTGACATTGTCCAAAGAGGGCTGAGAATTATCAATCAATGGTGTAGGGCAACAGGACTGAACATCAATCCGACAAAGACCACTATTGTACCATTTACCAGGAAAAGAAAACATCCAAGATGGAAGGCAATTCAAATTCTGGGAGAAGTCATCGAACCAAGGACAGAAGTGAAATATCTAGGCATAATACTAGACAGCAAGTTAACATGGAAGGCACACGTCAACCATATTACAGAGAAAGCCAAGCATGCTACAACGATATGTAGAAGGGTAGCGGGTAGAACCTGGGGATGTAAACCCAGCATCCTACACTGGATGTACTCCATGATGGTCCGTCCAATCGTGACCTATGGAGCTATTGCGTGGGCCAAAAGGACGGAGCTAAAATCAACTCAAATGGAGTTAAGTAGAATACAAAAACTAGTATGAATTGGAATAACGGGTGCAATGAGGGCGTGCCCAACGGCATCACTTGAAGTACTCTTGGATCAGAGCCCACTGCATATAGTGGTGCAAAAGAAAGCCCTGGCAATGGCAATCAGGATAAAGGGGGATAAACCTATATCCAGGCTTTATGAAGGGCAATGGAACCAAATAAGTCAGGTTAAAGATTACTCCCTCCTAGATTGTCCAATGAACAGGATGGAGAAGAAATACGATTTCAGGAAAAACTTTGTTACAAAACTTAGTAACAAAAAGGAATGGAGTAGTTTGAGCACAGCATATTCTCTTAAGGAGAATACGATCAAATGGTACATGGACGGGTCAAAGACCGGAAATGGAACAGGGGCGGGAGTCTTTGGGCCTAGAACCAAATACTACGAATCAATGGGAATGCACACGAGTATTTTCCAGGCGGAAATTTATGCCATCGATAGATGTGCACAGATTAACTTAAATAGAAAGTACAAAAGACAGGACATAACCATATTATCAGATAGTCAAGCTGCTATTCGAGCACTAGGATCCTATGTAGTAAACTCTAAGTTAGTATGGGACTGTCTGCAAAGACTGAATGAGCTAGGCAGACACAATAAGGTCAGCCTCCGTTGGATCCCAGGACATATTGGGATTCGGGGAAATGAGCAAGCGGATGAGCTTGCCAGAAAGGGAGCTACCACAAAACTAATGGGGCCGGAACTGTTTTGTGGAATAGGAAAAGGAGTATGGGAAGGCGTACTCAAAGAATGCGAGAATCATATCAGACAGGAGCTTTTCTCGAGTCACTTGGGCTTAAGGCAATCAAAACTACTGCTAGGTTACTACAACGGTACGAGATTTGAGTCATGTATCGGACTATCGAAGAACGGACTGAGAATATTAACCGGGATTCTAACCGGTCACTGTAGGCTCAGGGAGCATCTGAGCAGCGAACCCCATGTGCAGATTTTGCGATGAGAAGGCAGAATCAGCGGAGCACATACTGGGGGATTGTGGAGCTTTAATGCATAAGAGGAAAAGGTACCTGGGTTCTTTCCAAATACCAGGGAGCGAAGTAAAATCACTGGAACCAACCCACATCCTCGAATTTCTTAGGGCTTCAGGATTGGGTGAGATTTTATAGGAACAACTATTAGCAGAGGGCAGTACAATAGACATTTGGTCGCAGTACTTTCGTCACCTCTTTTTATACAATAAAATAGGGTTCATTTGTATGAACATGGACCGAATTTCACCAATTTCAATAGTGTTCATCCTGTGGCCGATAAAAGGTTATATACAAAATTTCATTAAAATATATTTATATTTGCGACCTGTATTTTGATTACAAAGTTTACATGGACACACAGACGGACGGACAGACATCGCTAAATCGATGGTAGTTACAAACAGCAGCACAAAGTCATTATACACAAACAACATAGTGGTATAGGATAAACAAATTGACTAAAATGTTTAATTCGGCAAGTAAATTTTAGCATCTGGTGGTGAGGCAAATGCTAAAAACTTAACGACCACAACAACAACAACAGCTATCACACACAAGAAACAAGATTAAGGATGACAATTACAATAACATCATAGAAAAATCATATTTCTTTCAAGAGTTGTTTTACATTTTCATTGAATTCTCAGGATTTATTGATTGATTGATTTCCATATATGGACAGACGGATATAGCTATATCAACTTCGCTTGTTATAAGGATCAATAATATATACTAGCAGATCCCAGTCCTCGAAATTTGAGTGCAAATTCTATATTTTCATTTAATAAAGACACTAAAAGTATGCTAATCAATTATAGCCAAATCACAATTCAACACTTTTTATGGTTTATGTCCAAAATTATTGTGCAATTCAACACAATTATTATTGTGAATGAAGAAAACAAACTCACAAATACATTAACAAATTTAATAAACACACACATAGAACTGTATCATTTTGTATGTGTAAAAGTTTAAAAATCTCTAAATCTGGTGGACAGCTTAAAAGAAATACCTTTTAAATAAAAGCGTAATATAATAACTAGCAGATTCCAGCCCTGGAAATTCGAGTGCAAATTCTAGGAAATTTTATTTATTTTATTTAATAAAGACCCTAAAGGTATGCTAATCAATTATAGCCAATTCACAAATCAACACTTTTTAAATATCGATTATTGTCGTTATTGGTTTATGTCAAATTATTGGTTTATGTACAAAATTATGTTTCAATTCAACACAATTATTATTGTAAATGGAGAAAACAAACTCACAAACATATAAACAAATTTAATAGACACACATAGCATTTTTATGTGTGTGTTAGTAGCAACTTTAAATGCATTTTACTCCAAAAAGTGTAAAAATTTAAAAAATCTATAAATCTGGTGGACAGCTAAGAAGAAATACCTTTCATATAAAATACGTTTGCTCAAAATCGGGAGAAAAGTGTTTAACAAATCATCGGTCACAAGAAATCGCTTTACCTATTAATATTATAGATATATATTTTATGGGGTGCAGATTTTTTTCATAATTTTTGGATGACAATAACAAAGAACATCATAGAAGACAGTAAATCATTTTCACTAAAAATGAGCAACAGCTAATCTATTGAGGGCGTGAATGTGATTTCCACAGACGGATAGATGGACATCGACATACCAATATATTTTATGGGGTCCAGATTTTTTTTTATAATTATTGCATACGGAATGACAAACTTATATATACCCAAACAAGTAAAAAATTATAGTCGGTCTAGACCGACTATACGATACCCTATACCATGCGTTTAGAGACCCTATCTCTCAGGCCCAACTAACTGGATATATAAAATAAGCATAAACCAGATTTGAGTGGGATTTTTATTAATTTTTTTGGCTGCAGATATGAAAAAGTTGATATCGGATGCTATATCTATATGGGGACTAGGCCCAAAAATGGACCGATCCTGACCATGTTTGGTAAAGTCTCTTTTATTTTGTAAAAATATATACAAGCAAAATTTGAAAGAAATCCGTGCAATATTTTTGTTTTTTGATAGATTTAAGTGAAGATCGGGAAGCAGCTCTATATGGGGCCTATGAATAAGAGTTGTCCCATAGGGATCATTTTTGGACTACTGATTAATGGATGTAATATACACATGCAAACCCAATTTGACGACAATTTGGATCTTATGGCAATTTATGTCGATTTTATAGGGGTCATTTGTATGGGGGCTAGGTCTGAACATGGACCGATTTTCACCAATTTCAGTAGCTTATATACCAAATTTCATCAAAATATATTCATATTTGCGACCTGCAGTTTGATTACAAGCTTTACATGAACACACAGACGGACGGACGGACAGACGGACGGACGGACATCGATAAATCGAATCAGAAAGTGATTCTGATTCGATCAAAAAGTGATTCTGATTCGATCGGTATAATAAAAGATGGGTCTAGGTCAAATATTTTTGGTAGTTACAAACAGCAGCACAAAGTCATTATACCCAAACCACATAGTGGTATAGGGTATAAAAAGTGTTGTCAAAAGTTGCCTGTGTGTTGCCACCGCATTGAAATAGAGAATATTTCTAAAAAAATAAAATAATTATCTAAAATAGCCGAAATACTCTCACCAAAACTGAATGAAGAATTTAATATGTGAAGTGAGTTCAACAATCCTCATATATTCCCGAACAAAGCACCCCTTAAAACTATTTGTTTTGCCAAATAGCACTATAAGTTAAGCATGAGTCCTATTTGTATATATTGGTACATAGTGTCTTTACAAAAAGTAGGAAATCTCTTTAAAAAAAACGGAAACCTATGAGATTGTCTGGCTAAAAAATACGGGTCCTTTAATCATTTCTAGCACTTGACCAAATTTCCGCGTGAATACATTTCTTATTAATTGCAGTTATGAAAAAAAATTGTTTTGTCTTCCAATATGCGTAGGATTATTTTTGGTTTATTTACTTGTTGTTCGGCTCCAAAGAAGAGCATCATTATCTCAAACATGTTAGTGGCATTTTGTTGGTGCATTCATTTTCCAAATAAGTGCAGTTGCCATTGTTACCACTAAATCATCATTATCATCATCATCATCATTTGCATCATCAGCAATAATTATTTGACAGTAGCAGCCGCAATATCAGATTTAACATCCGTAAAAATAAAAAATACGAGTACATCGTGTGTTTGCAAATTACTGTGTTGCTTTGATTTATATTCCACAGTTTTTTTTTGTGGTGGGTCATTTTTATTTGAGAGTTTGAGAAATGAGGAAAATTTTAGTTAAATACAAATTTCATTGAAGATAAATTGTTATAAAACCTCAATTAGTATCAAATTATTTAAAAAGATTTAATCCACATGTAAATTATTTATTTAGCAAAACAGGTTGTGGATTTCAAAATTTGGTTACTAATGGAGTCGATCTTCTATATCAGAGTAATGAACTTAACATAATGTAAAATAAAAGAAAAAGTCTTCTTTATTAGCTGTTCCATGCATTAAAAGCCCTTGCTTAAGTATTGCCTCAAAATTCTGGTTTATTCTCTACTGGAAAGGTACCAGTATCAGCTCAAAATTCTGCTTTATTCTCTACTGGAAAATTCTATTAAAACTTTTGTTGAAACGTTATTTGCTAACAAGGTCGATATGAAGGAAGTGTCTTAGTACTAATCCAAAATCGTATTTTAAAGGAATTTACATTTCTTTGATCGAAACCGAATCATTAATTTCAAAACCCATATATTAAGAGGCCTAATAACAGCGACGTATTTAATACCAAATTGCACTTTTTAATATAGATAACCATACCATACGTCCCGTTTTGAACGGGACCGTCCTGTTTTCAGCTACTTTGTCTCGATAAAAACTGGGGGACGCAAAAATGTCCCGTTTTCAGAAATTCAAATCTGTTCAAAAATGTAAGACCAAATCTTCAAATTCGTCAAAGATAGTTTTTTTATTATAGGTATGTTAAAATACATCACAAGTCAGCTGAAAAATAATTTCATCTAAATAATATTTAAAAAGATTTAACTGAATTTCTTATGAATTTGGTTGAATCAATTCATGGTACATAAACTTTAATTACTGTTCTTAAAAAGCAAAAAATAAAAAATTTAATCCCCTCTCAAAATAAGAATACGTTGCATTTTACTTCTACGTCGCCCGTCAAACTAATAATCAAAATAAAACAAAAAAACAAAAAAAAAAAATTCCAAAAAATAGAAATTGCAGTTCTATAAATTTCTTCTATTCTTTCTTTGTTGCAGAATATGAATAAATCTATAATATTAATAGGCTAGGCGATTTCTTGTGACCGATGTTTTGTTCTACCGTTTTATCCCGATTTTGACCAAACGTATATCATTTGAAAGGAATTTCTTTTTAGCCATTTTGCACATTTACACATTTTTTAATTTTTTCCTTTATTTTGAGTAAATTGCATTTAAAGTTGCTACTAACACATACATAAAATTATACATATGCTTTGTGTTTTATTAAATTTGTTAATGTGTTTGTTAATGAGTTTGTTATCTTCATTTAAAATAATAATAAACCATAAAAGTGTTGGTTTGTGAATTGGCTAAGTTGAAAAACAAAGCTACCTAGAAATTGCACTCGAATTTCGAGCGCTGGGATCTGCTAGTATGAATAAATATATTACAAAACACAAGAGACAAAAATAGAGAAATTGTTTTTTTTTTGATAATGATGTTTTTGTACTTAATCAAAGAGTTTTAATATAGAAGAGGCCAAAGTGCAGTACAGAACAAAAGCTAACCTACCCAGGGATGGAAAATATGTTTTCTGTTATTGTACCAAATTGTACTTTTTCGGTACCAAAATTTTTGCCGTTTTTTTTAAACAATTTTATCGTATTGAGTCTGATTTGCTTAGACATTAAAAACACTTCAAAAAAATTTAAATTGACGGGGTGAAACAAAATGTATCGTTAATTTTATCTAGTCGTATAATTACCACAAAACTTTGTGTAATTTTACTATAATTTTTATATATGTCACACCTTTTTTTCTGTGTGTGCGCCTCCCTTGGATTCTTCAGCTGCTGTAGAAACTTGTAATGTATAAATTGAAATTAACAAATTAAAATGAGAATTTCTTTCAGAAAGAGACAACTCACTTTCTTCCATATTCAGTCCGTGGTTTACTTGAAAAATTAAATGAAGATGGTTACACCGATATTGATGAGAATTTCGTGAAAATTAAGGCTAAAGAATTTTATAAAACTAGTGGAGAGTATTTAGAGCAGTGGACTGTTTATAACAAAGATTTAGAAAAACTTAATTGGGCAAATTTAACAGAAGTACCACAGTGGGAAGATGTTCAAAAAGCTCTAGATATATTGATCGAAAAAGAACATTTTGATTGCAATAAAGGTACGGAAGTGTTTGATGAATCTTCTCTCGTATCCAAATACGTAACATCGCAGAAAATTGATGAACGGAATCAACAAAATATTTCTACAGAAAATCGTTGGGTGGAAGTATTTAAACATTTTAAAAGCAATTACCTAAACCATGCAAATTTTCAAATTATAGTTGAATATACTTTATGTTTGCCTGGTACAAATGCGCCGGTTGAACGTGTATTTTCTTTGATGAACAAGTTGTAGACCGAAGATAAAACTCAATTAAAGGTATCAGTGCTTAAGGCTATGTTAATTATTAAAGTTAATATTAAAAAATCCTGCCAAGAGTTCCACACATATTTAATATAGTCACCTAAAATTTTGAAACAAATTTGCGCCTCTGAAAAATATAACAATGCATAAAGAATTTTTTTGTAGTGTAACGTAAAATAAATAATGCCACTCACTATGGGCAAATAAAATATTATTATATTTATTATCTGTGCATTTCCATTTCATATAACCGAACCCATCAGAATTATTCGATGTCCCGTTTTAAGGTAAAAAAAATATGGTCACTTTAAATATAGAGCATAGCGCACATTTTAAGAGTTTTAGTAGGAATTATAAAACAAGACAACACTGATTGATTTGGAGATCTGTTAACTGATTTTGGATAATTGGGTAATGATGATTTCAAACCTGCAAAACCAATTCTGCTGTTTTCCGATACAGCGTAAACACACTTCACGTATTTACGAGTCGTTCTTACACTGGCATTGGATCCAGAAAACGCAAGTCGATTTTGAGTATGTCAGATATGCTGATCCCATTAATGCTATTACTTTTTCTGAGTTATCTTTAATTTACGAAATGTTGATCGGCCCTCTTTGGCTTTTACCATCAGGGTATAATGAGGTTATGCCGATGTTTATAACTACCAAAAATTCTTGACCTAGACGAATCTTTTATTATACCGTCCGTCATTCCATCCATCTGTCTGTCCGTCTGTTCTTTTGTCCGTCCGTTTGTATGCCCATGTAAACCTTGTAATCAAAATACAGGTGACATATATGAATGAAAAACCTTAACAAAATGTTATAATAGGGAACCAATTGAACCTAAAGTTTTAATTTTTTTCATTTAATTGAAATTACATTAAACCTCATAAAAAGATGGCTTTAATAGTTCTAATCAGTACTTGTGAACTTATGGACCCTTTTCGGAAATCATTCCATTATGAGTTTTATAAGGGTTTCTGCCACTTTTTTGAAACAGGTAGTCCATCCCCGCTTATCATCTTCCACTTTTTGTGCTCTTCAATGCTGTTTTTACAAGATCCCAATATTTTTGAACCTGTCTAAGCTCCGAACGGTTTGGTGGATTTTCTTCCCTTCGTACAAAAATCTAGTTACTGTTCGTGTTTCACTCAAGAGCTTTCTTAACGTAGTGAAAGAATGACAAATTAGGCCAAAAATTCGTGGGCCTAATATTTTCTCAGCATTAGTAACATAAAAATTGACCCGAAAGCTGAACCCTGTAGCACAATTCTTAGTCATAGCCCCTATCTGAAGCTACTTCCCGATCTTCACTTAAATCTATCAAAAAACGAATGTATTTCACAGATTTCGCTCGAATACGGTTTGTATATGTTTTTGCAAAAATTATGTGACTTTACTAAATATGGTAACGATCGGTCCATTTTTTGGTAAAAAATCAATTCAACTCAAATTTGGTTTATGTTTTATTTCTATATTTAATTAGTCGCACCTAAGATTTTTTCTATAAACGTATCGAATAGTCGGTATAGTTGTCTTATTTTTTTTAATGAATTCAAAAAAATTACAAAGCTGATATTTATCATATTGTTAAGGGTTGAAGACGCGATAGCAAGACACGCAGATTTGCCGGATATGTCACATTAGGGTGACAGCCATTTTTTTTGGAATTTCAAGACGTGCGGGTCGGATTATTACGACACTGGATCTAAAACTTTAGTGCGCAAAATTTGAGCCAAATCGGACAATGCTTTCAGGACGCTTATTGAGTTCAAAGTTCAAATATTAATTTATATGTAAAAATTATCAAAAAAAAAAAAAAAATAATTTTTCACAAAAATTTTGATATTAATAATTGCGTTTCAATTAAATTAAATAATAAACCATAATCTAGAGTAAATTGTCTTACTAATAAAATAACAAAACCTATTATCGATTGAAAAACAGCCAAGTTATATCCAGTTCCCCAGGCAATAAATGCGTCGCAGACCACTTGATTAAGAAAATCGAACTCACATTTTAAAGACATTGAAATAATTTACAACAACAATATTTTTGCATTCTACTGAGCCCAGAATGATCTTACATAAAGTACTTTGCCTCTTGTCTGTAGTAATGCCGTTCTAAATTAATGTCAAAACGGTACGTATTTTTTAGCACCATTTTAAAATCTTCAATTTTACTTTTTCAAAAATTTTGTTCAAGAAATTTTCCGAAATCATCGATTGGACTTTAAGGTCTTATTAACAAAATACACCTGATAAAAATGCCAAATATTGTAGGTATCCTGTGCTTAATTTGGCGAGGGCAGCGTTTTGAAAGTTGCTGCTAACACATACATACATGAAATTATACAATTGCTATGTAAGTTTTATTAAATTTGTTAATGTTTTTGTTAATGAGTTTGTTATCTTCATTCACAATAATAATAAACCATAAAAGTGTTGGTTTGTGAATTGGCTAAGTTGAAAAATATAGCTGCCTAGAAATTGCACTGGAATTTCGAGCGCTAGAATCTCCTAGTAGATTATTAATGGACCTTTTTATGAGGTCTTATATATCCCTTATAATATTCTTCCAAAAGGCGAATCACTTATGTTTTGTAAAAAAACAGTAAATTGTGAATGTTTTTAGTGAACTTTTAGAAATAGTTAATCTCTAGGTTTTATAAAATCTAAAGCGAACTCAAATCGCTTTAGTGAAGAGACGGTCAATAATTTTGAATAGCACTATTTTTGGACTTGGCCAAACCTGAAAAAATAGGGAACTAAATCATAGGTCTTCTTGAAATACAATTGAACTTTAATAGAGGCCAGAAAGCATCTAGGAGTCGTTCAATTCTCAACCAAATATTATTTTATGAAGTCAAATCGTAACCCAGCAACAAATTGAACTGATTTTGATTAGAACCAATTATTCACTGCTTTGAAAGTCACAACCACTTTGGATGTGGTTTTAAACTACTTCAAAAGATGTCGATATAAAATTGTTATGAAAAAACAACTCTTAGAAGTCATCATCACCATAGCAAATAGAAATTGGGGTTATTCAAATTAATATTGGGAATTTCAAATTGATATCGAGAAATCAAAAAAATTTAATGGTATCATAAATTGAAATAAATTAAAAAAGTATATATTAAAACAAGTGAGTAGCTGAGATGCAAAACTCGTTCGTTACACATTACCCAAACTTTTGGAAAAAGAAAAAAACTTTTTGCGTCTTTAAATTAACTTTTAATTCTGAAATGTTATGTCATTCTTTATTAAAAACTCAACAGTTGAAAAATCGAAACTTACCGAAATATAGAAAAATAATGCATTAAAATTTGAAACGAACGAGTTTTGCTACATTCCATATCGGCTCGAAATAGTTTTGTAGCACACTATAGCCCTTCAGTAAAATTAGTCATCCAACTTCACTATATTTTGAAAATTATATTAATATATTAAAATTCTGGAAACTGATGGAAAGGAATTTAAAAGCTTATGTTAAAAAGTTTAAGAAGCAAATATGGATTTTTAAGAAACAAATATGAGTTTATTCTTCAGTGTACTCCTCATTGTTTTCTTCCACGCTAAAAGACTAAAATATAAAATTGCACGTCCATTTTTTCCGAAGTTTTGTTACAACATCTCTGTTCTTTTCAGGTTTAATTGCACATTGATATGAATAAATTCTGGAATTGTTTTCTTTCCTCGTTCCAAGAATTGTTTAGGGCTGTAAGAATTGGTTTTGTAATTATTCTCTCCTTGCAGAGTCATCCTTCCCTTCCCTTTTTTTTCTATAATCATTCGCTTTGAAGGTTTAAATTGGAAATGAATTTCACCTGGTGCTTTCATTACAGGAGCTACAGCAGTTTTCCAGTCAAATACAGGAACCTTTCCCAACTTTCCGTGATGTACAGAATTCGTTAAACAAATCCCAGTATTCGCTTAGCTTTATTATCGTATCTTTTTTTTTTAATTTTTTTGAATCCTACCGAACATCCAATCGGGAGGCATGAGTGAATGCCCAACTGCAGGATAAGTTATTGTAAACAGTGATATTCTTATTATCACAGAACATTTGTATGTCCTGAATATCTGACAAGATTTTATTTTAAAAAATAGAAGCGATTTCATTGGATCTTTTATATCTTTCATGGTCAGTCCATGTAAAGGGTCCGCCAAATAACTTTCTTTTTTTGAAAATGCTATAAAAAAAAACTACTGAACATTATCTCAAATTTCTTTTTTTATTTGAAAGTACAATCCTTCCGATTAATAATGGAAAGTAGTTTCATTCAAATGGCTGCCTCGGCTGGCCATGCAGTAGCCTACACGATCGGTCCAATTTTTAAGCACATTATCGATTGTGTGCAGCTGTATTTCACCAATGGCTTCACGAATATTGTCGTTTAAAGCGTCAATTGTCTCTGGATTGTTGGCGTAATACTTATCTTTGAGGGCACCCCAAAAATAATAGTCCAACGGTATCAAATCGCAGCTCCGAGGTGGCCAAACGACATCAGCTCTGCGGCTGAGAATGCGATCTTCAAAAACAGGGCGCAAAACATCGAGTGTAGCTTCGGCTGTGTGGCACGTAGCGCCGTCCTGTTGAAACCAAATGTTGCCAATATCCTCCTCTTCAATTTTTGTGAACAAAAATTCGTTCAACATGGCCCGATAACGATCGCCATTGACTGTATCGGCCACTCCTTGCTCATTTTCGAAGAAAAATGGCCCAATTATGCCTCTGGACCAAAATCCGCACCAAACAGTGACTCGTTTTGGGTGTATCGGCTTTTCAATGTATGCGTGCGCGTTTTCTGTGCCCCAAATGCGACAATTTTGCTTGTTTACATACCCGCCAAGATCAAAATGAGCTTTATCTGAAAAGATGATTTTTTTTTATTGGCAAAATCGGCATCTTCTGTAAGTCGTTCGCAGGCCCACTTAGCGAAGCGAAAACGCATTGGATGGTCAGTTGGCTTTAACTCCTTAACCAATTGGACTTTTTATGGCGTCATACCAAGGTCTTTATGCAAAATTCGTCTCAATGATGCGTCCGAAATGTTCAATTCTTGAGAACGACGGTGAATTGATGTTGATGGCGCTTCATGCACACTTTCTGCCACAGCAGCAATATTCTCGGGTGTACGCTCTGTTTTTGGCTTTTCACGCTTTGGTTTATCGATGAGGATGCCAGTTTCTTTCACTTTTTTCACAAGATAACGAACATACGAAGCTGACGGTGCTTCTCTTCTTCCAAAATCCGTAAGCAATTTTCGCACACATTCTGCAACATTACCATGATTTTCAAAGTAATGTCGTAATATTTCCCAGCGTTGTTCAAGCGTATACACAACCATATTCGTTCAGCGGAAGGATAAAACTAATTATCTGTCAAATCAGACATGAGCTAAGTGTTACCATTCACGAAATAAGCACTAGTTGAAAAAAAAAACGTTAGGTGTGCGGACCCTTTATATACAAACTTAACCAGGATTCTGTGCACTTGTAGAATTTCACTCACAGATTGTGAAATTAAATAAATAAAGTTGTCTCCTATAATATGCCGATCGGTCCGGGATGCACGGCAACACTAGGTTTTTTGGCAGTGGGCTTGAGGACAGATGGACCCTCTTCTTTTTTAAGCATTGAATAAAACACATAGATAGATGGATAGGTAAATTGCAATATTAATTTTGAAAAATAATGCGATAGGATAATTTCAGCAATTAAAAACTTAACAATTAATATAAAGTGAAATTAATAAAAATAATGTTTTGAAACTTCAAACAGTGAACCAGCGACCTTTGCTACGAAACATGCAATGAGATAATTTTTAAAATAACTTGTAAATGGAACAAACTAGTTTTGCTACTAACTGCAATTTTAGGTTACAAAAAAAAAAAAAAAAAAAAAACATGGAAAAATACGTGCATTGATACAATCAGTATATTTCTTCTCATAAAGCGCCAAAAGAACTGCCAGAATCAATTGTCATCTCGTTTTTCCAATTTTGGTAACGAACGAGTTTTGCATCTCAGGTACTCAAGTAACAAAATTATAGTCGGACTATACAATACCATTCCAATTAATTGGATATAGAAAAGAAGCATAAACTAAATTTGAGTGGCATTGTGCAACGTATATGTTTTTTGATGGATTTAAGTGAAGATCGGCAAGCAGCTTTATATAAGGCCTATGACTAAGAATTTCCCTACAAGGTTTTTTTTCTTGACTACTGATTAATGGGTGTAATAAATACACACAAACTGATTTTGACCGAGTTCTATATGATGGTTAGGAGATCTTAGGTAATTTATGTCGATCTCGTAGGGGTCATTCATACGGGGACTAGGCCAGAACATGCGCCTATTTTTACGAATTTGAATAGAGTCGTATGGCCGATTAAAGCTTATACACAAAATTTAACCAAAATCTATTTATATTTGCGATCTGTAGTTTAGACAGACCGACCGACGGAAGGAGTGACAGACATCGCTAAATCGACTCATAAAATGAATTTGAGTCGATCGGTATATTAAGAGATGAGTCTAGGTCAGATATTTTATTAAAATTTATAACACATCCGGTAGTCAAGAACAATATATTACTGTGCTCAAATGAAAAGGTGGTTTTTTTTAATAAAAAGTTATAAACATTTTAGTTAAATTTTGGTCAGTTTTTTAATCTTTGTTGTGTTTTTTAAGCTTGTCAGACCTATGTTTTCCTTTGTGTTTTCCACGTTTCGTCAATTATTTATTGACTTTTTTAAGAGACGTCTATTTAAAATATAAAACAATATGTTAAAACAATAATTTAACACCAAAAATATATTTCAAACGTCGCACAGTGGACCATTTAACGAGAAGGCGGTCAAAAATCTATAACTTTTGATTGGATTGGAATTTTGATATGCGGTTTTTTTTGTTTGGTAGGGGAGACTTTAGCCTCTCAGTTTTGCTATAAAACGTAATTCTCGACCGAAAATAAAAAAAGTTACGGAGGGTTTAAAATACATTTTCATTTGTAGTTGAATTTTAGTACAAAAGTGAAGTGTTAAAAGGTAAAAAAAGGTTTTTTTTTTAATATAAAGTCTTATTTTTTCAGTTAATTTTACAACTAATACTTTTTAAAAATTTTTTAAGTTAATTTTTTCAGAAAATGCCAAACTTTGGCCGCCGTAAACTTTTTAGACACAAGGGCCAAAGGTTTTTTTTTTTTTTTTTGAAAGATCCCGAGTTAAAATATAATTTATTAAGCAGCGAACGTAAAAGTTACCTTATATTGGTTCAAGATAGAGAAGTTTCAATGAAAAATCCTTAATAATTCTTTGAGAAATTTCTTCATTGATATTCTCCAGCTTGCGCCTTCGAGATCTTTCACTACATCCGTCAATTGGTTTTGCTGGTCTCCAGTTTGCGCCTTCGAGATCTTTCACTACATCCGTCAATTGGTTTTGCTGGTCGACCCTTTTTTCCACTTTCGTTGGCAGTTGTAGATGCACTCTCAAAATTAAGTTCCTTTATTAACCAGTCTTGGTAACGTTTGTATATCTTTGCCTTGCTATGAGAGCATTCAATGTACCGTCTTTTCAAATTCGATGCAAAATAAGTAATTTTTCCTTTGTGCATTTCAATGTCTTCTAGGTTACAATTCTTAAAGAAGTCGTTGCTCACTATGTGCAAAATTACATCGTCTACATCATTTCGTTGAAAATAAATATCTGCCAGATCTCTGTAACAGTACTTAGCCATTGCACAAATTGTAATGAATAATAATTGTGGAAACATTATTATAAATACTCTTTCTTGCAATTATGTAAAATAAAAATATTTATCTTTTATTACCACTTTTAGAAGCATAAAAACCCACACCCTAACCCCTTTTAAAAGGTGAAGCATACCTGCTCATATCTTAAAGGGCTATGTCGCAATAGTTTTTTTTTTACCATTTACCTGTTATTTAAATTGTTTCCCATTTTGTCAGGTATTTAAACTATATAACTCTAATTCAGACTATTAATGTTTTTGAAAGATACCTATGTAAATGTACCTGTAACAATTAAGCGCATTATATCTCAACCCTTTTTTATAAGTATATAACAACTTCTGACAACTCTACCGACACGCAAAAAAATACACCGCGGTGCACCGGTACGACCAATTTTTGTATTCATAACACTCAGACGGACGGACGGATATCGTTTAATCGACTCAGAAAGTGTTTTTGAGTCGATCCGTATAATAAAAGATGGATAAAGGTCCAGTATTTTTCGCAGTTACAAACATCAGCGCAAACTTAATATATCCTAACCACATAGTGGACAACTTTTGTATTCATAAATTTTGCAGAAAATATCTAACCTTGGGTCAGAAAAATTGTTCTGGTGCACACGGGCGGAAACTGGAGGGTGTATAATGGGGTATAGTAGTGTAGGGTAGGGTTCGGACTATAGAAGAGTGCAAGATTTTTTCTGACTGCTTTTGACTGGCAGGAGTTATGCTCTATTAAGTAGGAGATTTTCGGAAAATTTGGACCTTTTAAAAAAAATTTTTTTTTAAATTTCGGAATGACTCAGACCCAGTCTTTGAGATATCAGTTAAACCTAGTTTTGTTAAACCCAGAATTTAATCATCAATTCCTTTATGAATTTGGATATGTCTGAAAAAATTAATTCTCGGTTTAACTAAACTAGGTTTAACTGACGTCTCAAAAACTGGGCCTCAGTGATTTTACATTTTTAACTTTAATAGTGTGGAAGCCACAAAATTATACAAAATTTATTTCACTTCAACATCTTTTAAATCAAAAAAGTTACAGTCATTCAAAATACTGAGGAAGCCCATTTTCGAAGACTCTGTTCGCTGTGATATAGTTGAGATAGAGCCGCAATTTTTTGGCTCCCGAGGTTTACTGGTATTTACTTTCAAATGAATAACATAACTTTAAAATCGGTAACAAAAAAAAAAAATGATTTTTGGCCGCCTTCTCAAAATATGGTCCACTGTGCGTCGGGAGAAAATTGTAAACCTTAGTTTACATTAAAATTGAGACCTAACCAGCCGTTTTTTTTAGAAAAATTTTTGCCAAAAGCTAAAAATTAAATGCCTATATTTCATTTACTTACAGTAACATAAATATTTTTAAATCACATTTAAATTAATTTTATTTTACATTAAACATAAAAAACATAAAACATTTAACATAAAATTTTTTAATAAACACGGCCTAAAATATAATATCACAGTAAATTTCATCGAATGGCAACGCTGTAGCTAGAGTTGATGTTATTAGTATAGTTCATAGTTGTGTTTATGTTTTTCTGTGTTCTTAGACTTTCCACTGTGTACCTCTTCCCCTCATTGTTTACTTTATCTAGAATTTCAATATTGTCAAAATTAGCTGTGTGTTTAGTTATGTGCATAGCTAATGCACTTGTCTCTCTCCCCTTAATAATGTAATTTTTATGCTCAATCATTCTCGTTTCCACACTTCGTTTAGTTGTTCCAATGTATATCAAATTGCAGCATTCTTTTTCATTCCCCCCCGCAAATTTTTATTTATCTTTCGAAATCAATTTCATTACCCTCCAATTAATACTCTTCCGATGCAATACATTTATTATCGAAACAGTTGTTAAAGTCGATTTCAATAATGGCCTTCAAAGCGCACGGCGATTCGGCTTTTATCGCCTTAATCGACACAAAACAGAGTCCCGAAGTGGTATTTGGGTTTATAGAATAGCTAGAAGTCAAAATGGTAATAGTCAGGCGAATATGGTTGTTGTGGACCGATATGAGTCGAAGTTTGTATGAAATGGTCTCCAAAAACCATGGTTTGCCTGCCACGATGCTGGCTTCTTTTTGCGATGCACAACACTCAACTCAAGGTTGGCCGCGCGGAAGGTATTCCTAATCGAACGATAACATGATAATTAACATGACCTTTTCGGTTATGCTTAAGCTATGGCACGATATTCAGTTGGCTGATCAATTATTTCGGAATTATAGACATAGAAACAAGTCTTACCACCCGCATTGATAATTTTCACTTTGTTCTGGTTGTTAGAAAGCATTATTTCAGAGATGTTATTGCGATGCAATTTTTTTTTTAAATATGTTACTTTTTGGAACCAATCGAAATTTGAACATAGTGTTGACTGATTCCTTTGAAATATCTACAGTTTCAGCAAGTTCTCTGATTGTCAATCGACGATTTTTGTGCACTAATTCTTTGATTGTTCATCAGTTTTTGTTTTTCTCATCCGAGGTTCTCTTTGTCAAATAGTTCCTTCTTGGAACTGTTCCAATCAATACTCCCTTCTTGCAACTGTTTGTACACATTTTTCTCGTATTGAAAAATAGAAATACAAAAACATGAAATTTCGAACAAAAATGACTTTCAAAAAGCACTTTAGAGGAGTACTTTAGAGGAGCACTTTAGTTTGAAAAGTCGCTCTTTCATGTGGAAATCATTAATGCCCACCCATCACACAAAAATAAAAAAAGTAAGATTCAGTCTAGGCCGACAAGCAATCTATTAAGAATCGTATGTCCAAAAATATTCAATCCCAAGCTTAGGAAATATTTTAGAAAATATTCATGAACTTAACTTCAGAGAGATTGTTATCCATTTAGGAAACAATATTTCCAATCCAATACCTGATTAATCAAAGTAAATTGTTCATGAATTGAATTAAAGTATCTTTCGTTATACGACTGACTACATCCATATATACTAGTATGTATGTATAAATGCCGTTACTTAGTTTCCTCAAAGAAAAAGGAAAGAACAATTCGATTTCTTTGGTCCAGCATATAATTAGATGATTTTATATTCTGCAGAAACAAATTAAGGTTTGTATGATTTATTCAATTACTATCCAAGCCGCATCAAACACAAAGAAATCTGCAAGAACATTAAAAAAAAAAAAATAAAAAACACGGGCAATAAAATTTCCAAAAAATATGTACTTAATTCAAAATAACGTAATTTGTGTATGAGAAGCAAGTGACTGTTATCTTTTATCTTCTTTTGTTTTCACCTGCGTTAAGAAAAAAAAAGCAGAACAGCATTCATTATATCTTTTTGAAGGGAGCGAGCCACTGTGGGTTGATCTTAAACGAAAACGAAATAAAATCGTGATTTTTTCATTTTAACTGAATGTTCAAATATACTGGTGTGTGTTAGGAACTGATACATTTATGTTCATTTTTTATTTATTTAGTTTTTTTTTTGGTGTTGAATTGTTATATTTGTGTTTTTTTATTTTTTAATTTTTGCACATCTTTATATACTCAAACAATTGGCAAAACAAAAATGAAAACAAACTCAATGTTTAACCAAAAAATGTTGCTCCTCCAAACCGTTATGTTTTGCTTACAAAAATTTTTGTTGTTGTTGTATATATTTTAATTCTTATATCATTTCGACCTATATTTGTGTACGATGATGAACGCGAAAGAGATGATGTAGCGCCTACAAAAGTACTTTAATTTGTTACATTTTGATCTTGAAAAATCGTTCCGTTTTACATAATTACCTTCTCATTTTTAGTATATAAGACACAAAAAGTGATCTGTGTGGCAGCAGTGTCAATAATTATTGATTTTGGCTTCATCCCTGTAAAGCCGAGTATTCTGTGAGAGTAGATTTTCGGCTTGGGAATTGACAGGATTTCATAATACGATCTTTCGAAATGATCTTCCAGGCAAAATTTCAGCCCAGCTGTGTGAAGTATGTATATAAAAACAATTAAAGCTCTATGAGCTTCAGAAAAGTCTCTTAGATCCAATAGTACTGGATGAGGTCATTAAAATACATGCGAAATAATAATAAACCAAAGTGTGAATGTTGGATCTTTTTCACAGCAACTTTGTTTTATACTTTATATCGGATGTGTTTATTATATTGGGACTATATCCAAAAATGGTCCAATCCAGGCAAGAATTAGTGAGAGTAATTATATATTCCAATAACATATAAAATCTAAATATGAATAATATGAGAGCGGACTTATTTTATAAAAACAATTTTTCTCAACATAGTCTTCTTCTAGCTCAATATACTTTGTCAAATGTTCATCCAAATTTAGTTAGGATTTCTCAATATCTTTAAAATAGGTATTTTTTTGTTGGAGACAAATCTTTATTGACGAGCCATTTAGGTTTGCAAAAGAAGAGAGGCTAAGTCCGAAAAACACGGCGAATTTGTAGCCCATGGCGACTACACACGTGTGCATCCATTCATGGTCTTGATGAAAATGAACTTTCGTCGTTAGGTTAGGTTAGGTTAGGTTAGGTTGATAAGAGGAGCTATGTATACACATAGCTCATATCCGTTATGTCTGGATATACACCTAAGCCAGTAGGTCGGCTTGTTGTGCGCACTACATCTATACTTTCCGGTTATCTACCCCTCTTACTAACTTAGAAATTCGGTCTCATCAGCAAATTTCCTGAGTATTTTCCAGCTTATCCCCCTTAGACCCGTCAGGCCTGGTAAGATGTCGCTGGATAGATATCTGACCCTTGTTCTCGCAAATGCAGGACAGTAACATAGGTAGTGTTCTTGGGTTTCGTCATCCTCTCCGCAAGCTCTACAAACGGCTGATTCCGCCCGTCCTATACGGTATAGGTGAGCCCTCAGCTCAGAGTGTCCAGTGAGGATGCCAATTACCCTACTAAGTTCTACCCTATTCAGATTCAGGATCTCCCTTGTTCTTGTTGTGTTGGGAGAACCCCATAATATTTTTGTAACCTTACCCACTCATTCTCTTCCCAATTTGAAACATGTGAACTGGTCGCCCAGTCTGCCAGTTCCAATTTGAGAGACTTGAAAGGTATTGGGTTTTCCAAATTTACTCTTTCCAGGAAAGGTCCCTTCCTGGCCAGTTTGTCAGCAATCTCATTTCCCATTATACCACTGTGTCCTGGGATCCAAACGATTTCAAGTCTGCCTCTTCTGGAGAAGTTTGAAATCTCCTCCTTACACTCGAGGATAGTCCTTGATCTAGTTTTGTCTGCAGATATCGCTCTGATAGCCGCTAGACAGTCCGTAAATATTTTCACGTCTCCGGGACTTGGGGAATCCCGTGCATTAATATACCTAATACATTCCTTTATCGCCACCAATTCAGCCTGAGTTGTGGTCCGGAACACGGAGGTATACCCCTGTGGAACGGTCCTTATCGTAGAAACCTATCCCAGTCTTACCATGCAGACTAGAAGCGTCCGTATAGTAATGTGACCCTGGAAGGTTCTGTAGAATATTCCCGTTCATCCAACTTTCCCTGTCTGGTATCCGTATACTGCAGGGTATATCTGTTGACACTTCCGCGATTCTATCACAGCTAATCTTCAATGTGTTGAGTCCCGGATTTTTTTCTAAAATATTCTGGTGTCTGGTCATGTGGTCGGTGATATATTCCCCTGTTACCCTTAGTCGTAACATGGCCAGAGCTGCCTCATATTTAATTCTAATCTCGATTGGGTGTATAGATAGAATATTCTCTAAAGCCCTCGTAGATGTAGTCCTTATTGCACCACTGATTCCTATGCAACAGAGACGCTGTATCTTTTGGAGTGGTTTAATGTAACATTTCCTGTTCATTGATGTCCATATGACTATGGATGCGTAGGTTAGAATAGGTCTAACGACGCTTGTGTACAGCCAATATGTCATCTTCGGGTTTAAACCCCATTTTGAGCTTATAGCCCTTCTGCAGATGGCCCATATACGATGAGCCTTCGCGACCCTGCTCTCGATGTGGTTTTTCCAAGTAAGTTTTTTATCGAGAATCACCCCAAGGTATTGCACCGTCTGTGTGATTCTAATCGTTTTGCCCTGGAAGCGAGGTTCATCAAAGTCCATTATTTTCGTCTTCCTTGTAAAGAGGCATATTTCAGTTTTCTCTGGGTTCACATTCAAACCCCTCGGTTGTGCCCAGTCATATGCTATTTCGAGTGCATTCGATGCCCTCCTACATAAATCTCTAGGATCTTTCCCCCTTAATAGTATCGCTACGTCGTCTGCGTAGCAGACAGGTTGGAAACCTTTATTGGCTAGAATCCTTAGCAGACTGTTTATAGTGGTCACCCAGAGAACTTTCGTCGTTAAATCTGTCCAATAAGTTAGAATTCAGGAGATGCCCTTACAAATGCAGTGCATTGCGTTGATCGCAGGAAAATGGTTTATGGGAATGAGGAAAGAGGGAGTAGTATTTGTGCAGTTTATTTCACAGACGGCTAGTTCGACTGATAAACGTTAAGCGGTCAACTGGACAATAGACTACAAAAGGATGTGATCTACTTGAGAAACGGGTAGAGGGAACTGAAACTCGGGCCACTTGGATTGAGTTCGATAATCTCAGTAGAACATTTCCCATGGTTGTATCTGTAGAACAACCCACATTCTCATTAATGAGCAGCAATGTGTCATCCTTCGCACATGGTCCAGTAAAATAGACTTTTAATATATGGCAGTTGTATTCCATTTACGGTCGTATGTAGGTAGTATAGATTTTAAGGAGATCAGGAGGAGTGAAGTAATTTTTGAACCATTTTAAGAAACCAAGACAATTGAATGCTTCTTTCGACACTTAAACAACATGTTCGTTTCAACGGTCATTGCATTGATTTCGCTTGGCCGGAACATCAAAAGTATCCGATTCACTCTATGGGTCAACAAACAACATTTTACCCCTCAAAGAAATTTAGTAACAGCTCTTGCTTGAGTGTGTCATTCATTGTCTGCCTTTTGCCCCCCAAACACAAAAAGGCTTGGCCTACAGATTAAAGCAAAATGTATGAACAAAGTTGCTGTCATCTAAGATATGGAAAAGAGAGGAAGAAAGAACAGAACCTTGTGATACCCCTTAATTAAGCTGAAACTGGTTGGAGAGACCTCATTCATACAACATGTATAGGACAGTCTCTGAGAAAACTCAATGTAAATCGAGTCATTGCCGACCCAAAATGCAAGTTTTGATATTAAAGCACCATACCACACGCGATAAAAGGCCTTGGAAAAATCTAGGGCATTCACTTTATTTCTTCCAAAATTGTGAATGGAATCATTGAAGGTGACCAATATGGCTTATTCCTGATAATTCGCATAAAACATGCGCATGACCTTGTAGACCGATAAGCCGACCTTTGCTTTCTTTGGCGTCGGTTCGAGCGGAGAGACGCATTCGGTGTGCTGTAATGGATCCATGTTTCATCAACGGCACAAAAACTCATCCTGTTTAAATTGCGCAATGTTGAAATTGCTACATGATTGCATTTATGGTCAATTGTGAGCAAACGTGGAACCCATCTTGCAACCAGTACCAGATCGTGAATTTTATGACTTTTTCGGGTGCACTAACCACAGTTGGCCGCCCAGAACATTCGGCGTCACAATGAAACTCAGTGATCTACGTTTTTACAATTGAAATTGATAAAGCTTGGTTTGAGTGATGGTTTTTACCCAAAAAAAGGCCATTCCAAATTCACGTTTTAATTTTTGCAAAAATTCTCGAGGTAGTATGTTTTGAATAGCTGCCAAACATAAACGTTGGTTATGGATCTTGCTCAAAATTTTACAGTGTTGACTTTTAATTTACTACGAGCGAAATTAAAAAAGTCACTTATATTTGATCCTCCCTCGAATTAAGATAAATTTAAACTTATTTACGATAAATATTACAATATTGATTCTAGGACGATATAAGCGATCTCATAGGGGACATTTGTAAGGGTGCTAGATCTGAACATGCAACGATTATTATTAATTCAAATATCGATCGAAATATATTGCCTTTTGTTCGCAAAGTGTACATGGACACACAGACCTACGGGCGGACATAGTTAAATGAACTGAGAAAAAGATTCTGATGCAATTGGTAAGATAGAAGTTGGGTCTAGGTTAAGTACTTGAAAGTTATCGGCATCACCTGCAAGACATTGTACCGGCACCACATAGTGATAAAAAGTACAAATATGAGTGCAACAAATTGAGTGATTTGACTGTTTCCAAGATCCTACCCAGCAAAAAATCGTGATTTTAGCAGCGATGTATTCTTTTCTGGCTTATCGTAACCTTTCCTAATAATTTACTTCCGAGAATGAAGTTAAGAAAGACCGAAAATAAAAAAATGCTTTATATAACTGAGAAACGCATTTATCATCTCTGGCTAACGATGATGATCGCATTGACCGAATATGTTGAGAATGATGGCGAAAATAAAATGTATGCCATTCATTTGCGAAAAGGCAATTTAAGTGCTTTTTTTTTCTTAACACATACCCACACATAACACACACCCAAACACGTATCGGATACATACACAATAATCTCATACATGTGTGCATGTAATCCCCTCCGTAATAAAATTGATATTTAAACCAACTAAAATTGGCCGAAAAACAAACATGAATAAACCAAAAATAAACTCGCACATTTTAACATAAGAACTATCTAACATTTTTTATTTTTTTTTGTTTGTTTCGTCCAACTTCTTAGATACCACAACAAACTATTGTATGTGAAACTTTTCCTCTAAAAACTGTTTGTCGTATGCTCACATGTACGCCACCAGCTCTATCTGCACTCCACTCACCACTACAGTCCATAAGAATGTTTGTTTAAATAAAAAATAAAATAAATAAACTCTTTTTGTGTTTTTTGCATTCTTATGCAAATAAGTCCAATACAACAACATTAACAACAACCACTTCTTATTCAACAACTTTGCATTTGTTTAAAATAACAAATTCTATCAAAGGAAATACTCAATTCCTCTAAGCGGAATAATATTAAAAAAAAAAATAGAATAATAATCCTCAAAAAAGTAAGAAGTGTTTTTTAAAGTGTACTTTAACATGTAAATGAAAATAAATAAGAAAAATTCACATAATTTTACTTAATCTTAAAAAAAAAAAACAAGTAAGAAATTTGTGGTCCATGTAGACCGACTATACGATACTCTATAATATGCATTTGGAGAAAAGTACTTATGTAGGTCCAACTAATTGTATATAGAAAATAAGCATAAATCAAGTTCGAGTGGCATTGTTATTATTTTGTTTTTTGTTTCCTCAGATATAAAAAAGTTCACATCGGTTGCTATATATATGTGGAGACTAGGTCGAAAAGTGGACCGATCCCGACCATATTTGATAAAGCCACTTATTTTTTGCAAAAACATATACAAAACAAATTTGAGAAAAATCTGTGAAATATTTTTGTTTTTTAATAAATTTAAGTGAAGATCGGGAAGCAGCTCTATATGGGGGCTATGTCTAACAATTGCCTTGCAGGGTTTATTTTTGGACTACTGATTAACGGGTATAATAAACACACACCTAATTCTTGATAATTGGATCTAATGACAATTTAAGTCAATCACATAGGCATCATTTGTACGGGGACTAGGTCTGACCATAAACCGATTCCCAACATTTTCAATACCATTCGTCCCATGGGCGATGAATGTTATGTAACAAATTTCATCAAAATATATTCATATTTGAGACCTTTAGTTTGATTACATGATTTACATGGACACACGGACGGACGGACGTCTCTAAATCGACTGAAAAAGTAATTCTGAGTCGATCGGTATAATAAAAGATGGGTCTAGGTGAAGTATTTTAGTAGTTTAAACAACAGCACAACCTCATTATTCCCTGACCACATAGTGGTATAGGGTATAAAAATGTGGGTGACTCCGTAAGAAGACCTTTCTTAGACAACAATCTAAATAATTTCTTATTTAACAGTAGTGGAACACAAATATGAACAAGCACAGCAGCAAAATCTATAATATTAATAAGCTAGGCGATTTCTTGTGACCGATGTTTTGTTCTACCGTTTTATCCCGATTTTGACCAATTTTGAAAGGTATTTCTTCTTAGTCGTTTTGCAGATTTACAGATTTTTAAATTTTTTCCTTTGTTTTGCGTAAATTGCATTTAAAGTTGCTACTAACCCATACATAAAATTATACATATGCTATGTGTGTTTTATTAAATTTGTTAATGTGTTTGTTAATGAGTTTGTTATCTTCATTCACAATAATAATAAACCATAAAAGTGTTCGTTTGTGGATTGGCTAAGTGGAAAAAAACCTCCTAGAAATTGCACTCGAATTTCGAGCGTTGGAATCTGCTAGTTGTTTAACTAATCCTCTTCAATGGCCACAATAATAACATTAGCCAACAAGGTTTTGGACTGGAGCAACCAAATATCTTTCCTAGGGTAATTTGGTGGGCTGAATTCGAATCTGTAATTGGTTTTTCTCTATCACGTCAGGTTTTCGAGATACCAAGAAAATGTTTTTTTTTCGTTTTTTACATAAAAAATCATTTATTTACTTAAAAATCAATGAATTTTCAAAAGTGAATGGCGTTATTTGAACGTCGTTTGTATTTTGTTGGTTCGGTTTCATGTATTAGAGTCCAGCAATAGTCTCCCAGCATGCTTTTGTCCCAAAATCCTTGATAATTTCTTTCAATTTTCATTAAATCTTGGTGAGCACGCTCCCAAAAATCTAAATGCGAATGAAGAAAATGCATTTTGAGTGACATTCGTACACTTAATTCGTGATAATTTTTCAATAATTCAGCAACAATTTGTCTGTAGTTTTCATTCTTATTGTTTCCAAGAAAACTGTCCACGATGCTCTTAAAAGATTTCCAGGCTGCATATTCTTTCTCCAATAAACTTTGTGAAAAATTGTCATCATTCAATAGCTTCCTGATCTGAGGGCCAACAAATAAACTTTCTTTGATTTTAGCATATGAAATTATAGGAAAAACCGCTAACAAATATTTAAATGCTGTCCAGAGCCTTAACAATTTTATATGCAGCGGCGGAAGAAGAACGTCATTTGGATCAAATTGTGGTTTATTTGAAACGTTTTTTTCCTGGTGAATACTCAGTTTTTTTGGCTACTCTGTTCTGACGTAATGATGACATGTAGCGCGACTATCCCATAGACAAAGGAAGCAACAATATTTTGTGAAACCTCCTGGCATACCAGTCAACAAACCAATGACCTAAAACAGATTCATTTACAGTTATTTAGGATGATCTATACTATATGTACAAATAAATTTAAATCGAACACCTTAAGGTCACCACAGATCTTCCATTTATGATCGTTGTATTTGAGTAATATCAAAATTTCAGTCATTGATTCGTAATTTTCCTTTGTATTAATGGCATGAACAATTGGTATGGATGGTCCTTCATTCCCATTATGCAAAAGAAGAGCCTTTAAACTGTACTTAGAGCCATCAATAAATAATCTCCATTCAGTTTTGCCACATGGCTGGTTCATTTTTTGAAATAAACCATCAACATCAGTACAATATAGAATAGAGTGTTTCTTTTCAAAATATACAGCCAATTCCAAGGTTCCATCTCTGCAACTACAAGATGTTTCCACTGCTGCATGCGTCAAGCTAGTAATTTTGCGTCTTGCTTCGTTAAATGTAAATCCCGAATTAGATCATTCAGCTCAGCTTGAGTCACTAAATGGCGTTCATCATCAGCCTCATACAAACTACCACTGCTGGTGAAAGATGTTTCGGACCCACTGGGAATGACTGGCAATGGATCATTTGGTGGACGTTGAACTGGTTTTAAACCGATTATTATGATTATTATGAAGTCTTTGAGTGAGTGTGCGCTTCTGTCGAATTAATAATTGTGAAATTGTGGTGTCAGTATTGACTGTTTTACAGTATTGACAGCATCCGATAATAATCCAACCCATAAAAACAAAGTTTTTATTAAAACTCATTCTTTCCTTATGCATATGAATTTTGAATATCTCCGCGACTGTGCGTGACTGTGTGTGACTATCTTAAAATTATTCTTTGGCCACAACAAATCTATGAACAAAGCTTCAGATCAGTCGGATGAGGGGATGTGGGGTTTTAATCTCTCCGTGACTGCGTGGCTAAGTCAAACTTAATATTTCTTCACAGCAGGTCTATCGACCAAGTTTTAGATCGATCGGATAAGGGAAAATGGGTTTTAAATCACTCCGTGACTGTGCGTGACTATGCGTGACTGAGCGTGACTATGTCGAAGTTGATCTTTCTTTACAGCAAGTATATCTACCAAGTTTTAGATCCGTCGGATGAGGGTAAATGACATTTAGATCACTCCGTGACTGTGCGTGACCATGCGTGACTGTGCGTGGCTAAATCAAAGTTAATCTTTTTTTCACAGCAAGTGTATGGACCAAGTTTCAGATCGATCGGATAGGGGAAATGACATTTAGATCACTCCGTGACTGTGCGTGACCATGCGTGACTGTGCGTGACTAAGTCAAAGTTAATATTTTTTTCACAGCAAGTGTATGGACCAAGTTTGGGATCGATCGGATGAAGGGAAATACTATTTAGCTCACTCCGTGGCTGTGCGTAACCTCACGTGACTGTGCGTTACTAAGTCGAAGTTAATCTTTTTTTCACAGCAAGTGTATGGACTAAGTTTCAGATCGATCGGATGGGGGAGGGGGGGAAATGACATCTAGATCACTCCGTGACTGTGCGTGACCATGCGTAAGTCAAAGTCAATCTTCTTTCACAGCAAGTGTATGGGCAAAGTTTGAGATCGATCGGATGAGGGGAAATAATATTTAGTTCACTCCGTGATTGTGCGTGACTGCCCCTAAATTAATCAGTAGTCACGATAAGACTATATGGGGGAATAGGGTCCACCCATGGCAGAGAGACAGACAGACAGACAGAGAGTATGAGTTAAGAGAAAGAGTTTAAAAAATGAACAAGATGTTACGCCAGTTGATTCGAATTCAGCGCACCCAGATTGGTTAAAAACATGCTTCGATTCGTTTCGAAAAATAAAAAAGTTTCCCAATATTCTGGAGCATTGTTCACATACCCATTTGCAAAGTCCATATGTTTTATATATTAACTAAAATAAATGGATTTCTACGTGCTACACGCAATATTTTGCGAACGGTATCTTCATGGATGTCTGCCGAAGCGAAACATTAATTCTGGGATTCTCTTTTACTGATTCCAAAATAGTTCGCTTTTTCCACGACTATGAAAATGTTTTGGACGACTGTGAAAATGTTTTTTGGCTTTAAAAATGAGAAGCGGGGGTTATGTGGAATGTATCCTGTAGAAAATATTAAAAACAGAGTATAGTTTTTTTGCATGCCTAGCAAATTTAGTTTCTCAGCGCCTTAAATGCATTATTGAAACGAGTTGGCAAAATTACTACCAATAATTTCAATTCATAAGTACAATTAACAAAAAAAGAAAAAACTAAATAAAAAACATAAATTATAATATAAAAATAATATAAGTAGGTTAAGTTTGAGATCTTAAAAGTTTAGTTATGTTTTGCAAGATAAATTCTTTTAATAATTTTTTAAATATTGAAATTCTATTTTCCGTTTTAATATTTTGAGGTAATTCATTATACTCGCGACTACCAGAAACTCTACACGCTGTTTGGTTGTTTCCAACATACTCCAAGCTACAGTTAATTCCCATTATTGTATTGATTGCATATTGATTTGTTCGATTTTGTATCGTGTGATGTCCAATATTGTGCAGGCACTTGGAGACATATAATAAAAGCTGCATTTTAAAAAGGACCATAGATTGGTAAGATTTTCCTATTAGCATATAGTAAAATAGTTGGATAAGTTATTGGAAGGTTGTATACTAATTGCAAGGCTTTATTCTGTATTCGTTGAAGCGATTTTAATTCATTAGTCTTCCTATAACCATATGAAAAAGCTAAATAATTTAAGTGACTTTGAATTAGAGCATTATACGAGGGCGGATCAATAAGTCCGAACTTCCCTCGTAGTTATATGAAATGCAACACTGCTCCCATCAAGCACCACCTGTTGATAGATACCTATAAAATTTTGAGCAAGTTCCGTCATTTACTTTGCGTTTAACAGCTGTTCAAAACATACAACCTCGTGGTTTTTTTAAAAATGGAGAAAAGTGAATTTCCAGTGCTCATTAAACATTATTCTTTGCGAAAAAAAATCGTGAATAAAACCAAGGAAAAGCTTGATAAATACTATGGGGACACTGCACCATCGATTTCAATGGTAAAAAAGTGGTTTACTTACTTTCGTTGTGGCCGCACAAACACAAATGACGCTGAACGTTCTGGACGGCCAATTGAGGTCAATACATCCCAAAATGTCGAAAAAATCCACGATGTGGTGTTGGCCGATCGAAGAGTAAAAGTGCGTGATATTGCTGATGCCATAGGAATTTCATATGACAGTGTGGTTTCGATGTTAAATGATCAATTGGGTTTAAGAAAGCTGTCTGAAAGATGGGTGCCGCATTTGCTCACAATTGACCATAAACGTAATCGTGTGACAACTTCAGAGGATTGTTTGGAGTTGTTTAACCGCAATTCGAATGAGTTTTTGCGGCGTTTTGTAACTGTGGATGAAACATGGATCCATTACAACACTCCGGAGACCAAGCAGCACTCTAAACAATGGGTTTCTCCGGGTGAACCGGCTCCGAAGAAGGCCAAGGTAAGTCTGTCGGCAACAGCTTTTTGGGATGCACGCAGGATAATCCACATTGATTACCTTCAAAAGGGAAAGCAATAAATGGCGAATATTATGCTAACTTATTGGACCGATTTAACGAGGATATAAAAAAAAAAAACACATATGGCCAAGAAAAAAGTTATTTTTCATCAAATAATGCATGGGTGCACACGTGTGCAGTCTCAATGGAAAAATTCCATGAATTGGGCTACGAATTGGTACCTCATACGCCATATTCTCCGGATTTAGCCCGCAGTGACTATTTTCTATTTCCAAACCTAAAGAAATGGTTCGGTGGAAAGAGATTTAGCTCCAACGATGAAATTATTGATCAAACAAATGCCTATTTTATGGACCTCGAAAAATCCTATTTTTTGGAAGGGATACAAAAATTGGAGAAACGTTGGACTAAGTGTATTGAGCTAAAAGAAAGTATGTTGAAATAATTTTTTTTGCAAAAAAAAAACTGTGTTTCATTGTAAAAGTCACTGACTTATTGATCCGCCCTCATATATTAACAATTTCGTACCTTTTTTAAATTTGTTTTTGAATTTGTATAAAAAACCGACAGCTTGAGCCGTCTTTTCCTTCAGATTTTTCAGGTGTTGATCCCAAGCAAGATTACTTTGCAGATTTATACCCAAGTACCTTATAGATTTGACTTGCATAGTTTCTCTATCATCAACAAATACAGAAAAGTTATTGTTCTTGTAAATTCACATATTTAGGCAGCATCACGTTCCATATATGCCTGGACTACCGTTTCTTGCTTATATGGGTAAAACAGCATACACAAAGAGTTTTTCTGATAATCCAAAGTTTTTTAAATCATTTAAGAAAATTGTGACACTGCAAACTCAACCAGACGAAGAGAGCTTAATAATAGCAGTTTCCTTCTATAAATACCATAATGTGTACGTTTTTGTAACAGGATTTCATGGTCTATTAGATCAAACGCTTTAGTAAAATCATAAAAACTCCCAGCAACGCCGCTGTGACCTTCAACCAAACCTTTACAAATAAAATTATTAACATTTACTACCGCTTCTTCAGTACCACATCCTTTCCCAAATCCTTATTGAAAAGCATATAAGTTGTTGCTATACATATAACCAGAAATTTGGTTGTACAAAATCCTCTCAAATACATTGTCAATTATTGATAGGACAGCAATTGGTCTATAATTGTCAGTGGTTGAAGCATTTATTCCCTTGGGAATCGGTATTATCTTATGGATTTTTAGAACATTTGGATATGAACTACTATTTATTATAGTTATTATTAAAGATATATACAAGACTAGATGTGTCCCGGTGTGCTTCGCTACACCCTCCCCCTGCCCCCCCCCACGAATCGTTATGAGAGGGCTCACGCAAAGTCCCAAGGCTCTCACTAATACAGTTATTCAGATATATCACATTTAATATTAAGTTTGTGTAGGGGTGCCACGCGCATTTGTCCAATCCCGCCCATTTTTTTGTCTGACTACTCACGTTAATAATAGATGACCTCAGACAAATTTGCAAAGCTTTCTCTATCATATTAATATATATGATATTTAAAATTTACTTTGTATGGGAGGTGCCACATATTTTAAAAAATTGCAGCCTGAAGCACTCCCATATCTGCTGTAGGACCCTGTGAAAATTTCAGGAAGGTCAGATGAGTAGTTACGGAGATTACCTCCTACAAACAAACACATATTACCTCTTTATTATGTTAGTATAGATTATTAGTGTAGATGTTTTTATTCGAATACTTGCTGATATACAATGTTTTTTGGTTTTTTCATTCGGTACAACAATTATCAGATTTTTCGGCGTTCCTACCCTGGAGCAAGGTACATGTAGCTGCCCGTGAGAAGAAGATGGATTATCAAAATTAGATCTGGCAACACTTTACTATTGGGCTTGAACTTAGAATATCATTTGGCAATTTTTCTTTTTAGCGACTTTTGATTTTGAAGATTTTTTTGGACGATTGTTATTTTTCGCAATTTTCGGTATTGGCGAATTTTTGATTTTGGCGATATATTTTCCACGACAAATAACATTGATAACTAATGTACTTGTCGAAAGACTATTGCTTTCGCAGTACTTCATATTATTTATATAGGAGGTGCCACGCCCACTAATCCCATCCCGCCCAATTTTTATTGGACTACTCATATTAATATCTGATGAAATTGTGCAAAATATCAAGTCTTTCCCTTTTATAGTACACCAGTTATATGATATTAGATATCTACTTTACATGGGCGGTGCTACGCCCACTACTTCGATGACGCCCATTTTTTTGTTCGACTAATCTTACAAAGAACCTATGGGCTCACGCAAAGCCACAAAGCTCTCTCTTTTACAGTACTCCAGATATATGACATTAAATAGTTACTTCGCATGGGGAGTGCCACGCCCATTGGTGTGAACCCGCCATTTTTGTCCGACTACTCATACTAAGATATGATGGTGTCGTGCAAATTGTCAAAGCTTCCCTTTTTTGGAAAACCTGTTATATGATACAAAGTTATATGATACTTTGTACGGGCGGTGCCATGCCCACTGCTTCGATCACGCCCATTTTTTGTCTAAATAATCACATGAATAACTTATGGGCTCACACAAAGTCCCAAGACTCTCACTGTTACAGTAGTCCTGATATAAGGCATTCTATATTTATTTTGTATGGCAGGTGCCACGCCTATTGGTCCGATACTGCCCATTTTTTGTCCGACTACTCACATTAATAATATGTGAAACCAGACAAATTTGAAAAGCTCTCTCTATCACAGTACTCGAGATATATAATATTGAATTATTACTTGTGTGGAGGTACCACGCCCACTTGTCCGATCCCGCCCATTTCCGGCGTAGCCACTAATATTAACAATAGGTGACCTCACACAAATTTGCAAAATTAAAAAATTTGCAAATTTGATATTAAAAATTTACTTTGTGTGGGTGTTGCCACGCCCACTAAAAATATTTTAAAAATTATAGCCTATAGCACTTCCCATATCCGCTGTAAGACTCTGTGAAAATTTCAGGAGTATCAGATGGGTAGTTACGGAGATTACCTCCTACAAACAAACAAACAAACAAACAAACAAACAGACATTACCTCTTTATAATATTAGTATAAATGTGGGGTTTAATCGTTATTGCACTTTAAAATAAATTTCGGTGACACATTATCATGACCACATGATTTACTTGGTGTTAAATTCAATATAATTGTTCACATTTCATCATTAGATGTATAATTGAAATTAAATCTTAAGTTATTTGGTATTAATGTTCTTAGCGAGTTATAGGTATCTGCTTGAGGATATTGAATTTGTAATCTTAACGTTTTTATTGATTCAGCAAAATATTTGTTTAAAACTTCAGCCTTTTGTAACTCATTAAAAATTTCATCACTATCAGCATTTCTAATCTTAATAGATTTAGTTGAGGTTCTTCCAAGCGTTGCATTTAAAAACTTCCAACTTTTTTTCGGATCTGCCTTTATTTAATCTAAATTGCTCTTACAGTAATTGTTCATCGATTCTTTACATGCTTTTTTAATTACATTGCTAATTCCTTTCAGTATTTTCTTTACACTTTCGTTTTCAGGTTTCTTCCTTCGTAAGTTTTACAGTTTTTTCTTATACTCAATCAATTTTTTTTTTTTTTGCAAATTTCCGTTAATCCATGGAGTTATGATTATGAACTCTTGTAGTTAATAACAGATTTTGAGCAAGCAAGGTATTTCTTTTTCTAGCTGCCAACCAGATTTACAGATATGCACCGTCTGGAACATTTTTTTTGGAGTACTGCTTATTTAAAGTTGCTACTAACACATAACATAAAACAGATACTATGTATGTGTGTGTGTTTATTATAAATATCGAAAGCCCTGTGTTAAATTGTGAATTGGCTAAAATTTATTAGCATACCTTTAGGCTCCTTTAAAATCTTATATATTAAAAGAATTTATGAATAAACTTTGCAAGTTTTTTTCAATATTTTTCTTCTCTCAAACCTCTATAACTAGAGTTCTAATTAACGTAGGCTGTTGACATAAGTAGGTCTAAGAACACTCAGTGGATCAAGCTCCTTCTTTTGAGCTATTAACTGCTTAAATTCGTTGGGTTTGAGGAAAGTTATGCGTGGAGAATCAACTTTACTTTTACTGTACGTTAAATTATCTTGGCATATTTTGGCATTACTGTACGTTAACTTCTCTTGGCAAATTCGTTGGGTTTGAGGAAAGATATGCGTGGACAATCAACTTTACTTTTACTTTACGTTAACTTTTCTTGGCATATTTTGGCATTACTGTACGTTAACTTCTCTTGGCAAATTTTGGTATTATATTATAAAAATTAATATAATATAATATAATGCTGCGGAGCAGCAGGGGTCCTCTAGTTATTTATTAAAATAATAAATTTACTAGCAGATTCAGCTCTCGAAATTCGAGTGCAATTTCTAGGAAGTTTTTTTTCAACTTAGCCAATTCACAAACCAACACTTTTATGGTTTATTATTATTGTGAGTGAAGATAACAACCTCATTAACAAACACATTAAAAAAATTTATTAAGACACACATGGCATATGTGTAATTTTATGTATGTGTTAGTAGAAACTTTAAATGCAATTTGTTCAAAATAAAGGAAAAAATTTAAAAATCTGTAAATCTGCAAAACGGCTCAAAAGAAATACCTTTCAAATAATATACGTATGGTCAAAATCGGGATAAAATGGTAGAATAAAACATCGGTCACAAGAAATCGCCTAGCCTATTAATATTATAGATATATCTTCTATGTGTTCAACAAATATTTATAATAAAATTTAATTAATTTTATTTAAAAAGTGTTGAATTGTTAATTGGCTAAAATTGATTGGCATACCTTTAGGCTCTTACAAAATTATTTATTATATGAAAAAAATAAAGTTTCTTAGAATTTGCACTCAATTTGCACTGGGCCCTGCTACGTTCTACGTTAAATCAGATATTGTTAAAAAATGTAATATATATGATCAAATGGAATTTTAGATCCTCCTCCCTCCCTCCACGCTAGTGTGTAGAAGACATATATAAGCTTGTCATTTCTTTAGTAATAATGTGGAGCCTATAAGGTATATATTTTGGATCCCTACAAGAAGCGGTGTTGATAAAGCGAAATCCGTCTGTCTGTCTATGGAAATCACTATCACGCTCTCAATAGGTCAGCTATGTTGCGCAGGTTGCTATTGGAAAATCATCTAAATCCGATCAATAACAGATTTCAATGAAAATATAAAAAAAAAACTCTTTGAAAAAATATCAGTTTTCTATGTTGTTCTTTTTATTGTTGTTATTCTAAATTATGTTTATTGTGTGTGATAGTTTTAATTCTTCTTGTTGTTGTGGTCATTGTGTTTATTGTATTTGCCTCATGAGTGTGTATGTGTGATTATACTCCACGTGTCCACAGGTCCAAGTCGTGCGGCTTAAAGCCGGCATCTAGAAAAAAAGTAATTAAATTAAAGCATTGAAATTAAAAATACTACCTAGTTTTTAATGGCTCACTTGTCACATTAACTCAAAACGTATTCGATATACTCAGATTGTAGGCTTTCAATTGGTATATATTTTATTGATAATTTCCAACTCGAAATCTGCACACTAAACAATATTTCAATCAAAATTTTTTAAGTTCCCTAAAATATTTTATATTAATTTAAATTTTAGTTCATGTAAAACTAGCGGAGCCCAGCCCTCGAAATTCGAGTGCAAATTCTATGAAATTTTTTTTTATCATTCAATTTATTTCTTTCAATGTTTTTTAATCTATTTATTTCATAAAGTTTATTTTATTATAAATATTTGTTGAACATACAGAAATAAAGGCCACCTTGTATGCCACCTAAAGGGATTAAAATTTTTGCAATTCACAATTCAACACAGGGTATGTGTTTTATGTATGTATTGTAATGAAATCTGTACGTTAACTTTCGTGTTGCATAATATAAAGTTGATTGTGCACGCACAACTTTCCTCAAACTCAACGAATTTAAACACTTAATAGCTCAAAAGAAAGAGCTTTATCCACTGAGGGTTCTGAGAGGGAAACGATCAAGATCCACTAATTAAAAGAGGAGCTATGAGAATTCGAATTGCTTAAGTGAATGTGTCCCATAAGAAATGTACAGGGAAGAATCGCGTTTGAGTATAACATGAGTAAGGTGGGAGTTGAGTAAATTTCAATGATTGATGACATATCTGGGTCTAAATACCTTTCATTAAAAAAAATGAAGGAAATCGGCCGGATAGAACGGCCAGACGGACTAATTTTAGTTTTTATAAATTTTTTTAATATGAAAGATTGCATAATGCAACAATATCAGTGTAATGACCCATAATGTCAAAAAGATTCTAAAAATAATTCCTGGCTATCGCACGTACATAAATGTTTCTACACACACACACACACATACACACATTTTGCGTTCATTTAACGGCCGTTAGGCGAGCACAATCAATGTTTAATTTTTTTTTTGGAACGTCTTTCTTTCAATGTTTGTTTTTAACTTAAATTCTTGTGCATTTAGATATTTGTTTTCTCGCTTAGCAAAGATCAGTTTAATCCACAAGAACAGCATCAACAGACGAAAAGACAACATCATAACGCATCGCATCGTCATTATCGCCATCATTATGAAACAACATTATTGTAAGGTGGTATAGAAATTAAACATGCAAAATAATGTTATGCACGGTGTACATCGGGTGGCCAAGCGAAATAGGATTATAACGAAAAATGGGCATTATTATTTTATGATGGAAAGTTGTATTAAAGCAGATTTTGATCAGATGTTACAAAATATCATGCCGAAATAGAAGCTGAAATTTAGGTGTATTATGAATACAAAATAAGGTCAAAACCAGAGCCTACGGTCAAGCTCGAGTACTCGAGCTACTCGAAGCTCGAGCTACTCGAGTAGTTGATGAGCTACTCGAGTCAACGAGTACCTCGAGTAGTAAAAATTAGCATTTTTCATGTCTGAAAGCATGCAAAAAGTTAACAAATGTATACTTTTTAGAATCATACAGAATCGAAGTGTCCCACTTGAATCGAAGTGTCCCACTGGCGTGGAAAACTACTACTCGAAAAAGCTCGACGACTTTCCATACAACTGTATGAAAATATTAACTTCGTAGATGTTTTAAATGATGTATTTAAAAAAAATTTCCGAAAATACATGGTATGATTTTACGTATTTTGAAGTCAGTTATATTGGTAAATTCGTCTCCTGCAATATTGAAGCGTTCTGATAAAAACTATGGAGTGGGCTAAGTACTACTCGAAAAAGATCATCCACGTAATGTTCATAATATTTTTCGTATATGTTTGATGCATATATACAAAAAATTTTTCAAGAACAGTTGGAAAAAACTTTCAGTATTTTAATCTATATATATAAAATTCATTTTCTGTTTGTTTGTTTGTTTGTTTGTTTGACCGCTATACAAATTTTTATTTTTCAACGGATTTTCCTGAAATTTTGTACACACGATCTCTATACCCCAGGAAAGGTCGCCATATACTTTTTACCGGCCACGCCTACTTTTACGCCCACTTTTTATGTAAAATTCATTTTCTGTTTTATTCATATTTGTTCACTATACAAATTTTTATTTGTTAACAGATTTCTCTGAAATTCGGTACACACGATCCCTGTACTCCAGCTAAGGTCACCATATACTTTTTATCTACCACGCCTACTTTTACGCCCACTTTTTGTATACAATTCATTTTCTGTTTTTTGGTATATTTGTTCGCTATACAAATTTTTATTTTTCAACGCATTTCTCTAAAATTTGGTACACACGATCTTTGTACCCCAGGCCAGGTCACCATGTGATTCTTGCGGCCACACCTACTTTTACGCCCACTTTTTGTATACAATTCGTTTTCTGTTTTTTGGTATATTTGTTTGCTATACAAATTTTTATTTTTCAACCGATTTCTCTGAAATTTGGTATACACGATCTCTCTGCTCCAGGGAAGGTCGACATATTCTTCGTACCGGTCACGCCTACTGTTACGCCCACTTTTTGTGTGCAATTCGTATTCTGTTTTTTGGTACATATGTTCCAAAACTGAAATTTGCTACACACGATCTCTGTACTCAAGAGAGGTCGCCAAATGATTCTTGCCGGCCACGCCTACTTCTACGCCCACTTTTTATACAAAATTAATTTTCTGCTTTTTGGTATATTTGTTCACTATAGAAATTTTTATTTTTCAAGGGATGTCTAAAATTTGGCCACACGATCTCTATACTACAGGGAAGGTCACCATATGCTTCTTACAGGCCACTTTGCGCCAACTTCTATGCATATAAAACTTATTTTTTTACTTTTATTTGTTTCTTTATTTGATTGCTATACAAACTTTTATTTTTCAATGGCTTTCTCCGAAATTTAGTACATATTCCAGGGAAGGTCGCCATATGATTTTTACTTTTCAACGGATTTCTCTGAAATTTGGTTTACACGGAAATAACTACACGGTGAACAAATTCCCCAAACTTAAAAAAAGGTACCCAAAAGAAATGAACAAATTCCCGATTTTTTTTTTAATAGAAATAAAAAATTAACTTACTGCCCAAATTCATTCTTAAATTTTTACATATTTTTATTTAATGAGTTTTGTTAAATATTTATTTTAGTAAACATATGCATACTGCTCTCAATATATGCCCTACAATAAATGCATTTAAAATGAGTATTCTTTTCAATAGCATTATTTCGTTGCGCGGAAGCCACGCGCACGGGGAATACAGCTTAGCTAGAATATCGGAATGATCTGAAAAATATATTTTGACAATTAAAATAAGTTGGCAACAGCTGCGCGGCAGCACATGTGTGGTTGCCAAATGCGCGGAAGCGGCGCGCGGTGCGCGACCGCGGACTCGGACGCGACGGATGCGGACGCGACGTGCTCTCGGAACACAGCTCAGCTAAAATATCGCAATGCTCTAAAAAATATGTTTTAGGAATTAAAATAAGTTAACGAGAATTAAGCGGAGGAGCGCGGACGCGGACGCGACAGATGCGGACGCGACGCGCTCGCGGAACACAGCTCAGCTAAAATATCGCAATGATCTGAAAAATATATTTTGGCGATTAAAATAAGTTGACAACAACTGCGCGGCAGCACGGGTGTGACTGCCAAACGCGCGGAAGCGGCGCGCGACCGCGGACTCGGACGCAACGGATGCGGACGCGACGCGCTCCCGGAACACAGCTCAGCTAAAATATCGCAATGCTCTATAAAATATGTTTTAGGAATTAAAATAAGTTAACGAAAACTAAGCGGCAGCATGGGTAGTATTTGCGAGGAAGCGGCGCGAGGCGCGCGGACGCGACGTGCTCGCGGAACACAGCTCAGCAAAAATATCGCAATGATCTGAGAAATATATTTTGGCGATTAAAATAAGTTGACAACAACTGCGCGGCAGCACAGGTGTGGCTGCCAAACGCGCGGAAGCGGCCCGCCGCGCGCGACCGCGAACTCGGCCGCGACGGATGCGGACACGACGCACTCTCGGAACAAAGCTCAGCTAAAATACCGCAATGCTCTAAAAAATATGTTTTAGGAATTAAAATAAGTTAACGAAAACTAAGCGGCAGCACGGGTAGTAGCTGTGAGGAAGCGGCGCGAGGCGCGCGGACGCGACTCGCTCGCGGAACACTGCTTAGTGAAATGTCGTATGATAAATTTTATCTACGTATGTGAAATAATTTCCTGTTGATCAAAATAGGAAACCTTGCGATATAATATTAAACGTCGCATTAGTTTTTCATTTCTGAAACTTGAATTTGACGTCTCTGCTAAATGATGATCACTTATTGAATGAAGTAACTCAATTTTTAAAAGTTTTGATTCCTTTAATTTGGGAACCTTTCCGTTATATTTTATGTTTATAAATAAACTGAAAACAAAAAATTAAAGCGGTTTCGCAGCTTATTTTTGAAGCATTTTTGCTGCAGCATCTTATAAAAAACTTCTAAATTAAAAAATCAAAAAATTTTTAATTGAAATAAAAAATGAATTTGCTGCCCATACAAATTTTTGGGGAGAAAGTTCATTTTATTGGGGAATTTGTCAATTGGGGCTAAGTACACAGCGCTTGGTAAGCATAGTGAACCATTTTTCAAGTCAAAGGTCTTTTTATCCCGGGCAAGACCGGGTAAAAACAGCTAGTCTGAATATAAGTATGTAGAGGATATGGTTTCAAAATGTCAAAGTATTTGGACAAAAATGTTGGCGTGTGGGAACAACTACTCGAAAAAGATCGAAAATTTTGCAAAAAGTGTAAAAAAATAAAAATTTTTTTAAAAAAATTTTTTTTTAATTTTTTCAATGTCAGTAATTGACTATATTCAGAGATTACTCATAAAAATTTTAAGCCATTCCGACCAAAATTATTTCGTCGGTATAGCACTACTCGACTGATATTGGCCACTTTCTATGCAAATGTGTGAAAATATGCTCTTATTTGAAGTTTGATGATATTTTCCAGAAAATTTTCCACAATGATGTAATAAAAAACAAGTAAGAAAATTATAGTCGGTCTAGCCCGACTATACGATACCCTATACCATGGTTAAGAGACCCTATCTCTTCAGTCCAACTAATTGGATATAGCAACTATGCATAAACCAAATTTGAGTGGCATTTTTATTAATTTTTTTCGCTGCAGATATGAAAAAGTTCATATCGGACACCATATTTAAATGGGGACTAGGTCGAAAAATGGACCGATCCTGACCATATTTGGTAAAGTCACTTATACTTTGAAAAAATATATACAAACCAAATTTTAGAAAAATCTGTACAATATTTTTGTTTTTTGATAGATTTAAGTGAAGATCGGGAAGCAGCTCTATATGGGGCCTATGACTAAGAGTTGTCCAATAGGGATCGTTTTTGGACTACTGATTAATGGATGTAATATATACATACAAACCCAATTTGACTAAGATTTGTATGATAATTTGGGTCTTATGGCAATATATGTTGATTTCATAGGGGTCATTTGTATGGGGGCTAGGTCTGAACATGGAACGATTCTCACCAATTTCAATAGCGTTCATCCCGTGGCCGATAGAAGATCAAATACCAAATTTCATCAAAATATATTCATATTTGCGACCTGCAGTTTGATTACAAGCTTTACATGGACACACAGACGGACGGACGGACGGACGGACGGACATCGTTAAATCGAATCAGATAGTGATTCTGATTTGATCGGTATAATTAAAGATGGGTGTAGGTCAAATATTTTTGGTTGTTACAAACAGCAGCACAAAGTCATTATACCTAAACCACATAGTGGTATAGGGTATAATTATATTCGTTAGAGCTGTATATACAAAGAGAACACTTCCTTCAAGTTTCAAAGCATTCCGCCAAAAATTGAAGCTTGGAGGGACTACTGCTCGACGAAAATTTGCTCTTATTTCAAGTTTGATGTAACTTTAAAAAAAAATTTCCATCACGACTTGCTAAAATTTTTTACTGTTCGTAGTTGCAAATATATCAAGATAATCTTCTTCAAATTTCAAAGTATTCCGACAATAATTGTGCTGTTGGCGAACTATTACTCGAAAAAGCTCGACCACTTTTCATACAAATATATGAAAAAATTCATTTTATGCAAGTTTGACATCGATTTACATAAATTATTTAAGGTACACATGGCACAAATTTATGCTTTTAAAAGTTGGAAATATGACTACATTTCGTACACGAAACTTCAAATTAATTGTGGCTCGGACGGACTACTACTCGAAAAAGATCAGACTCTTTCCATACAAAAGTGTGAAATTTTGCTCTTATTTCATGTTTGAGGTAATTTTACAGAAAATGTTTTAACACAACAACTATTACAGCTATTACACACAAGAAACAAAATATAGAATAACAACCATAACAAGAACAATAGAGAAAAATCATATTTTTTTCAAGGGTTTTTGTATTTTCATTTAAATCTCAAGACTTGTTGAACCGAATTCAATGATTTTAAACAGAAACCTGCTCAGGATGTCAGTGAATCATTTTCACCAAAAATGAGCATCCTAGCTGAGCTATTGAGGGCGTGATTGTGATTTCCGCAGACGGACAGACGGACAACACTATATCAACTTCGTTTGTTATAAGGATAATTACAAACAGAATGAGAAACAGTTGGCATTGCTACTATGGCTAAAGCAATGCATGTCTGGTGACTGAGGATTAAGAAGGGGTCTGCAAAAAAAGACAACGCAAATTAAATAAGACATTGCATATTAATGAAGATAGGAAGGATAAATTCCATAACCACGAATTGGAAGACTGGTAGTGGGTCTGAAAAGACAATGTAAACCGTGCTAACAAAGCTTGATAAACCCCTGGTCGACAAAAATCCATTTCGAGCACGCAGAAGCTTTCCAGCCGAGTAAAACTTAAAATTTTGGAAAAACGCAAAAGCAGTTCTGCTTTACAGTTGCGAAATGTGAAACGCAGCGCCCCTTGAGATATAAGTGGTAGCTGTTTGTCAATCATTGCCTCCACAAAATAATAGGCATTTTCTGGCCAAACTTGACCACCAACAAGAATATATTATGGGTCATAACAAGTCAACTACCAATTGCAACAGATATAAAGAAACGCTAGTGGAATTGGGGACTTTTAAGTACTGCGCAGATCCGCTACCGATATCATTAGAAACGGGATCGAATAGAATGTCTTGTACTCACATGGAGTCGACAATCGACACCGAATGAGCTGACCTGCATGAAAGCTGGGGCGAAAAAAATTTAGTATTTCCTGAGCCCTATGCTCCTTGTATGTATTTGAGTGTGTCACCAAAGAAAGGGTTGGATGTACACCCATGAAGTAAAATTTTATATATTTTATGATGAGTTCCGTTGATGGACCATTTTTAAGAAACCTCATTTTGGATACCATGCATTTGGCTTATTTTGCGAACGATTTTTTTGGAGGCATATCTAACATTAAGTTGGACATGCTAAGCTTGTCCGCGAATTGGAGATATTTAAGAAAACATTTTAATATATATAGGTTTTGTAGGAAGATGTTCCGATTTTTTAGATGAAGTTATCATATTTTAATATCCATTCGCAATTTTGGCGAAAGTAAAGTGGTTGCTCTAGATATTTCCAAGGCATTCGATTGTGTGTGGCACGGTGCACTGATATCTAAGCTTATTGCATTTGGGGTCGGTAATGACTTCTCTCGATTTATATCGAGTTTTCTCAGAGATCGAAGTTTAGCTTAATTCAGGGGTACCCCAAGGTTCCGTTCATTCTCCTTCTCTTTTCCTTATCTTTCTGAACGACCTTCTTGGTCAAACTTTTAACTCTATATAATCTTTCACAGATGACAGCAGCATTTGCCATTAATTTTCCTTTAATTGTAGGCCAAGCTTCTTGGAGGTTGGGGGGGCAAAATGCGGACAATGAATGACATACTCAATCAAGACCTGGGGGTAAAGCGAATAGGGTTGATTTTAATGCTAAGAAGACTCAATGTTGTATGTTGACCCATAGGGCCATGGATTCAACATTGTCATCTGTATATATGGGTGGTATAGGTATTGAGGAGTCGGATACTCTTGATGTTCTAGGCATAAGAATTCAATGTGATGTTCATTGGAACTAGCATGTTTTTCAAGTGTCGAAAGAAGCATTCAAGTGTCTTGGTTTTCTAAAACGGTGCAAAAATTACTTCACTCCTTCTGATCTCCTTAAAATCTATACCACTTACATCCGACCGAAAATGGAATACAACTCCCATATATGGGCAGCAGCTTCAAAGTCTACTTTGGAGCTACTGGACCATGTGCAAAGTAGGGCGTTGATGCTCATTAATGACAGTAGGGTATCCAATTCTATTGGAATGTGGGTTATGTATCACTGTTCTATAGATACTACCATGGAAAATGTTCTTCTGGGATTAGCGAACTTATTCCAAGTGCCCGAGTTTCGGTTCGCTCTACCCGATTCTCTAGTAGATCACATCTGTTTGTAGTTCATTGTCCAGTTGACCGCACAACGCATTACAGAGAGAATTCGTTTATCAGTCGAACTAGTCGTATGTGGAATAAACTCCCCGCAGAGGTCTTTCCTGACAGTTATAATCTAATAAAATTTAAGTCATATATCCACAAACACTACTCCCTCTTTCCTCTTTCCTCCTTCCCATAACCTATTCCCTGAGTGTTGGTTAATAAAAAAAAAAAAAAAATCTATTACATTTTACCGATTACAGATTTGAAGAAAATTTGAAGATATGAAATTAGATGGTCTGGAAAGAGCAGCATCTTTGGACATATTTTGTATGACAGAAGTCTCTTGTGTTTAACGTGAGTACCCGTCTCGTTGACATAACCTCACGGTGCTCTGAACACTGGATCGGAATATGCGCCGACCACTGCCCCATTGTGTAGTGAACTACACTCCGGTACCAATTCAAGATTTGTGCATTTGGGCAACAAATCCCACTCCTTGGTGGGGAGTCGAGGCCTACCTTACACACCGCTGCTGTTCTAGGGTCACAGCACCCGGTTGAATGCAAATCCACATCGAGCTATGCTCTCCCCGCGATTTGGGTATAAACCACAGCCACCACGATACTCCACAAGGGGCCGTACCCGCAAGTCAGCTGGAATCAAAGATTCCAGGGGCTCTGACTTCCCAGAATTATATATAAATATATAGCCTCCGGTCAGACTTCGTAGCAAAGCTACTACCAGTATGGCTCCAAACAGCTATGGACTGGTGGCCATTCGAAGGCCTTAGTCCCACACCCATACACCCACCCCGTGGGTGAGTGTATAGGTACACAACTAAGGCCTTCTAGAAGGTTTTGGATACACACGAATGCGTACATCCTGTGGATATAAACACACGTGTGCGATCAAACCCTTCTTAAACGTCTTCTTTTGAAGACTTCACACGCAAACTCATTCATACAACGCACTCTCTCATCATTCACAAGCACACCACTGACATCACAACCATCGTCCGTCAATACGACACCTAGAGAATCTAGGTCCCGTATGTCCGAGTAGAACGTGCATATGCACAAAATATGAAACCAGTCCTCGGTAAAAGGTCCACAGTCACACTCAGGCGTATTAGCCAAAGCTCTTTTATACAAAAATGCATTAAACGACCCATGGCCCGTAAGCAAAAAGCCCATACTCAGGCTAAAGCCAAAGTCTGGACGTTTCGCCACGAACGTCACATCGTGAATGAAGGAGTATGTAACCCGTCCATTGTCACTTCTGTCCCATCTATCTTGCCATCCGGAGACAACACACTCATTTAAGAGTGCCTTGCACTCCGTCCAGCAACAATAGCTGTCCTTTCTTGATCCTGTAGGCAATACTTTTACGTATCACCTCCAAGTCAAGAGGGGCTACACCTACCAACACCTGTAAGGCCTCCGTGGAGACCGTACGACAACATGGCACACAAGCGAGCAAGACTACCCGTTGACACGACATGATTTTCAGCTTTCCTCTGGCAGTCGTGACCATGCTGGACCACACCGAGGAACCATATGTTGCGCAGGCAACAAATAGTCCACGGTAAATGGTCCGCATAGAACGCCTGCTGAGGCCCCAGTCATTCCTAAGAATGCGCCGGACACATCCCACCAAACCAGTCAATTTCGCCTTGACACGCTCGAGATGAACCAAGAAGTTCATACGCTCACGCATTGTTATCCCCAAGTACTTGACCTCAGTCGCATACTTAAGGCTAACGCCATTGGCCCTAACAGTTGGAGGTCGATTTAGCGATAATCTGCCCTTGAGCAACATCATCACAGTTTTGTCCATTGCTATATCTACTCCTACCTGTCTACTCCAATCGCAGACAATCTGCATGGCTTCCTCCCCCCTTCTCTCCAGCTCAGCACGAGACTGGCCTTCGATAAGGACGAGCAAGTCATCCGCATATGCGCACACATTGTATGCAACCATCAGCCTCCGCAAAAGAGGATCCATCATTAGATTCCAAATAAATGGACCGCAGATGGATCCCTGCGGACAACCTCTGACCACCTCAATGCACACGGACTCGTTCACACCAGCGACGCAAGCCCGCCTGCCAGAGATGTAGCTTTTCCATAACTCCAACTCTTGGCAGCCGACCTCGCGTAGCCTCGCTAGAACGCCTTCCCATAACAGGAAGTCGAACGCACCCTTATATTTTGTATGACAATACGTCTCAAGCTAACAAAATTTCAGAAAATTTTATATATTAGTAAGGCCCTTGACAAAACGAAAAGTTTGATAAAATTCTTTGCCTTCTTTGGATTCTCCCAATTCAATGAGCTGTTATGACTGTTCCTCTGTCTCAGGTAAGAAGTGGTGCAGTCATGTCTTATCCATGGTTACGAATCAACGTTAAAAACTCGGCTTTATTGCGGTGAAACATTGCCAAACATTGCGAGCAAACGCGGCACTCATCTTGCAGACAGCTTTCTCATCTCCAAAATTGCGGTTAATATGCGATAAATAGCATTTTTTGAAATGCCTATCATTTCAGCTAGCTCACAAACCTTCAGCCGACGATCATCCGTTTGTGGATTATCTTAACCGTTTCTGGTGTGGTCACTTCAATTGGTCGAGCACGACGATGTTTGCCTTGGCAGCCCTTACAGCCTGCATTGAATTAAGCCACCCAATATTTTATTTTCGTAAACGAAGCGGCAGAGCTGAATCTAGCTCCGCTTTAATATTGGATGGACTTAGACCTTTCAAATGAAAGTATTGAATTACATACCTGTGACAATTTTGTTCCATGTCTATAAATTCACTGAGATCGTTTGCTTTTAATGGCTCCAAAAATATACTATACAACGTGGCGCTTTGAAACTTAAAATATATGTTTTATGAGGATATCACTTTTCTCAAAAGCAATTTTTTCAAACTACTTACACCATCAATACGTCGGGTCGCGTTGTTTTGGCACCACCCTCGTATTATAAGGACATAAATCTCGTTTATTGTTTTAAAACTGTTTATAACAACGATTGCACTAACATTTAACATCAAAGAATTTATTTTTCCTGAACCAAAAATCTTAAATTTTTGCTGTGTCAAAATCTTAAAATTTTTAAAAATGTTCAAAATTTTTTCTTTAATAGCTGTACGCAGCTTGTTAAGGAATCTTAACAGAAAATTTTCATATATTTCTTAAAGAAAAAAAAGCACAAAAGTACCTTTCAGTGCAACGCTAGCAATCAGCTGTTTTCTGTCAATTATTAAGAATTGTGAAATTGAAAAAAAAAAACAATTCTTCGGTTCTGCTTTATTTGGCCTGCTAAACGCTTTTTAAGCTCAGTATCAAAATTACCCATCCGCTTCTTGTTTTTCTTTGCCGAATTTTGTTCGTTTTTTCCATGTTTGCAACTGAAAAATAACTTTTATTTTTTTTAGCATATTACATTTTGTTTATGCTTTGCTCTCCTGTCAAAATTCCGTTCAGAAAGAACGAAAAATTTGATATTCCTGTTCAAAGCCTGGGCTGCCTAACTTAATTTACGTCAAAAAAAGTAGTAAAAACAATACTACTTTTTTAAAAAGCTGCAGACTATCAACAGAAATTTTTTGACAGAAAAATTCATTAAGCATTTCTGAAGCGTTTTTTTATATTAAGGTTTTTGATTTGTTTTCTTCCTCTGTTGCCGCTTTTTTTATAAAATTCCTTTATATTTTTCTTTATATAATGACCATGACCCGTTACTAGGAACCTTATTTTTTAGTTCAACTGCTTCATCACTTTAGGCAAACCTTAAAAAATCGTTTCAAAATGTTTATTTTATGCAATTTGTTTAAAAAATTTTAATCTTACTCTTTAAGACCGAGTTTTTTGGATGATAATTGTACTTAGTTTAGCTAAACTTCCGTGTTTTACAATTGTGCGTGGTAGAGCAGAAGAAAGAATGTATTTCTAAAATTCATAAATACACTATATTCTTAATCGGACCGGTTTCTGGCAATTCAGCCTTTATTACTTACACTTTCGAATTATTTGAATTTTCAATCGATCAAAATATTTTAATAGTAGAAATGTTGGAAATATAACGGAAATTTCTCTATTGTGCAAAAATTTATATAATTACAGTCACTGGAAAAGTTTGAGCCGTAGTTCATATAAATTTTAATTACTTTTTTTAACGAATTAATATTTTACGTTAAAAAATTACAAAAAAAAAAATTAAATTTTATTGTAACCGCCATTATATCATTATCTTTTTAACAAAGCCTAAATATTTCAGAAAAATTTAATTATCTCACCTCCGAACTGAAATCCCTTTAAAACATCCATTTAATATCTTATGACGTAAAAAGAAGACCAGAGGGCAAAAAATTAAGTCTTACAAAATTAAAGAACCACTTAAGGAAATAAACATAAAATGCTTGCGAACGTTAAAAAGGGTCATTAAATGCATTTTCGTTTTCTTTACTCCTGTTTATTGTTGGCAACATCTTCTTCTCAGCCACCACACGTACCATCGAAACTTTTGTGGAGTCTCTTACTGTCTACGCAACAACAGAAGCTCCTGATGACTTATAAAGAGAATAAATGTCTGTCTATATTATCTGCATGCTTAGTTTTTTGGGGTATGAAAAGCAAGTGAATACAAGGAATCTTATTCAACAAATCTATTGACATGAAAAATATACACTCACACACACACACACACGAGTTTTATAGTTTTGGATTAGTGTTGTTGAAGTGGTAGAGAGTCGTTGGGTAACGAGTAATTTAAGATTCTGTGATAATTGAAAAAGTACTAAACAGTTGCCAGAATCTGATGTATTTTCAACGAGAAGGAGCAACCGGAATTTTAAGATTCTCCTAAAAAGAAATATTTTTAAAATCTGATTTTTAAATAAAGAAAACTTCTTTAAGAAACTGAGTTGTATTATATAGGAATTGTCTGCAGATTCTAAGAGTTTTGCTGGTCTTATTGCTGTAAAGAATCTGAAGAGAATTCTATGGAAAAAAGTTCTACGGTTTTTCACTGAGCTTGACTGCTCTTTTTATAGGAAATAGTCTTCGAATATTAAGTTTTTTTTTTTTTTTTTAAAGAAAAAAGTACTTTGAATCTGAAGAAGAAAGATCTGAGAATTTAAGGTGTTTTAAATTTGCAATGGAATAGGTTCTAACGCACTGCTGATTTTTCTATTCTTATTTCTTCAGGAAAAAGTTCAGAGATTTATTCTACAGAAAATAATTCCCAAGTCTGAGGTGCTTTCTATAGAATCTAATAGATTTGTTTTTCAATTTTAGAATCTGAAAGAAAAAAATCCTTAGAATCTGAGATTATTTATTATTACAAAAAGTCCTCGGTTTTTATAGTTTTCCTTTATCAAGGAATAATCGACTAAGGAATATTCGATGCGAATATTATAACGAATTTTCTATAGGAATAATTCTCAAAATTTAAGGATTATCTATAGGAAAAAGTCTTCAAAATCGAAAGACTTTTCTATAGGAAGAAGTTCTCAAAATCTAAGGTTTTTTCTATAGTACATTGTTTAGAGAATCTAATTGTTTTTTTTTTTGTTTTAATGAAAAAGGTTTAATTTATAGAAAAAAGTTCTCAGAATCTAAGGTGTTTTCTACAAAAACAAATCCACGGAGTCTGAAGAACTTCTTATAGGAAAATATCTTCAAATCTTATAACATTCTTTTGCAAAATATACTTATAATCTGAAATGAAAAATTTGGTAGAATCTGAGTTGTTTTCAATGGAAAACTGATTAACTTTCTATCGGAAGTTATTCAGTTATTCAGAAATAAATTCAAGACGTACAAAAAGTTGTTGTATTAAGTTTAAAGTTTTATTGAAAAGTGAAAAAATATTTTGGAACAAATGTAAATAAATAATTTTAATTTCAAAGCACACTAAATCATAATATATAAAGTAGTTATAGTATATTATGTTAAAAGTATTTTTGATTATTTCAACACTCCTCCTCAAAAATAACTATTCTAATAATAAACATTTTCGGAATTTACATAATTTAATAAAATTTAAAGGTTTTGTAAAAATATCAGCTTCCATTTTTTCGGTTGGACAATACTTTATATTTATGATGCCTTTCTGCTTTAAGTCTTTTACGAAATTGTATTTTGTATCGATGTATTTCGTTCTACGGCTAAATTTGTCATTCTGAACTAGTTTGACACAACTTTGGTTATCTGCGTATATAATGATTAATGTATTAAGTGGAATGTCGAAATCTACAAACAGTAGATCCACAATGCCTCTTGAAATGCTTCTGCTAACGCTATATACTCCGCTTCAGTTGAGGAGAGAGACACACAATCCTGTTTGCGGCAACACCAGCTAATACAAGCATCGTTAAATTTAAAAACATAGCCGCTATTCTATTTTCGATCTTCTTTATTTTGTGCGCAGTCTGCATCTGCATAGCCAATTAAACCATCGTTCATATCATTTCCTAAAATCAGCTTAACATCCTTTGTCCCTTTTAAATACTTTATAAGACGCTTCAGCTCTGTCCAATCAAGTTCAGTGGAATAACATATATCTGGGCGAGTATTAATGCATAAATTTAATAAAAAAACCAATTAATTCGTGATACAAACAAATTATTATTTTCTAAAAGATATGATTCACTATTATTTTGATTAATATAGTCAACGTCCATTGGAATTTTTTAAATCTTAGAAGCCTCTGGTTTCGCTTTTCTTATTATTTGTTGTACATAATTTTCTTGATTATTTTCATCATCCTGCTTCAGCTTATACACCAAACACTTCATTATTTTTTTATTTGATTTCGTACCCTGGGGCTTGACGCATATAGGTTTCTTCACTTAAATGTCCGTTTAGGAACGTCGTTTTTACGTCATAATGTTTAACATTTTTTTTTTGTTTATTTATTAACCAACACTCAGGGGATGCCCCCTACAGATGCAGTGCATTGTGTTGATCTCAGGAAAATAGGTTATGGGAAGGAGGAAAGAGGGAGTAGTGTCTGTGGATATTTGACTTAATTTTTATTAGATTATAACTGTCAGGAAAGACCTCTGCGGGGAGTTTATTCCACATATGACTAGTTCGACTGATAAACGAATTCTCTCTGTAATGCGTTGTGCGGTCAACTGAACAATAAAATACAAACGGATGTGATCTACTAGAGCGGGTAGAGCGAACCGAAACTCGAGCACTTAGAATAAGTTCACTAATTTCAGAAGAACATTTCCCATGGTAGTATCTATAGAACAGTGATACACAGCCCACATTCCGACGATGTTCCAATAAGTCAATAGAATTGGATACCCTACTGTCATTGATGAACATTAACGCCCTACTTCGCACACGGTCCAGTAGCTTCAAAATAGACTTTGAAGCTCCTGTCCATATATGAGAGTTGTATTCCATTTTCGGTCGGATGTAAGTGGTATAGATTTTAAGGAGATCAGAAGGAGTGAAGTAATTTTTGCACCGTTTTAGAAAACTAGACACTTGAATGCTTCTTTCGACACTTGAAAAACATGCTCGTTCCAACGAACATCACATTGAATTCTCATGCCTAGAACATCAAGAGTATCCGACTCCTCAATACCTATACCACCCATATATAAAGATGACATTGTTGATTTCATGGCCCTATGTTTCAACATACAACATTGAGTCTTCAGCGCATTAAAATCAACCCTATTCGCTTTACCCCACTCGGAGATTGTTAACAGGTCTTGATTGAGTGTATCATTCATTATCCGCCTTTTGCCCCAACCTCCAAGAGGCTTGGCCTACAATTATAGGAACATGAATGACAAATTCTGCTGTCATCTGCGAAAGAGTATATAGAGTTAAAGGTTTGACCAAGAAGGTCGTTCAGAAAGATAAAGAAAAGAGAAGGAGAAAGAACGGAACCTTGGGGTACCCCTGAATTAAGCTGAAACTCATTGGATGAGACCCCATCAATAACAACACGTATTGTTCGATCTCTGAGAAAACTCGATATAAATCGTGAGAAGTCATTACCGACCCCAAATGCAATAAGCTTTGATATCAGTGCACCGTGCCACACACGATCGAATGCCTTGGAAATATCCAGAGCAACCACTTTACTTTCGCCAAAATTGCGAATGGATCAACTCCAGCGCTCAGAAAGTAGAGCTAACAGGTCTCCCGTGGAACGATTTCTACGGAAGCCATACTGACGTTCATTAATAAGTGAGTTGGCCTGTAGGTAGGTCACAAGATGGAAATTGATCATGCTCTCCATCACCTTTGAGAGTGCAGAGCAGAATGTAATTGGACGGTAATTTTCAGGGTTATTAGCCGCACCCTTTTTAGGGATTGGTTGGATATTAGCAACTTTCCAGCAAGAGGGAAAGACTCCCGCACGGTACGAAAGGCTGAAAAGGTTGGCCAATGGACTGGCTAGCGTCGAAGAGCACTGTTTCAGCAACAGCGCTGGTACACCATTCGGTCCCGGAGACTTATTTATGTTCAGATCCATTGTATTTAGGAGATCCAGCCAACGTCAAAAATGTACGAAACGTCGTTTGCCGAACGACTGGCGCAAAGACCTCATCGTAGTCAACCCCGAACTTCTGCGTAAAACCCTTAGCAACCAGTCTAGCTTTATAGATTGCAATCTGTCCACTTCTGTCTTTCTTAAGCTTAAAAAGCCACTTACATCCGACTGCTTTTCGTACTTTAGGTAAGGAAACAATTTCCCAAGTTTAGTTCTTTCGAAGTGAATTCATTTCATCATTCATAGCTTCAATCCATTTAGATTTGTCTTCTCGGTTTACAATTTTTCAAAATTCTTGGGTTCCTCACCTGCAAATAACATATTGACATATCTTTCTGGTGCTCTACCTTTATTAATACGCGATGACCTTCTTAATTGTTCACAAGGGAATGCAGCATCATTATTAGGTTCAGGTAAAAAATCTATTACAACATCTGTATCAACATCGCAATCATCACACTGATCATCACCTGCTGATAAATATTCTTCATCAGTTGGAATTTAATTTAGACATCTTTGTTGCTCTCTAGTGATTATATTACGACATCATTAGATTGCTTCTCCATATAACTCTCCGATTCGTCCATCTTGTTTTTTTTAATTTTACAGTCACGACTGATAACGATTTTCTTCTTTGTGGGTTTAAGAATCGTAATGTTTTGAACTCTTCAGAATATCCAACAAAAAACAATTTCTCTGTTTTCTGGTCTAGCTTTCTGAGTATTTTTGCAGGTTTGAGAACGTGAGCATAAGAATCAAATACTTTAAATCTGGAAATGTCAAATTTTCTTCCTTCCCAGACTTCATAAGGAATGATATTTTTTGACCTCGACGGTAATCGATTCTGCATGAAGTTTGCTGTTACAACTGCTTCAGCCCAGAATTCATCTGACAACGTTGCATCTTTCAGCATACATCGAACCATTTCCTCTAGATACCGATTTCTCCTTTCAGAAACACCATTCTGCTGTGGAGTGTAGGGGGTTGTAAATTGCTGCCTAATTCCCAACTTGGATAAAAACGACTTTACGCAAGCTCCGATATACTCCCCTCCTTTGTCAGACCTTATTATGTTAGCTGTTTTGTTAAACTTCGTCTGAACATAGCGAATGTGGTCCTTTAAGCGATCTGAAACTTCGGCTTTATGCTTTATAAATACAAAACACAATATCTGCTGAAGTCATCGATAAATGTTACAAAATTTCGATATCCGCTTGGAGTTGTGACATTTATCTGCGCTACATCAGAGTATATTAAGTCGAGTATACTTTTAGACTGCGCACCTGAAATTTTTGGGAATGGATTTTTGACCATCTTGCTTGACAGACAGGTTTCACACTGAAAATTATACTCGCATTTGCTTACCTTCACGTTATTTTCTTTTAATAGTTTTTGTACAATATTCATGTCTCTATGTCAGTATATTATGTTAAAAGTATTTTTGATTATTCAACACTTTCTAGTCTTATTTTTACAGGTGGAAGCCCTCAGAAGCCTAGGGTTTCTGTATAAAAAGCCTTTTAGTTTTCCTTTATAGCAAAAAAGTCCTAAAAAACTGAAAATTTTGTATAGGAAGATGACCTTATATTCCGAGGAATTTTCAGTGGAAACAAGTTTTCAAAATCTAAAGATTATCCTTAGGAACAAGTCCTCAGTTTCTAAGAATTTTTCTTTATAAAAAAAGCAGATTCTGATGGTGTCCCTATATTCTGAAAATCTGATAGTGTTTTCTAAATGAAAATGGCTTTAGTAATAGAAAAAAGTTCTCGGAATCTAAGGAGTTTCAGTAGAAACAAAACTCCTCAGAACCAGAGGTGGTTTTTATTTAAACATCCTCAGAATCCGAGAACTTTTCTATATGAAACTGAGCTGTTTTCTCTATGAAAAGTTCTCAAAATCTAATCATTTTCTTTTGCAAAGTATTCTCAGAGTCTAAAATTAAAAAGTTCTAAAGTAGTTTCTTATAAAAAATTTTCCTAGAATCTAGTATTATTTCTATAGTGAGAAGTCCTCAGAAAGCTGGATTTTTATAGAAAAAGGTCTTCGAAATATAAAAGTTATCTTTTAGGAAACTATAGAAAAGAATCCTTCAAATGTAAGGTATGTTCTTTAGGACAAAATTTTAAAAATCTCAGACAGATTCTGATGGTTTCCTTGTAGCAAAATGTTTAGAAAATCTGATAGTATTTTTTACAAGAAAAAGTTTTTATTTATCAAAAAATTCTCAGAAACATAGTTATTTTATAAATTAAAAAACTTCTCAGAAGCAGAAGCGTTTTGTATTGAAAAAGTTCGCAGAATCTGAGCAATTTTCTATAAGAAAAGGTCCGCAAAATTTGAGTTATTATCTATGAGAAAAAGTTCACAGAACCTAGTAGCTTTTTTTTTGCAAAATATTCTTAGAATCTGAAATTGAATAGTACATAGAATCTCAGAAGTTCTGAATATGAAAAATATTCGTTCAATCTGATGTATTTTCGAATCTAATTTTACAAGAGGCAAGTGCTCATAAAGCCAAGGTTTCTAATAAAAAATCTTTGTATTTTTTAGTTTTTCTTTGGCAAAAAGTACACAGATACAGAAGAATTTTCTATCCAAATAAGTTCTTAGAACAAAATTTTCAAAATGTGAGGTCTTTCCTCTACGGGAAAACACAAATTCTAATGGTTTCTTTATAGACAAGTTTTTATTTATAAAAAAAAAGTTCTAAGGAACAGAAGTGTTGCGTATTGAATAAAGTCTCGTGTTCTGAGGAATTCCCATAGGGAAAAAACTCAGAAACTGAGCTGTTTTCGATATGAAAAAGTTCTCAGAACCTAGTAATTTTCTTTTTGCAAAATATTCTCAGAATCTGAAATGAAAAAGTACTTAGAATATGACAAGTTGTAAATAGGAAAAATATTCCTAAGCTTATATCCACAGAAAAAAGTCCTCAGAAAGCCGAGGTTTCTATAAAAAGTCTTCGGATTCTAAGAGTTTTCCTTTGGCAAAACGTCCACAGAAAGTTAAAAATTTTCTATTCACAGAAATTTGCTTTAAGAGAAAGTCCTCAGATTTTTAATAATTTTCAATAGCAAAAAGTTCCGAAAATTGTAGGTGTTTATAATAAAAAAAAGGTGAGCTTCTGCAGAGAATCTGATGGTATTTTCTTACAACCTAAATTACCTTTTCTACAAAAATTTCTCTAGCTGTTTAGGTGTATTATAGGAAATAGTCTTTAGATTCCAAAAGTTTATCTACTCTGATTTCTATAACAACAACTCCTCATTATCTGAGCGTATTTCGATACGAAATTATCTTTCAAAGTTAAAGTGTTTTCTATTAGAAATATTTCTCAAATTCTGGGGAATTTTCTACACGAGAAAGTTCTGAGAGTTTAACGAAATTTCTATACGAAATAGGAAAAGTTCTTAAAATAGGATGCAGTTTCATTATGACTTGGCCGAATATTGCAGCACTAAGTTGACTATGAAACTAGTGTTATAAACAACAAGAACGAACAGAAAAAGAACGACAACTGGAACTACAACAAGAACATTAAGCGCGTGTGCTAAATTGTAGTTCGTTTTTTTTTATTTTTTATTATTTTTTTGAATATTTCAGCCAGACTGGTAATGTTACGTTTTAAACTAAAACAACTACAACAACATAAACATTGGCCTATCATCATCATCGTGATCGTCATCGTTATGGAAAAACAGACTAGACACGAGACAATATTCTAAAACACTATGAACTAGCTCAACATTTTTAAAACACTCCAACCTCATTGATTTTTCCTAAAAAAAATAAAAACAAAAAAAAAAAAAACAAAAAATCGACATGAAATACAAAAATAAAATGTTAAGTTGGTTGAATGCCTTGGAAGAGTAAACAAGGTTTGTGTTGTGTTGTTGCTAGTTGCTCGTATATCACACCTAAATGAACAACGCGTACTCGTATTTACTTGTTCAATACAATTGTTGCATTTATGTGTGTCTTGCAGTGATGCCAACTGCATTATATGCCATAAGTAAGAAAAACGTAATTGGAAATAGCAAAAATACTTTGCTTGATTAACTAAAATTTAAGTCATTGAAATTTGATTGACTTAATTTTAATTTTATATTGAGAGTGTGTTAATTTCAAAGCCACTTATTTGGAGCTGGATTTTTAGATAAATAAGTATAATAACATATTGCAATTTTAAATTAGGCCTAAAGCGCCAAATTTAATTTCGAAGGTGCTAAATAGACATCACAGATCTCATGTCGTTGTTTTAGTTAGTAATGTCTATGTTGTTGTTGTTGTTGCTGTTACAAGTACTTGCACTCTTAATGTATTTTTTGTCGTTAGTTTATTTATTTTATGGTTCGTGCTTTTGTTTGTTGTTGTTGTTGTTGTTGTTGCTGTTGTTATTGAATGTGTTGCTGTTGAATGTTTAATGTGTAATCGAATGTGTTTGTTTATTTATTTAATTGGGCGTTTTTTTTTTGTTCGTTTGTTGTCATTGTTGTTGTATTAGAGGATATTTGTGGGATTTTCCGTATTTTTTTCCTTCTGTTAAATCATCGATTGATGTGTGCTATAAATTTTCATTGAAGAAAAAATAAAAAGTTCAATGACAAAGAAATTAGGAAAACAGTTTTGAAATGTTTTATTTTATTTTTATTATTATTTATGTATGTGTGTACTGTACTGTATGAGCGCACATAAATTTTTCTCAAGTCATTCTGAACTCTCCAGACTGTATAATGGGAATCACCTGAAGTGATGTCAAAAGTTTACAATGTAAGCATTACACTAAAATCTTGACATGCATCAAGATAACATCGTTGCAACATTGTAGAACGAAGTGTTTTGCATATTGCAAGATTTTGCTGCAAATAATTAGAAATTTTATTTGAGTACAGCCATTTTTAAATTATTTTTTCGAAGTGTTAAATAGTTGTCCGAAATTTAGAGCAGACAATTAAGTTAAACTGTGTAAGAATAATGAATTCAATTATTTTCAACTGGTGAAATTTTTGTGGAAAAGGGTATAATATCTTCTCGGAATTTGAAAGTATTTTGAAAAGGAGTAGGAGTAGTAGGTTCGATGCCAGCATTAATGAGGATCGGTTTTATTTTAAAATTTTAAAACACTTGTGAAATTATATTAAATATAAAAAATCAGAAAACCTCTATGTTTGTGCTATAAATGTCGTTATACATCACCGAGAATTTAGCTAATTACCATTTGTGTCCACAATTCTGGCCGTAATATTTGGAATTTTTTCATGGAAATACTACGCAAAGTAAAAATTTCTCTACAACAGCTCATGATATTTCCGGCACAAATTGTTTTTAGAGTTTCTTTTGATTTGTACTATTTATCGAAATGTTAATATGCAAAATAACACTTCTTATGTACTAGGGCTCTCAACCGATTAAAATTAAAAATTGTTCAGTACAATTTTTCGACTAAGAAATAATCCGCTAATCCTCATCCGGTCGGTCACGTGCAGTCACGGGGTGATCTAAATGTCATTTCCCCTCATCCGATCGATCTGAAACTTAGTTCATACACTTGCTGTGAAAAAAAGATTAACTTTAACTTAGTCACGCACAGTCACGCATGGTCACGCGCAGTCACGTAGTGGTGTAAAACCCATTTCCCCTTATCCGATCGATCTGAAACTTGGTCGATAGACTTGCTGTGAAAAAATATTAAGTTTGACATAGTCATGCACAGTCACGCATAGTCACGCACAGTCACGGAGTGATCTAAATGTCATTTTCATTCATCCGATCGATCTGAAACTTAGTCCATACACTTTCTGTGGAAAAAAGATTAACTCTGACTTAGTCACGCACAGTCACGTATGGTCACGCGCAGTCAAGTGGTGATCTTAAACCCGTTTTCCCTTATCCGATCGATCTGAAACTAGGTCGATAGACGTGCTGTGAAAAAAGATTAACTTTGACATAGTCACGCAGAGTCACGGAGATATTCAAAACTCATATGCATAAGGAAAGAAAGAGTTTTATAAAAACTTTGTTTTTATGGGTTAGATTATTAAACTCTTTCTTTTAACTCATACTCTCATTCCCCATTATCCAATTGATTTGAAACTTGGCCCATAGTCTTGTCGTGACCACAGATTAATCTTGGGGTAGTCACGCACAGTCACGCGTGGTCACGCACAGTCACGGAATGATCTAAATGTCATTTCCCTTCATCTGATCGATCTCAAACTCGGGCCATGCACTTGCTGTGAAAAAAAGATTAACTTTGACTTAGTCACGCACAGTTACGCGTGGTCACGCACAGTCACGGAGTGATCTAAATGTCATTTCCCTTCATCCGATCGATATCAACCTTGGTACATACACTTGCTGTGAAAAAAGATTAACTCTGACTTAGTCACGCGCAATCACGCATGGTCATGCACACTCACGGAGTGATCTAAATGTCATTTCCCCTCATCCGATCGGTCTGAAACTTGGTCATACACTTGCTGTGAAAAAAAGATTAACTTTGACTTAGTCACGCACAGTCACAAATGGTCACGCACAGTCACGGAGTGATCTAAATGTCATTTACCCTCATCCGACCGATCTGAAGCTTGGTCGATATAATTGCTGTAAAGAAAGATCAACTTCGACGTAATCACGTGCAGTCACGCATAGTCACGCACAGTCACGGAGTGATTGAAACCCCATTTTCCCTTATCCGTTCGATCTAAAACTTGGTCGATAGACTTGCTGTGAAAAAGATTAACTTTGACATTGTCACGCACAGTCACGGATAGATTAAAACCCCACTTCCCGTCATCCGATGGATCTGAAACTTTGTCCATAGACTTGTTGTGGCCAAAGATTAATATTAAGATAGTCACACACAGTCACGGAGAGATTCAAAACTCATATGCATAAGGAAAGAAAGAGTTTTAATAAAAACTTTGTTTTTATGTGTTAGATTACTAAAAATATAAACATAAAAAAGTGTTGTTTTCGATCTTTATCGTTTTAATGTTTGAGTTCGAAATTAATCAAGCTCCAAGTCAAATATTTTTACTTTAAATGAAGCAAAAAACATTCGAAAATTTGTTTAAAAAATTGATTTAAATTCTGCAGACCAGGCTGTTTCGAGTCACCAATCCTCATCGGTAACCAAAAGCAGTTATATTGTTTGTTTGGCAAAAAGTTACATTTATATTGCTTTGCTGAAACCATCTTAATGAGCATTTTCTAATATAAAAAACTAAAATACAAAACTATTTTGAAACAAATTTGTTGTAAAGTTTGACCCCATATGAGTCCAGGACTTAATGTAAAATAAAACGCATTTATTTTGAGCAAGTGATAATATTTTCATTGCATTATAGAGTAGACATATTCCATTTATGCATGCAATAAAATATTCGTCATATGGCCCCCGCGGCCTTTACTTGACAGAGATGTGGCCCTATCTCACCAATGACGCGTTGGATCTCGGCCTTGAGCTCAAGAATTGTTTGTGGTTTATCCATATTGACCTAAGATTTCAAAAAACTTCAAATTAAGAAATCAGACTTAAATCATACGATCTTGGCTGCCAATTAGCATCGGAATATCTGGAGATGATTCGGTCTACAAATCGTTGCTTCAATAAATGTTTTGTTGCGCGCACGTTATGGTACGTACCGTGCTGCTGAAAACACATGTTCTTCATATCCGTTCCATTCAATTGAGGCGACAAGAACTCCGTTATCATGTTTTCTGTAACGAATGCCACTGGGTCACCCTTTTTATGAGTACACATTGCATACTCCAATATACATTTCAAGAAATGCTTTAATTTATAAGTTGCATACATTGGGTGCCTCATCAAAAGTTGTTAAGTTTATAGAATGTATCTATGAAAAAACGCGGACATCAGTTTGGACAGGTAGTGAGCTATCAAAGTCATTTGCTACAGAAAGTGGTGTAAAGCAGGGGTGTTTGCTATCACCTTTACTATTTGCCTTATACCTTAATGATTTGCATGATTGCTTAGAAGGTGGAATATACGTTGAAAACATTAACATAAGATTGTTATTATATGCAGACGACATAGTGATTTTAGCAGATGATGTAAAAGTGCTGCAGAAAATGACCCAAAAACTTGAAGACTATTGTAAAACATGGAATGTTGAAGTAAACTTGGATAAGTCAGAAATTATGGTTTTCAGAAAAGGGGGAAGATTGTCTAGTAAAGAAAAATGGTATTTTAATAGCCAAGAAATCAAAATAGTTTCAGAATACTGTTACCTAGGAGTTTGGCTTACACCAAAAATGGTATTTACGAAGCATATTGAACAAAGAAACATAGCAGCAAAAAATAGTATCAACTTAACATGGAAAAACTTTTTAAATAAAAGCACAATATCAATTGCTTCTAAATGGAAATTATTCCTTGCAGTATGCAGGTCAGTGCAATCGTATGCAGCCCAAATATGGGGGTTTACAAATTTTGAGTATGTTGATAAGCTACAAATATATTTTATAAAGAAAATCTTGCGGCTCCCAAGCTTCACACCAACTTATGTGTTATTATCCGAAACAGGTATGGAAAATGGTCATTTATACACCTTAGATCTACATATGAGATATATCAACAAAACCCTGTTTGATTACGGAGAAAATCGGTTGCCTTATCAATTTTCTAAACTATTGATTCAAAAAAATCTGCTTTGGGTAATTGAACTTAACAAGCTCGGATTAGAATTTGAAATTAATTGGACAGAAGCGAACATTAATAAACAACAATGGAATAACAATAGAAAAAACCTTTTAATCTCCTTGAAGTCAAAATATCAAAAGAAAATTTGCAACAAAAAGGCTCTAACAACCAGGATATATTCAAAACTAAATGCAATTGAAGGGAATAAATACATATCTAATGAAATTAAACTAGAAAATATAACTTGGATTTTTAAAGCACGAAGTGATTTGATAAAATTAAATGGTAACCGCTTTGAAACGAATTTGTCTAAATTATGCTCTTTATGTAATTCAAGAGAAATTGAAAATATAGAACATTTTCTTGGTCGTTGTAAAACGCTAAAAGAATTCAGAATTATGTACTTCAGTAAAGCTTACCTTACAGAAGACGAAATCTTAAATATATTAAATGGTGTAAATACTAATTGGAATCTCTTAGCAAATTATATAAAAACATGTATAAATTACAGAAACTTTTTGATAACAGAGTTTAATACATAAAAACATTTATCTCGATTAGGAAATTAAATTTTTATATTATAAGCGGCTGACGACGATAGTCAGAGTCGCATATGGTTATTTTTACCTTTTATTTTATTTTTAACTTTTATTTTATTTTGTAATTATTTTATATATATTGCTGAAAATAAAATAAATACTACTACTACTACTACTACTACGTTTGTTTTAGCCTTGAAAACGACAATTTGTTTTTGCTAAGCTTACACTTGACGTGCCCTCCATATTTTTAATTTGTATTTTTGGAAGCTCGGGAATCAGCTTTATATGGGGACTATGACTAAAAATGGTTCGACGGAGTTTATTTTTGGACTACTGATTATAATAGAAACATATACACAATTTGATCGATGTATATATGATAATCTGGATTCTATGATAATATAAATTGGTCTGATAGGGTTATTTGTATGGGGTCAAGGTCTGATGCACCGATTTTCCAATTTCAATAGTGTTCGTCTTATGGCCGATAAAAGCTTATATTACTAATTTTATTCAAATATTTCTATATTTGCGACCTGTAGTTGGATTTCAAGGTTTACATAGACACACAGACGAGCGGACGGACGGACATCGCTAAATCGACTCAGAAAGTGATTCTAAGTGAAAGTGATTCAGAGTCGATCGGTATAATAAAAAGTGAATCTGGGTTAAATATTTTTGATGGTTATAAATATCAGAAAAAGCTGATTATAAATAGTGGTATAGGATATAAAAATCTCTTAAAGGAAAAAGAAAACAAATTACGTTTTTTGATATTTATTTTTAACTAGCAGATTCCCGCGCTCGAAATTCGAGTGCAATTTCAATGCAACTTCATTTCTCAACTTAGCCAATTCACAAACCAACACTTTTTTGGTTTATTATTATTGTGAATGAAGATAACAAACTCATTAACAAACACATTAAAAAATTTAATAAACACACATACCATATGTGTAATTATACCCTATACCACTATGTGGTTTGGGTATAATGACTTTGTGCTGCTGTTTGTAACACCCAAAAATATTTGACCTAGACCCATCTTTAATTATACCGATCGAATCAGAATCACTTTCTGAGTTGATTTAACAATGTCCGTCCGTCCGTCCGTCCGTCCGTCCGTCCGTCCGTCTGTGTGTCCATGTAAAGCTTGTAATCAAACTGCAGGTCGCAAATATGAATATATTTTGATGAAATTTGGTATATAAGCTTTTATCGGCCATGGGATGAACGCTATTGAAATTGGTGAGAATCGGTCCATGTTCAGACCTAGCCCCCATACAAATTACCCATATGAAATCGACATAAATTGCCATAAGATCCAAATTGTCATATAGATCTTACGCAAATTGGGTTTGTATGCGTTCATTACATCCACTAATGAGTAGTCCAAAAATGATCCCTTTGACCCCATATAGAGCTGCTTCCCGATCTTCAGTTAAATCAATTAAAAAACAAAAATATTGCACTGATTCTTCTCAAATTTTGTTTGTACATATTTTTGCAAAATACAAGAGACTTTACCAAACATGATCAGGATCGGTCCATTTTTGGACCTAGCCCCTTTATAGATATAGCATCCGATATGAACTTTTTTATATCTGCAGCCAAACAAATTAATAAAAATCCCACTCAAATTTGGTTTTTGCTTATTTTCTATGTCCAGTTAGTTGGGCCTAAGAGATAGGGTTTCTAAACGCATGGTATAGGGTATCGTATAGTCGGTCTAGACCGACTATAATTTTCTTACTTGTTTACTAATATTTCTGTGTATTTATTTGAAAATGAAATAATGAATTGAATATGCTATTTAATTTTTATACCCTATACCACTATGTGGTTTGGGTATAATGACTTTGTGCTGCTGTTTGTAACAACCAAAAATATTTGACCTAGACCCATCTTTAATTATACCGATCGAATCAGAATCACTTTCTGAGTTGATTTAACAATGTCCGTCCGTCCGTCCGTCCGTCCGTCCGTCCGTCCGTCTGTGTGTCCATATAAAGCTTGTAATCAAACTGCAGGTCGCAAATATGAATGTATTTTGATGAAATTTGGTACATAAGCTTTTATCGGCCATGGGATGAACGCTATTGAAATTGGTGAGAATCGGTCCATGTTCAGACCTAGCCCCCATACAAATTACCCATATGAAATCGACATAAATTGCCATAAGATCCAAATTGTCATATACATCTTACTCAAATTGGGTTTGTATGCGTTCATTACATCCATTAAAAAACAAAAATATTGCACTGATTCTTCTCAAATTTTGTTTGTATATATTTTTGCAAAATACTAGAGACTTTACCAAACATGATCAGGATCGGTCCATTTTTGGACCTAGTCCCTATATAGATATAGCATCCGATATGAACTTTTTCATATCTGCAGCCAAAAAAATTAATAAAAATCCCACTCAAATTTGGTTTTTGCTTATTTTCTATGTCCAGTTAGTTGGGCCTAAGAGATAGGGTCTCTAAACGTATGGTATAGGGTATCGTATAGTCGGTCTAGACCGACTATAATTTTCTTACTTGTTTTTTTATAAGTAAAATAAATAATAACAATTGATTAAGATTTTTGTTTTCGTTTCTGAGTAAATAATGCTATTTTCCTTTTTTTCTTAGGTGTATGAATACGGGTTTTTCATACTGTATACATCTAAGACAAATTTAAAAAAAAAATCGTTACATTATTTATACCCTATACCACTATGTGGTTTGGGTATAATGACTTTGTGCTGCTGTTTGTAACAACCAAAAATATTTGACCTAGACCCATCTTTAATTATACCGATCGAATCAGAATCACTTTCTGAGTTAATTTAACAATGTCCGTCCGTCCGTCCGTCCGTCTGTGTGTCCATGTAAAGCTTGTAATCAAACTGCAGGTCGCAAATATGAATATATTTTGATGAAATTTGGTATATAAGCTTTTATCGGCCATGGGATGAACGCTATTGAAATTGGTGAGAATCGGTCCATGTTCAGACCTAGCCCCCATACAAATTACCCATATGAAATCGACATAAATTGCCATAAGATCCAAATTGTCATATAGATCTTACTCAAATTGGGTTTGTATGCGTTCATTACATCCACTAATGAGTAGTCCAAAAATGATCCCTTTGACCCCATATAGAGCTGCTTCCCGATCTTCACTTAAATCTATTAAAAAACATAAATATTGCACTGATTCTTCTCAAATTTTGTTTGTATATATTTTTGCAAAATACAAGAGACTTTACCAAACATGATCAGGATCGGTCCATTTTTGGACCTAGTCCCTTTATAGATATAGCATCCGATATGAACTTTTTCATATCTGCAGCCAAAAAAATTAATAAAAATCCCACTCAAATTTGGTTTTTTGCTTTTTTTCAATGTCCAGTTAGTTGGGCCTAAGAGATAGGGTTTCTAAACGCATGGTATAGGGTATCGTATAGTCGTTCTAGACCGACTATAATTTTCTTACTTGTTTTATGTATGTGTTAGTAGCAACTTTAAATGCAATTTACTCAAAATAAAGGAAGAAATTTAAAAATCTGTAAATCTGGTAAAAGAAATACATTTAAAATAATATATGCTTGGTCAAAATCGGGATAAAACGGTAGAAAAATATCCATAACAAAAAAGAGCCTATCCTATTAATATTATAGATTAATGAATACTTTTCCGAGGTTTTCTTTCTAATTTTTTGAATAGCATTTAAATGAAGAAACAAATATATTTTTAAATTTTATGTTTTTATGCTTGAATTGATTATTGAAATTGAACTGGAACATATTTAAATTTCTTTTTAAATAAAAATATAGAATTTCATCTTAATATTATTGATATAAACTTTTTTTTATACGTGTGAAGTGTTTTTAAATTTTTTTAAATTATCTGGAATATTTTGATTACTTCGTCGATTAATTTTTAAAACTTGATCGCTAGATCGATCAATAAAAATATTTGCATTTTTAATCAACCAAAGTTAAAAGTTATATTCAGAGAGGACAAAAAAAGCACAAAAAATTTGGGTTTATAGCAAAAAAAAAAAAAAAAAAAAAAAAAAACGTGAAAAAAGTACTTTTAAACCAAAATTCAGTTTTTTAAAATTGTTTTTATTAATTTTTTTTTCAAAACATAAGTATCATTAAAATTGTTGCAATAGACAATCATATGTGCTTTTATATGTTTAAATGTTAAATTTCTTCTTCTATCTGTTAGAAGAGCATTATAAAACTAAAACTTAAAAACTAAAACTTCTTTCAACATCAACGACCGTTGATGAAGCAAATTTAAACATTAAAATTTCATTTGATGATAGGGTTTTTACATATTCATCATTTGAATTTACACCTATTTCTGAAATATTATTTATTTCTACATATTGTTGATATCCTGGATTTCTTCGAAATACAGCAACAAATTTTTTTCAGAGTCCAGAAAAAAACACACACTGAATAAAAAACTCGTACATATATGTAAACAAACATATCTCAGACCAACAAACACGTCTTTTTATTTTCATATCAATTATGTGTGTTTCTAAATTTTGTACGGTGTCCAACACAATCATGACTGTGTATCGCTTTAATATTTAGTTATCTACACGAACATTTCTCTATTTATTTTAAGTTTGTTTTCTTGTATGTGTACTGCTAAAAAAACAGAACATGTTCTTCAACGCGTACATCTAAAAATTAAAACATTAACCACTCGCGATCGGAAAAATCTGAAACACCCCTATAATAACGACATCAATTGTTTCAACCAAATTTATTATAAAATCTAAAATAATTTATTAGCAGTTATAAAAAAATGAAAATAAAAAGATAAAAAAAGCAAGTAAGAAAATTATGAATATGTTTGGTAAAGTCTCTTGTATTTTGCAAAAATATATACAAACAAAATTTGAGAAGAATCAGTGTAATATTTGTGTTTTTTGATAGATTTAAGTGAAGATCGGGAAGCAGCTCTATATGGGGCCTATGACTAAGAGTTGTCCCATAGGGATCATTTTTGGACTACTCATTTATGGATGTAATAAACGCATACAAACCCAATTTTAGTAAGATCTATATGACAATTTGGATCTTAGGTATAGGGATCTTTGGTATAGGGTATAAAAATAAATAAAAATACAAATAACAATAAAATAGAAAACAAAGGAGTTGATGTTTTCAGAGCTTTCTAGATGTATACGAGAAATATTATCAATTCCTCACTCATCAGCTAATGTGGAAAGAATATTTTCCTATCAAAATATTAGTAAAATGAAGGAACGGAATAGGTTGTATGTGTTAGCGGTTTCTAATCTAATCCAAACAAGACTTATTAAAAACATATGATTCCTGTTGCTAAAATTTTAAAACAACAACTGATTTGTTATCAAAAAATGTGTGATTTTGATTTCATTTTACTTTTTATGTACCTTATTTTACACGTTAATTTGTACTAGTATAGCCCAGCTCTCGAAATTCGAGTACAAATTCTAGGAAATATTATTTTTTCATTAAATTTTTGTCTTCCAATATTTTTCTAATCTATATATGTGTATATAAAAAATTTATGAATATTTATATGAGCCTTAACATACCTTAATCAATTTTAGCAATTCACAATTCAACACAGAGCGTCTGATATATAATTTAAATCATTCGCCTTAACAGGGTGTAACGAATTATCATACATATTTTATATAATTTAATATATTTTTAAGACAGATTAAACATAAATTTTATCATTCTCAGCTTCTCCTCCATATGAACTATAACTATGCCAATTTCCGCACTCCTCCGTGCCCGCATATTGCTTAAAAAGGGAACTAAATATTTGCGTTAACGTATTAATATATCAATTTTTATGAATATGAATATGAATATGAATATGAATATGAATATGAATATGAATATGAATATGAATATGAATACGAATAATATATTATTAAATAATTTGTTTTTGTTATCTATATATTACATGTAGGAATGGATTTTAGGTACGTTTTGTTTTTGTTAAAATTTGTAAATATGTATGTATGTATAAAAAAAAATAATACCAAAAAAATTATTTTAGTACTATAGGAGTCGAAAAAGTACAATTTTAAAAGTTCGTTGTTACGAAATTAGTCATTTGTCATCCCTGATTTGCACGTATCCAGAGGTCCAAGTCGTGCGACTTAAAGCCATCTTGGCGTTGCCACGAAAGTAGGCATCAGATTTCATCTAATATTTACTTCCCATCGTAGTCAATTTAAAATTTTTAAATATTGGTATAAAATTGGTTAGAAAACGAGAGAAAATGTATTAAATTAAAGCATTGAAAATACTGCTAATAAAAACAAGTAAGAAAATTATAGTCGGTCTAGACCGACTATATGATACCCTATACCATGGTTTAGAGACCCTATCTTTCGGTCCAACTACTTCGATATAGAAAATAAGCATAAACCAAATTTGAGTGGGATTTTTATTAATTTTTTTGGCTGCAGATATGAAAAAGTTCATATCGGATGCTATATCTATAAAGGGACTAGGTCCAAAAATGGACCGATCCTGATCATGTTTGGTAAAGTCTCTTGTATTTTGCAAAAATATGTACAAACAAAATTTGAGAAGAATCAGTGCAATATTTTTGTTTTTTAATAGATTTAAGTGAAGATCGGGAAGCAGCTCTATATGGGGTCAAAGGGATCATTTTTGGACTACTCATTAGTGGATGTAATGAACGCATACAAACCCAATTTGAGTAAGATCTATATGACAATTTGGATCTTATGGCAATTTATGTCGATTTCATAGGGGTAATTTGTATGGGGGCTAGGTCTGAACATGGACCGATTCTCACCAATTTCAATAGCGTTCATCCCATGGCCGATAAAAGCTTATATACCAAATTTCATCAAAATATATTCATATTTGCGACCTGCAGTTTGATTACAAGCTTTACATGGACACACAGACGGACGGACGGACGGACGGACATTGTTAAATCAACTCAGAAAGTGATTCTGATTCGATCGGTATAATTAAAGATGGGTCTAGGTCAAATATTTTTGGTTGTTACAAACAGCAGCACAAAGTCATTATACCCAAACCACATAGTGGTATAGGGTATAAAAATTAAATCCAATCTTACGTTTCTTAAGAAGCTTTTAATGGTTCAACCAACTTAAAATAATTATAGACAAATATCTAATTTGTAATTGTAGTAGCGTTCAGACGATTTGTTTTCTAAATAGTTTACGCATGATCCAGGACTGAATAATAGAAAAATAATGCAATTTTTCAGATAGAAGTTTATTTTTATGAAAAAACCATTTTACATATAAAAACAAGTAAGAAAATTATAGTCGGTCTAGACCGACTATACGATACCCTATACCATGCGTTTAGAAACCCTATCTCTTAGGCCCAACTAACTGGACATAGAAAATAACCAAAACCAAATTTGAGTGGGATTTTATTAATTTTTTTGGCTGCAAATATGAAAAAGTTAATATCGGATGCTATATCTATATAGGGACTAGGTCCAAAAATGGACCGATCCTGATCACGTTTGGTAAAGTCTCTTGTATTTTGCAAAAATATATACAAACAAAATTTGAGAAGAATCAGTGCAATATTTTTGTTTTTTAATAGATTTAAGTGAAGATCGGGAAGCAGCTCTATATGGGGTCAATGGGATCATTTTTGGACTACTCATTAATGGATGTAGTGAACGCATACAAACCCTATTTGAGTAAGATCTATATGACAATTTGGATCTTATGGCAATTTATGTCGATTTCATATGGGTAATTTGTATGGGGGCTAGGTCTGAACATGGACCGATTCTCACCAATTTCAATAGCGTTCATCCCATGGCCGATAAAAGAATAAATACCAAATTTCATCAAAATATATTCATATTTGCGACCTGCAGTTTGATTACAAGCTTTACATGGACACACAGACGGACGGACGGACGGACGGACGGACATAATTAAATCGAATCAGATAGTGATTCTGATTCGATCGGTATAATTAAAGATGGGTGTAGGTCAAATATTTTTGGTTGTTACAAACAGCAGCACAAAGTCATTATACCCAAACCACATAGTGGTATAGGGTATAATAAAAAAAAAAAATAAACAAGACATTATAACAAATACTGGTTTGAAAAGAGAAAAAATTAACTATAATTATACCCTCCACTCCAGTGTGCAGAGGGTATATATACGTTTGTCATTCCGTTTGTAATAATTAGAAAAAAAATTTTGCACCCCATAAAATTTATATATTTGTGATCCTTATAACAACCGGAGTTGATATAGCGATGTCCATCTGTCCGTCTGTCCGTCTGTGGAAATCACGATGACGGCATCAATCGGGCAGCTAGGGTACTCGTTGACATAAAAAATTATTCATTAACATCCTGAAAAGTTTGCTATTTAAAATCGTCCAAATCGGTCGATTAGGGCCCGAGATTTGAATGAAGAACTAAAAAAAGTCTTGAAAATATATAATTTTCTATGTTGTTCTTGTCACGATCACGCCCTCAATAGTGCAGCTACACTAATAATTTTTAGTGAGAATGATTAACCAAATTCATGGGAAGATTTCCGTTTCAAAAATCATTAAAATCGGTGGAACAGGTCCAGGGAAATCTCTGAAAAATTAAAAAAAAAAAAATGAAAAATGTGATGTTTCTATATTGTTCTTGTTGTTATTCTAAATGATGTGTTGTTGTCATAGCTGGACTTGTTGTTTTTGTGGTCGTTTTGGTAATAATATAATAAAAACTAACCATTTGTACATTTTTTTTTATTAACTCTGGTAGAAAAATTTAAAAGTTTCCATTGTTTTGGCATCACTAAAAAAATTTGTTAGATAATTTCTGTTATTACCACGAGCCTGCCTTCAAAATTTCAGATCGGATGGGTCACGGGAAAGGGGTTAAAATCGATCCAACAATTTTTTCGACAAGCAGACACTACGAGTTAATATAAAGGGAGTAAAAATTCACCAACATCTAAAGCAAATAATGCTTAAATATGTACCTAGTTCTTAATAAAAAAAAACAATGTAAATTTAGCAAAAAAATAATTTATGTATTAATTTATTTAAAGAGAAAAACACAAAAATAACGTTTGATGATGTATTTTTTGTGTGTAATATTTACATATACATACATAAACACATTAAATAATACAAATAATATACATATGTTCTATATATGTATATCCATAATAACTGCATGTTAGAAATAAATCGGTATATTATTTTATTTACATAATTTTCTGCAATATTTTGTTGTGGGGAAAATACATTTCTTTTGCATTAACAGAGTGTCACTTCATTTTGCTCAGCTTGACTATGCCGCAGTAGATGGCGCCACTATTTTTGTTCTAATTAGCTTTGCAATGGTTATTTCTATTTTAACATGAATGTCAATATTTTCAACTAGATATCATACAGAACAATGTTAAGAGTATACACGGGCTGGTCTTTTATTTCATATGTTTTTTTCATTATTCTTTTACAAATATGAACATAAGTTTGGCTTGTTAACTTTTTGTTGTCTTTATAAAATAGAGTTACCGAGTTCATCAATGAGTTTTTTACTTTCAAAACAGTTCTACATAGTTATATAGAACTATTATTCTGCTTTACCTACAAAATATCTGATTGCGATTACATCTAATTTTTAAAAATTGTTTATAATTACTAAAGCATTATTATTCACATAAATACAAAATTGCATTTTTTTAAATTTTCCATTCAAATTTAAGAAAATATCAATTCTAAAAACTGGAATTAAAAATTTCCAATTATAAATTACAATTAATTGAATTTCAGAAAATCATATCAAAACGTCGGAAATTATAATTTTAAATTTAGAAGACATCAATTGCATCTTTAATATATAAATTTTATTCGTTAAACACAAATGGAAATTCAAAAAAAAAAAAAAAAAAAAAAATACCAAATACCTATGTTTACATTTAAAAAATTTTTACATTTAAAAAAAATATTGACATTCAGGAGAAATTAATAGCTTTTCAGTACGGCGATTCAGTAACTTCTTTTAACGATAGTCGAATCGTTAAAAAAAAGAAATTCGCAAAATTATCAGTAAAATTTTTAAACGATATTCGTTTTTGTTAAAGTCAGCTGTTGTTGATATCTAAACGACAACCACCATTTTTGTGTTGTTTATTCAATCGATAAAATCTTAAATTTTTAGGTTGAAATGTCGTCATACACAAATAAAAATCATAAAATAGTGAAAATATTTTGCTTTTATTGAAAAACTTTTTTATATAAATAAAATAATTAAATAGCATATTCAATTCATTATTTCATTTTCAAATAAATACAAAGAAATATTAGTAAAAAAATAAAGATATTAAACATAAACATAAAATCATCCTGTCAAACACGAAGTAATTTGTTTTTTTCTATTCTTCTTTGTGTTTTTCGCTTAGTTTGACAGAGATGCCACTCGTCTACAATTTAAATAAATAGAAAAATTGATTTGTCGACTATCGTTAAGATGTATGTACTTAGTGAATTACTTAATCCTTAGTGCAAACAACAATAGCTGTCGATATATTTTGCGATTGTCGGATCGTTGAAATTTACAGAATCGGACTACAGAAAACATTGATTTAAATTCAATGAATTATAGAAAACGTCAAATGCTATTTAAGAATAGCGAACATAAAAACTGTTACATAAATTATTTATATATAAATTTTCACAATTTTTTTTGGATGAAAATTTGAAGTTTTTCAGAAAATAAAGAGAACAAATTATTTTATTTAAAATGTTTGGGACATTTGGTTTTTTGCGTTTGGCATCCCTAATTTGAATATTTATTATTATAAATTTATTCTCTATGTTTTCCAAATATTTGGCCAGTTAAAAGAAACTATACAGCCATCTCCAATTAGCACGATTTAATGCATATAGCCACCCTACACAACCATTACCTTTGCAATGGAGGTTAGGGCGAGCTATTTAATTAGCAAAAATTAATTAAAAGAGAAGTTATGTCATATAACCGGAAACGCATGCATATACGTATATAACCTAAATGCATGCCGATCAGCAATCACGATGACCATAAAGCAAACACCGAAATAAATCCGAAATAATAGAAAAGACGAAAACCAACCCAAAGAATTTGCTGAAATAATTTGGTATTAAGTTTAATAAATTGTTTACTTTTTCATTTACATTTATTATCAAGACTCAAACCGAGGTGGAGGGTATCAAAGATTCGGCACAGTCGAATTTAACATTCTCACTCTTTTTTTTAAAATGGTTTTATAATTTAAAGGTTAAGTACTCTATTAAAATGGTAACTATACCCAAAATTGGTTATAATATTTAGTTTGTGACACTGGTCGAAGGTATCCAAGAGTCGCCACAGCCGAATTTAACACACTTGCTTGTTTGTATTAATATTTCAATATTTCATTCTTACGATTTTTTTCTTTTTTTATGTTTTTTACCTGCATAAAATTCGTGAAAGGCAATAAACCTTAAATGAATTAAAAAAACTAATAATTAGCTTAATAATTTATTAGAAAATAATTTAATTCAGCTTAGTTAATTTTTTTTTTCGTTTTCTTCGTAGTATGAAAGTTTTAATTTTAGGTGTACGGCTTTTTTTTTCTAGCAAGTGTACAATCTGCGCTTAAAGACTTTTACAGTCAAAGGTTGACATTGAAAACCATTTGCGTGATAATAATATCATACAATTTGTTACAGATATTCAGGAACCTGTTAACGCATTTGAGGTTAGTGCAACCACATGAACATGAAAGTTAAAATTATGATTTCTTATTGTGTGTTTTATTGATCCAGATTAAAAAAGTAGATTCAACAATAAAATTTATTATTTATTTATTACATCTTTATAGGGAATTTTTAAACAACCAAATAATAACTAAAAATATTCTCTCTTGTTAATTCCTCTTAAACATTTCTTACATTTATTGTAGCATGTTAATCAAATCAATCGATTTCAATTATTGCAAATATTTAATCAATCAATTGAATATTTAACATTCTCTATACGAACGCATGATGCAACAAATTAAAAGTCATGTAAATATGTCCAACGACCGGTTAATGTTCGAACATGTTCTTCGCTGAAGAACATAAAATATGAAGATAAATAAATCTCAAGATATTCTTTTCTTTTATTGTTGTTGTTTGAAAGCACATTAAAACTGATGTTTAAATGAATGGAAAAATTATTATTGAAATACTAACTAACCACATCAACACCACCACCATTTATGCATAATGAAGACGATGATTTCCATGAGCCTTAGAGTCCAAATACATTTTGGCATATTGTTTTCTTATATATCCTTAGTCGAATGTTGGCTTAAATAATAATAAAAAAAAACAGTTTAAACATACTAAAGAAATACTTCTTAAGACACTCTAGTATCCACTTGAATCCCCGGCTATCCATCGAAAATCTTCAAACATGTGGAGAAAATGAAATGCATAAACTTAAAATCTGCAAATCTGAGCACATTCTATGATATTTTTGTTGTCGTCAACATTTCAAATAAAATAAACGTAGCCATGAGTATAAGAATTATTCTTCTGCTTCTCCTTTTTCTTCATTTGATTTCGAAAATAATGTGTGTCTACTTACGAAATGAAGGCATGTGCAAAAGATGTAGACAGAAGTGGGGAGAGAAATAGCAGTTTCCAAGATTTTAACTCAGTGCAGGGATATAAGTACAGTTCTATAATGTATGAGATCGTAGTTGCAATAAATGTTTGAAAATTTATATAAATAAGAGAAAAGTGATGATTTTCATGTTGACCATATATAAAGCGTATATATATAAATTTGTTTACATATTCAAAAATAAATAACGGATACTCAGTGAACAAACAGGATAAATCCCGCCTCTTTTCTATGGTCTCTCAAGAATATGAAACCATTCAGCTTTGAAGTTCAAAGTAATCGGTCCAGAAAAGAGCATCAAAATTTACAGGGTTATGGAGTTGTCAAAAAATAGTGCCAACTCCAACTCCAACTCCGATGCTAAATATCCACTGTGGAAAATTTCCCAAAAACAATTTCCCGAAAACAATTTCCCAAATACAATTGCCCGACAACAATTGCCCGAAAAAACAATTTCCCGAAATAACAATTCCCCGAATACAATTTCCCGATATTACAATTTCCGTAAAACAATTTCCCAAAAACAATTTCCCGAAGTCACAATTTCCCGAAAACAATTTCCCGGAATTACAATTTCCCTATTTTTAGTTTGCAACTTCCCATATATTCTTGATTTACCCCATAAAAAAATAAAAAAAACCCGAAAATACAACTTGCTGCATACGATTTCTCGAAAAAACAATTCCCCCACCACGCACCGCGCCCATCCTCTTCCACCCTCCCTCGTCATCCGGACCTATTTATTGGAGTGTCATACTCTTATTTTTTCATTGTGAATTTGAACACTTCGGTATTCAGACGGATAACGCTCACTCTCTCCATAACATCCTGCCCATGCAGTAGCTGCTACGGAATTGTTACCACCTTGCATAGCAAAGTTTTTTAGTTATTTGGGTTGTAATACACAGTTACTATGCCACTCGAATTCGTGGATAGCGAAAAAGGTAAACCGAGGTTGCTTTTGAATAGTTTCTTGTATCATGACGACGCACTGTGGTCAATATTTTGAGATAGCGGCCAAAACTCCTTTTGGTTTTTGTTCTCCGATTTTAAAGTTATTAGACTCATATGAAAGTAGACAGTAGTAAACCTCGGGAGCCAAAAAATTAGAACTCTATTTCAACTATTTCACTGAGAACAGGGTGGTCCAAAATGGGCTTTTTCAGAATTTAGTAAATTTATGATATTTCTAGTTAATTTTTAAAGTTTAAATAATCATAACTTTTTTGTTTTTCAAGACTTTTGGACGAAATAAACTGGTAAAAAAATTGAAGCTCTACTGTTTTCAGAACAATTAAAAATTTTTTTTTTTAAAAGGTCAAATTTCTCGGAAATTTCCTACTTCATAGAGCACAACTCCTGTTAGTCAAGCTGAGTCAAAACACAAATTTACTATTTTGTAGTCCTAACTCTCCCCTACATTCCTATATATACATGTCCATGCATCGGGACTGCACTTTTTGAGCTACAGCAATTTTTCTGACCCAAGGTAAGATATTCGGTACAAATGCACGTCATATTTTTTGAGAAGTTATTTGTATGTGAAAGTGGCTATTATGCATATATTTTGATGAAATTTTGTACAAGAGTTCTTATTGACCCAAAAAATAATTCTGTTGAAATTAGGAGAAGTTGGCCCATATTTGGACCTAGTCCACATAGAAGGGTGTATCAAAATTTTGACAAAAATGACAATAGAACTCTCAAATTATGTGGTATCTGGCAATTCATTTGGAAAAGGTAAAAAAGATTTTATTGCCATCTAATATTACACAACTTAAATACGTGCAAATTGCAAATAAATTTAAAACCAATGGAAATAACTGGTAAAACCAACTACCTGTTATATTATGTTTCAAAGAGGTAAAAAAGATCATGTTGAAACTTCGAGCAGTAGTATATTAATCCATGCATTCATTTTTTTTCTTCATTATTGTTTAAACAATGGCTAAATTCAGTTATAGTGTTCTATCTGATATATATTTTGAACGGAAAGATGAAAACGACATTATTTTACATATAATGAATAATCCATTCTTCAAAATATGCGACAAACAAGAAATTAAAATTCATAACTTAAAAATAAAAAACTTTTTAAATACTTTAAGAAAACGGTACAATCAATGTTCCAGAAACAAGAAATTGTTTTACTCACGCAACCAAGAATGGCTAAGAAATAAACTTATTTTTAAAAAGCCTTCAGTAACTACCACGGAAACTGAAAAAGGTGGTCGACCAGCAAAGCCAATTGATAATTGTAGTGAAAGATCACGAAGACGCAAGCTTAAATATATCAATGAAGAAGTTTCTTGTAGCATCATAAAGGATTCATTTCTGCATCAAATTCAACCATCGAAAACTAAAAAGGGTAAAATTGCTATCATTGATAAAATAGTGGAAGCAAGCCCCAGACGCACAAAAAGGATTTTAAAAAGTATGCCGACACCAACTGAAGGATATAAATTTACTCCAGAAGAAGCATTTGCACTATTTTTAGATTTGAAAATGACTAAAAACCAATATACAGAATTGCGGAAGCGAACCAATGAAAAAAATTGTGGAATTTTTCCATCATATCGAGATATAGTTTCTGCCAAAAAAGATTGCTTACCTTCACCAACTGCTATTAGTGTAACTTCAAGTTCAGCAGAAATAAAATTGCAGGATCTTCTTGAACACACTGCAGAACGATTATTAAAGACATTTGATGCTGACTATTTAAAGAAGTTTAAAAATTGCAGCATGACTTTAATTTCTAAATGGGGATGTGATGGGTCCTCTGGCCAGAAACAATACAAACAATGTAATGCGGAAAATTCATCAGATGCCAATTTGTTCATGATTTCTTTCGTTCCATTACGTTTAACAAAAACTTATATTGGTTCAGAGCCGTGAACTAGTAGAGCTGCAAATTAACAAAATTTTGTAGACCAATAAAGTTTGCTTACAAAAAGGAGACTCAAGATGTCATAGATGAAGAAGTTCGAAAAATAAATGATCAAATTAAAGAACTTCAACCAGTAACATTTAAATTTGATGACCAAGACATTGAAGTAAATTTTAAAATGTGTCTCACAATGATTGATGGAAAAGTTGCACAAGCTTTAACCAAAACAAAGTCATCGTCAAGCTGCACCATATGCCAAAAAACATCAAGTCAATTGAGCCAACCACCAACACCAGACGATAGTTTTAATGAAGCATATGAATTTGGAATGTCACCTCTTCATGCTAGAATTCGTTTTATGGAGCATATTCTTAAATTGGGATACGATTTGGAATTTGGCTCGTTAGGCGAAACAGTGAGAAACAACAAAGAAAATTTGGAAAAAAGAAAGCAAAAAAAAAAAAAGATATTCAAGAAAAATACCGTGAGATAGGCCTTATAATTGACCAGCCACAGCAAGGAAAAGGAAATTCTAATGATGGAAACACAGCAAGGAGATTTTTTTCCGATCCAGAAACTGCAGCTTCTATAACTGGAGTAGATTATGATTTAATACGACGATTCCAAATCATATTACAAGTTATAGCATGTAGCAAAAAGATAGATGCAAAAAAATTTGGTCAGTATGCTAATGAGACAGGAACCCTTTATAACCAAAAATATTCTTGGAGACATATGCCAACCACAGTTCACAAAATTTTGTTCCATGGGGAACAAATAATTCAGCACAATATGCTTCCAATTGGAGATCTCTCAGAAGAAGTCCAAGAAAAAAGGAACAAAGACTACAGATTCTTTCGCGAGCACAATACAAGAAAAATTTCCAGATATTGTACTAATGAAGATCTTATTAATATTTTGTTGTGCACATCAGACCCATATATGTCCAGTATTGGACAAAAATGGAAATCAACCTCATTAGAGTTAGATGAAGAAGCTAAACAACTACTGCAAAATGAAAATCAAAGCTATTTGGAAGAAATTTTTACTAATATTGTTTAATTAATACTAGTTTAAAGATTATAATTTGTTTCTAATTTTAGTATAAATTTTTATTAATACATTTAAATAAAATATATGTGCACTTTAAATCAATAGTAAAAGTTTACTTAAAATTTTATCGATGTAGTGTTCTGTATATAATATATCCAAATGGTATTGATATTGTTGGGAATTTCAGTGTTATTTTTCAGTTTAATCCTCACAAGAATTAGCTTTCTTCCAAAAAAACCAACCTTTGGCCACTGTGAAAATTGAGACTAAATAAATGTCAGGGGCTAAATGTTGGCATTTTCTGACCAAAATTAATTTTAGGAATAATAAATAAGTATTGGTTGTAAAATACGATTGAAGAAAATAAGAAATTATAAAAAAAATACCTATTTAAAATGTCAAAATATTCAACTTTTACATGGAAACTCAACAAAAAATTAAAATGCATTTTTAACTCCAAATTAATTACGTTCCTATCAGTCGATTTTTACGTATGAACACGCAAATTGAAGCATAAAGTCCCTCCTATTGAACAAAATAAATTGCGTAAAAAAATACCAATCCGGTCAAAAGTTATAGAGTTTTGACCGCTATCTCGCGAAATTGACCACTGTGCGACGGTTAGTCCGTTGATAGCGATTATTGTCGTTGTATCCATTACCGAGGAAAACACTGTACCGGTAGGGTACATAGGGTCACTACATCAAGTGGTCATGAACTGATTGCTCGCGCTTCGGCCGGAATTTCTGATGGTATTGTTTCGGAAATGTCATCAACAAGCTTTTTGAAGAAATAGTAATTTCGGGAAATTATAATTTCGGGAAATTGTGTTCGGGAAATTGTAATTTCGGGAAATTGTGTTCGGGAAATTGTAATTTCGGGAAATTGTAATTTCGGGAAATTGTAATTTCGGGAAATTGTGTTCGGGAAATTGTAATTTCGGGAAATTGTCATTCCGGGAAATTGTGTTCGGGAAACTGTAATTTCGGGAAATTGTTTTCGGGAAATTGTTTTCGGAAAATTTTCCGCAAATCGCTAAATATATATAGACATATGTATGAAAACAGTGAAAATTATGCTTAGGGTAATCGGTTTAAGTGAATCAATATAACATTTTATTTTTGAAATATTTAATTTAATTTTATTATTTCTTTTCAAAATACTACTAATATCCGAAACTTCAAATAACAAAACTTCAACTAAAATAAAAAACTTTAAATGTCAAGTCTTTCACACACTTTTACATAATTTAATTAAAGTACTTACTTGAGTGAACTCACTCTTATAGAATAAATTAAAACCTACTTGCTTACAGTGATCTGTAATATTTTACGACGTCTATTTCGAAAAATTTTTATTTTGGGAAATATTTGAAAAATTCTTTGAACTTGTTAGTTTCTATGTTTACAAATATAAAATCTTATATTCGATCTTCATTATTTTAATGATTGAGTTAGAAATAAATCAGGCTCAAGATCAAATGGTTTTACTTTAAGGGCCATTATTACAACTTGCCAATGGCTAAAGTTAGAATGTTATCGAGCAGATTATTAGTTTTTCGTTATTACAACTATACTTTAAGCTAAAAGTGACAGATAAGCTAAAGGGAAGATATTGTTGCCTTTAGCTTTTAACGTGAGTCTTATGTATTTAAAGTTGTCACATTTTCTGTTCTATGAAGAAGAAATTCACATCAATTTAGTTTTGGAAATAAATTTATTTACATATACTTAAATATATGCTTGTATATTTTTTAGATAGTTTTATTACACATTTACAACAATTATGCAACTTATAATAAAGGTTTTTAGTTTTTATTCTATTGTTTTTAGTGTTTGTTTGCGAACAAATAAAGGAACGTTGCCACCACGTATTTTTATAAAGCAATTCATTTGGTCAAAAGTAATCGGTGTTTTCTTTGGCGTTGCCACAATGTTAAAAATATTAACATTATTTTACTGGGAAGTTGTAATAATGAAAAGAAGTTAAAGATAACTTTATTGCTCATTTTAGCTAACATCTACTTTAAAGGCAAGTTGTTATAATGACCCTAAATAAAGCAAAAACATTGGCCCATTTGTTTCAGAAATGTATGAATTTTTCATACACGTGCAATACCCTAAAAATTTTGGAGTCGGAGGCGCGAGATTTTGTAGTGACACCGACTCCGACTTCGGAACAAGCACCGTGACTGCACAACTCCGACTTGAACTCCAAGCCCTGATAATTTCTTAGAAATCTAATTGCTACTTTCGGTAACATAGCATGGCTATATGGTAAGCCACGGGTTTAGCCGGAGATATTTTCATCCGATTTCATCATAATACTATCGAAAATAAGGAAGAGTAATAAATTCGGCTGTGACCAATCTGTGATACCCTTCACCTGCATCTTAAACTCTACATTACAAGCAATGTTGGGTACGGTTACCCCTTTAAAACTGTTGGCGAGACTGAAATTTTAAATTCGAATTTTAATTCGAGTTCATTGCTTTTCTTGGTGTCCAGTTCCCAGCAAAATCTTGGTAATGATTAGTTATTACCGTTGCATTACACGGTATTGTTAACCCCATACCTTTTGAATAAATTCGAGCTAAATGTAAGGACTTCCTGATAATGATTTATGTAAATACTTACTGGTAATGACCGTTGTTGGTATTAGTAAAAACTATAAATAATGAGTTAAATTTAATGAAACAGATAAATTTTACATTACATTATTTACAACATATTGTGCGATTCCAATGTGTTGTTTTAACAGAAATTAACTTTACTCCCTACATGTAACAAATTACTCAAACCTTCTTGTTATCTATAAAGTAACTAGTTATTTGTAGCAGTATCTAGTAAGGTGCCGGTAAGGCCTTTCCCCCAATGACACCCCCAATGTTTAAGTAATGGGATTCATAATGGAAAGGTAACTAATGAACACTTTGAATTTTTATTCTAAAGCTCATTACATGTAAAGGAAGGTTTTGCTGGGTCTCTATTATAATTTCTTGTTATAAAAAACAATGATCGTGCCTTCTATAGAAAGAATTAATTAGAAAACCTATAAGTTCCCGAAGTATTTAATAGAACATCGTTCGGCTTTATAATACCCAAAGGTTGATTCCTATAAGAATTTCTTGAGACTTCAGAAGTCATAAAATAATTTGAAAAGATGTCAAATGATTCTTGGCTAAAAATGCCCAGATTTTTAAAAATGGTACTTTTCTAAATAAAATACTTTTTAAAAAAGTCGACTTTTATAAATAAATGGTATATTTAAAAAAAAATTTCTTTAAAGAAAGGTAAAAACGTAATTTTTAAGAAAAGTTAATTTTTTAAGAAAAGGTTTAAAAAAGGTATTTTTTTTTTTAATAAAAGGATACTTATTAAAAAAAGGTACTTTAATAAAATGTATTTTTTTAAAAAAGGGTATTTTTTTAAATACTTTTCAAAAATAGAGCCCTTTTTTAAAAAAGGGAACTTAAAAAAGCACTTTTTAAAAATAGGGTACTTTTTTAAAAAGAGTGCTTTTCTAAGAAAGGATACTTTTTAAAAAAGGTCCTTTTTTAAAAAAGGTAGATTAATTTTGTAAAGAAAGGGTTACTTTTTTTTAAAAAATGGGGTACTATTTTTAAAAAATATTACTTTTTTAAAAAAGGGTGCTTTTTTAAGAAAGGGTACTTTTTAAAAAAAGTTAGAGTAATTTTATAAAGAAAAGGTGTTTTTAAAAAAAGGCGTACTTTTTGAGAAAGGCGTACTTTTTTAAAAAAAGGGTAGTTTTAAAAAAATAGTACTTTTTTTAAAGGGTACTTTTTTTAAAAAGGGTAATTCAAAAGAGGCTACTTTAAAACAATTATAAGTTTTTATAAAAAATGTACTTGTTTTTTAAAAAAGGCAAGTTTTTAAGAAAGGGTGTTTTTAAGTTACTTTTTAACAAAAGGTACTTTTTAAAAAAGGAACCTTTTTTGAGAAAAGCTAATTTTTTAGGGATTTAATTTTTATACCCTCCACACCACTGTGCAGAGGTTATATATCAGTTTATCAATCCGTTTATAACTAATCGAAATAAATTCCGGAGACCCCATAAACTATAAATATTCTTCATCCTTATAAAGGAAGAATTCGATCTAGCGATGTGCGACTCTCTGTCTGTCTGTCAGTTTGTTGAAAATGTGGCCATGATAATGTCTTTTCTGTCTCTTATGCCGTTTTCTTTTCTGACAAAAAATCTCGCCCTTTTTTGCCCTTTTTTCGAAAAATGTATTTTTTTTTTATATATTCTGAATTAAGAGCAACCTTATCTTATACATCAATCGAAAGGTCTTAAATTCGAGCCCTCGTAAATCACAAAAAATTCCAGCCATTGACTTCTTTCAGGTCATAGTGTGAGAATATTTCCTCATTGTTCCCCTTTTATGAATATTTTCACCCTATGACATCCAAGAGAATAAAAATCAAAATTTTTTTGCATTTATAAATACAGCACTTTGAGACCTTTCGATTGATGTATAATATAAGGTTGCTCTTAATTCAAAATATATAAAAAAATACACTTTTCCGAAAAAGGGCATAAAAGGGCGACATTTTTTGTCAGAAAAGAAAACGGCATTAGTGTTAACAGTCTTGGTCATAATAATGTGTTTAGAACACGTGTGGAGGGTATTAAAGATTCGGCATAGCCGAATTTAATACTCTTACGTGATTTGTTTCATATTGGCCATTTTTATTTATTACAAACTAAGGAAAAATAATAAAACAATATACTACATAGAATGTATAAACTCATATTATTGAAGATAGGAAAGCAGTTTACATGGGCCCCATAACTAAAAATTGTCTTATAGGGATTCTTTTTGGACTACTGATTAATGGATATAATCAATACACACAAACCAAATTTAACTGAGATCTGTACATTCACCGATTTTCACCAATTTCAATAGAGTTCGTCCTATGACCAATAAAACCTTATATATCAAATTTTATCAAAATATAGGCATATTTGCGACCTGCATTAACGAATGTCTCCAATAAAAAATATTGCAGTTTTATAAGAAACATCATATACCACTAATATTACTCAACGATCCATTGCTCTGGACCAACACTGGAATGGTTAAAAAAAATATGGTTAGATTTATACAAAAAGATTGCAGCTATAGTTAAACAAATCCTAAGAAAAAACTGTACATTATTTTGATTAATGCTGTTGAAACAGCTGACAGTAAAGATGTCCAAAGCCTAAAAATAGGTTGAAGCACTAAAATTCAAATATTTTTATTTATATCGTAACGAATCGGGATTTGAATTTCTCTTTATAAAACTTCGAAATTACTTTTTCAATTTGTGGTATTACTATACATTTTACGGTTATTAGTTTTTAAAATGTATGTGTACAAAATAATTTAGAAAGTTTTATTCGTTTACAAGCTTTAACTACAGTTTCCGATATTGTAGGTTAAGCTAGACGTGATTCTACCATCTCGCTTTCTTGAAAGAATTTGAATAATTCTAATCAAGTCTTTTGATATTTATTGCTTATTATCTATTAAGAATTTAAACATTTAAACTGTTTTTGGAATCAGTGATCCTAGTCTCAATAACTAACAATTCTTGCTATTTTGAACCATGGCATCTTGCGGTCCCCTGTCAAATAGAAGCTTCTTCTATGCCACTGATACTTACAATAACATGCTGAACATCTAAAAACAAGAAGTCTAAAGAAGACTATCTTGGAAACGGAGATGGATAGGCAATATGCTCTTCAGACCAACGATAATTAAGATTTCTAAGAAAATCCCCATAATTTAGCAACCAGACACCACCGCTATATTTTGGCCCTGCACTGCTTATGTGCATAAAAAACGAAGATGTATCTTTAAATAATATTTGCAATTTTTTCTTAATTTTTTATGTTCTTTTTTTTCTATATTAAGATGCCTTAAAGACAAATGGACAGTCACAAACGTGGACATTTAGTCAGTCATTTAGTTTAGTCAAGCATTTAAGTAAGTTTTGTGAAATAAATCTAAAGAATATGAGAAAAACAGCCTACGGCAAAGTACTCATCGTATATTGCATTTAAAACATTTCTACTCATCAGCCTTTTGGCGTTGTTGACTTACAGCGACAGCAACAGCAACAACGTTAGTAAACTATGCTAAAAAAGTATTCTAATCGTAGAACTTCTGCAGCAATTTGCTCAAATTTTGTGTAATGAGAACAGCAGTGATATTCTAAGGAGAAAAATTTTAAGAAAAATCACCCAAAATTTTTTCTACAAATGTGGGCCGAATTCATGAAAAATTACTCAAATATTTTATTTTTTTTTGGTAAATTTTCGTATATGAAACTTGGAGGATTTTTCATTATGAAGAATTACTCAAAATGGATTTAAGGTACGGCTACTACAATATGGAAAATTGTAGAAGCCCTATAAAATATATCTATAGTTTCCAAATGCTAATTCCAAAATAAAATCATGTTATAACTATTAAAATTAAAAAGTGATTAAATGTCTTTTATTAAATAAATCGTGATAAAATAAGTTATCAGTTTTGAAGAGGAAAAACCATCCAAAACTAAAAGTTAAATTGTTCGCCATATTTAAACAAGTAAGAAAAATATAGTCGGTCTACACCGACTATACGATACCCTATACCATGTGTTTAGAGACCCTATCTCTCAGGCCCAACTAACTGGATATAGAAAATAAGCATAAACCAAATTTGAGTGGGATTTTTATTAATTTTTTCGGCTGCAGATATGAAAAATTCATATCGGATGCTATATCTATATGGGGACTAGGCCCAAAAATGGACCGATCCTGACCATGTTTGGTAAAGTCTCTTGTATTTTGCAAAAATATATACAAACATAATTTGAGAAGAATCAGTGCAATATTTTTCTTTTTTGATAGATTTAAGTGAAGATCGGGAAGCAGCTCTATATGGGGCCTATGACTAAGAGTTGTCTAATAGGGATCATTTTTGGACTACTAATTAAGGGATGTAATATATACATACAAACCCAATTTGACTAAGATTTGTATGATAATTTGGATCTTATGGCAAAATATGTTGATTTTATAGGGGTCATTTGTATGGGGGCTAGGTCTGAACATGGACCGATTCTCACCAATTTCAACAGCGTTCATTCCATGGCCGATAAAAGATTAAATACCAAAGTTCATCAAAATATATTTATATTTGCCACCTGCAGTTTGATTACAAGCTTCACATGGACGGACGGACGGACGGACATCGTTAACTCGAATCATATAGTGATTCTGATTCGACCGGTATAATTAAAGATGGTTGTAGGTCAAATATTTTTGGTTGTTACAAACAGCAGCACAAAGTCATTATACCCAAACCACATATTGGTGTAGGGTATAAAAATGTTCATTTATGAGACAAAATATTTATTCCAGAGTAAAGCCCTAAACACATAACGGCGAGTTGCGAGTGCGAGTAAAAACTAGGCTTTTTGCATGCGAGAATTTGTCTTTAGTGCTTTTACAAAATCATCAAAATGCTTTCGAGCAGCTGATTGTCCTACTGTCAAACATAATTCAATTGTCAATTGTATACAAAGCTGTTCATATAACAAACCATAAACATAACAAAATGAATAACATCGAAATTATTACCGGGTTAAATAAAGTTATTACTATAGTAGGCATCGCGTTTAATACCTATCAGCTGATTCTCCTGTCATCTGATTTTTCTCGCAGAAAATAGAATCAATTCTATTTCCCTTGCGAGTGTTTTTACAACCTAAATTGGCAACGCCACACAAAAAAGCTTTACTATCGATCTCGCTTCCACATATAGAAAAAATCATACTACTTCATTCTTGTTTTTTCTCGCACTCGCTACTCGCCGTTATGTGTTTAGAGCTTAATATAAATGGAAACGAGGTTCTAGTGGGCAATAAAGGTTTCAGTTGTCAAATTCGGAATAAGAACTGCGTTTGAAAAAATTGAAAATCAATCAAATTGAAAAAGAATTTCGTAGTAGGATTTGAAAGGAATGTCAGAAAATAGTGCTTTTTAAGTATATACACTACATGCTTTAATTCATTTCAAAATAGCAAGCGAATTTGAAGTATGCAAAATAGTTATGGAAACTTTTCAAGAACACCGTCAGTGAATATTCACAAAAAAAAAAATTGGTCGCGAATTACAAATTGGCACGGAAACTGTGTCAAGAGTTTTATAGAAGATTAAAAAAAACTTGGCCGTCACTCGAAAGGTGGGTTGTGCAGGAAAAAGGCCAGCCGAAATGAGAAATAGTCATATAAAATCGTCTGGCAGATAACTTGCTCAGAAGGTGGAGTGTTCCGAGTTATTTCTGGGCAAGTTTAAAAATTATGCTGATTTGAAGACTTTCGAAGTGCAAAAAGTACCAGAGAGGAATGCTGTGAATGTCACGACGAGACGTATGTTTTACCCAGCTCATTGCAGGCCCAGGCCAACAGTTTGTCACTGCAGACTCGAGGTGGAATGTTGATGAAAGGTTTAAGTAAAAACAAGCAGTCTAAATATCTTATAAAACTACAGGTATATCAAGCTATCTGCAGATGTAGTGAAGGGGGCAAGTAGTTTTTAACCACGGTAGAAATAAAATAGGAAATTTACCTGAAATAATTCTTGGAAAAGAGACTAAAAGTTTCCATTTTTTGTTGGCCTGATGTAGCTTCTTGTCACTACATTAAGGTGGCCTTAGGGAGGTACTTGGTGCCTTGTGAAGCAAATCCTCCAAACTGTTCTGAAATCAGACCAATTGATAGATAGTGGGCTTTGACCAAAAGGGAAATTGAGTAAGAAAGTGGCCAAGGCTGTTAAAAATTTTCGGGAAAAATGGTTTTCAGTAGCTCAAAAGTATCCAATAATACCATATAATTGATGATGGAAGCAGTTTATGAGTCGATTTAGTGATGTCCGTCCGTCCGTCCGTCTGTGTGTCCATGTAAACCTTGCAATCAAACTAAGGGCCATTATTACAACTTGTTGCCTTCAAAGTAAATGTTAGTTAAAGCTAACTTTAGCTAAAGTGAACAATAAAGTTACCTTTAACTTCTTTTCGTTTTTACCACTTCCCAGTAAAATAAAATTAATATTTTTGATATTGTGGCAACACCAAAGGAGAATCCGATTACTTTTGACCAAATTAATTGCTTTATAAAAGTACGCAGTGGCAACGTTCTTTTATTTGTTTATTTGTTATGACGCCAAACAGTGAAATAATAAGAAAACAAGCCAAAAATTACTCGCTAGAAGAAGAGACTCTGTTGGTGGTTCTGGTGGAGACGCAGAAAAATTGCATAGAATGTAAAAAATCAGACGCCGTAACATGGAAACAAAAAGAGGAAGCTTGGAGAAAAATAGGGGCACAGTTTGCAGCAACAAGTGGCTCAAACCGTCACTGGAAGGCATAGCGGGACAAGTACGAAGCAATAAAACGTAAGTCCAAGGTAGAAATGGCTGACCTGAAATTGGAAACGTACCGCACCGGTGGCGGAGTGACGTCTACAAAAGTAAGCACAGTGTCAGCAAAAATAGCTTCTATGCTGGGAGATTCAGTTACTGGCTTACAAAATATACATATATGACAGTGACTCTCGAAAGTAAATACATATTTTTAAAGGAATTATTGTTTTGCTGTTGTGTTATTAAAAATAATTTTTTTGACAGTCTTTGAAGTATGGATTTTGGCAGCTCTATTGAAAGCATTAACAAAACGCAGATGACCAACGAAAAAGTATGTGTGACTAATATAATTATTACTATTTTTTTTAATACATACATGGTTATCCAAATAATTCAATGCCGGAAAAAAATGACTGGTCAAGCTGGAAACCATCGGCTTTAAAAGAGAAAAAATCGAAAGAGCTGGTAGTGGGTGCAAAAAGAAAGCGCACTTAAGAAGATGAAAAAATGGAGCTCATAATTCTGCAACAGAAATTTTATAGGGACGAAAATATTCGTGCACAGGCGAAGCATGAGCAAGAACTTCAGTCCATGAAGTATAAAAATGAGCTACTGCAGCTGGAGTTGGCGGAAAAAAAAGCAAAAATGTGAATTTTCTTTAATTGTTTTTTAATGTTTTTTTAAATAATTTTTATTTTTGTTAATTTTGTTGTTTAATTATTTAGTTTTAGTTATTTTTAATTCCGAATTTTCTTTAGATGTTGTTTATTGTTTATTTTATTAATTTTTATTTCTAATTTTTTTTGTTTTAATGATAATTTAAGTCGTTTTAATTGTTATGTATTCGTCTACGCATTTTGTAAAAGACTGAAAAGAGAATAAAAAATGTGTTAATATGTTTAAGTACAAATAAAAAGTTATAAACTTATTCTGCAAAGTAGTTTTCTATTAAAATAGTTCTTGCCATTGAATTTGAATTGCTCAAAATGTGGTTTTGTTCATCTGAGTCAAATTCTTCTGGAGATTCTGTTAATAATGTTTCTTCTGTTGATGGAAGTGGGTCTTTTGCAATAATAGCAATGTTGTGAAGAACAGCACATGCCACAATGACAGCCATTTTATTTTCGTTAGTCAACCGCAAACCCATTGATAATACTGGGAAACGTCTCTTCCAAGCTCCGAAACATCTCTCCATCGTATTACGAGTACGGATTTTAGATTCATTATAAAGTGTTTCCGGTCTTGTACGTGGATTCAGCAAGTGAGTCATCATATAGTTGCATTGCTTATACCCAGAATCACCTAAAATTACGTAGTTTTGAAAATGACCGTCTTCCGTACATAATTTTAAGCGGCTGTTTTTAAATATATTACTGTCGTGTGCTGATCCAGGCCACCTTGCACACTGCTTGAACATTGAGGGAAAAATAACCTTTTCTGTTCCGAAAAATTTCTGCGTTGTTTCCTCCTGGCGATTGAATTCGAATGTGTGTGCAATCAGTGGAACCGATGACTTTTGGGAACTTTGCAATTGCAAAGAAATCTGCCGCTGTTTGCTGCATTCCTCTTGCATCTGAAGGGAATTTTATGTGCATCGACTGAGCAGCCAAAGCTAATGATGTTTCCTTGTCTACACGGCCTGCTGTAGAGACGCTAACACCACAAAAGTCACTCACTGTAATCAGGAAACTTCCACTTGCATAAAACTTTAGCGTTATTAATAATTTTGTCTGAGGTGATACGGAATAATGCCTGAAAGTATTATTATTATTATTATTATTATTATTATTATTATTATTATTATTATTATTATTATTATTATTATTATTATTATTATTATTATTATTATTATTATTATTATTATTATTATTATTATTATTATTATTATTATTATTATTATTATTATTATTATTATTATTATTATTATTATTATTATTATTATTATTATTATTATTATTATTATTATTATTATTATTATTATTATTATTATTATTATTATTATTTGTCACATAAATTATATAAATATTGGTACAAACCACTCACAATTTGACTGTAAAAGGATACAAATTTTTTCTAAAATGAATTGAAATGCATGTTTAGTTATTCGAAATCTTTGCACAAATTCAATTTCATCATAATATTCCAGATAGTCCACTTGCTTGCGATATTTTCTAGATGATCTTCTCTTAGGCTGCGAGTTTTCAAAAATATCCTCTAGCTCGTTTAAATAAAACAAACGTTGTCTGCTTTCCATTATTAATTTTTTTATTTCCAAAACTATATTTTTCTTCTATTCTTGTTCTTCTTCATAGATCAGAAAATGTGGCAACATTAAATACATAAACCTCACGTTAAAAGTTAAAGGCAACATTATCCTCCCTTTAGCTTATCGGTCAATTTTAGCTTAAAGTATACTTGGTAATAACGAAAAACTTATAATCTGTCCGATAACATCCTACCTTTAGCTATTGGCAAGTTGTAATAATGGCCCTAAAGGTTGTAAATATGAATATATTTTGTTGAAATTTAGTATACAAGCTTCTATCGGCCATAGAATGCACGGTATTGCAATTGGTGAAAATCTATTCATTTTCAGACCTAGTCCCCATACAAATGACCCTTTTGAGATCGACTTAACTTGCCAAATTATCCAAATTATCGTATAGATCTCGGTCAAATTGGGTTTCTGTATGTTTATGACATCTGTTTATCGGTAGCCAAAAACAAGCCCTATAGGGCAACTCTTATGCCGTTTTCTTTTTTGATAAAAAATGTCGCAGTTTTTTGCACTTTTTTCGAAAAGTGTATTTTTTTATATATTCTGAATTAAGAGCTACCTTATCTGATACATCAATCGAAAGGTCTCAAAGTGCTGTGTTCATAAAATGCAAACAATTTTGATTATTATACTCTTTGAAGTCATAGGGATAAAATATTTAAAAAAGGGGAACAATGGGGAAATATTCTCACACTATGACCTGAAAGAAGTCAATGACTGCAATTTTTTGATATTTACGAGGTCTCGACGTTAAGACCTTTCGATTGATGTATATGATAAGGTTGCTCTTAATTCAGAATATATTAAATAATACACTTTTCGAAAAAAGTTCAATTAAATGCGACATTTTTATTCAGGAAAGCCACCATATGAAGCTGATTCCCGATCTTCACTTAAATCTATCAAGAAACAAAAATATTGTACAGATTTTTCTCAAATTTGGTTTGCATATGTTTTTGCAAAGAATAAGTGACCTTACTAGGATCGGTCCATTTTTCGACCTAGTGCCCATATACATAAATATAGCATCCGATATGAACTTTTCCTTATCCGAAGGCAAACAAATTAATAACAATGCCACTCAAATTTGGTTAATGCTTATTTTCTATATCTAATTAGTTGTACCTAAGAGATAGGGCCTCTAAACGCATGGTATAGGGTATCGTATAGACGGTCTAGACCGACTAAAATTTTCTTACTTATTTAATTATGTGATGCACAATTTTTTCAATCGCAGCTCTTATATTAATAACTTTTACCATGGACCGTAGTGGAAAGTTATACCGTGATTTGGGAAGAAGATTCGAATGCCACTAAAACACGATCTAAAAATATCTGGAATCAATGCATAGACAGAAAATAGTGATCAAATTCAGGTTGCGTCAACTTTTCCAAAATAACTGTCTTACGATGTTTGTATTTTTATAATGGAATAGTTGTTGCGTTTGTTTTTAAAGATAGAAGAGCTATAGATTTGCACCATAGGTTCAAGATCTTCTTATTAGAGTTGCGCATGGGCCGGTCTTTTTTTCGTGACCCAACGGGCCCCCGTGTGGCACACTGGGCTTGGGCCTCAAAATTCATTTTCGTGCGTGTTTCGTGCGGGCCTGGGCCTCACCTCAAAAGCACGAAAAACACAGGCACGAAAAAGCCCGAAAAACACGAAAAAGCAAGGAAGGCACAAAGGCACGAAAAATTTTTTAAACTAATTACTAATACTTTTTCGATATTATTTCCCATCACTTATATCGATACTACAAAAAAGTTTATTTTGCTTTCTCATCACTGATATCGATAAACTACAAGACAGATAAACTACAGAAATTGGAAACATTCAATCTGTGACGTCACTTGTTCTTTATTTGCGTTTTTCCTTTGCTTTTTATGGAACAACGAACGTCACGAACACACGCATTACCCAGATACGACACAGGAGTTATCGTGGAGTGGAAAAGAGTTATTGCTGTGCTTTTTTATATGGTGTAAAAGAGAAAACAACATAAAATAATTATTATTATTGAAACGTATTTATTTGCTGCTCTCTTCTATCCAAACGTCGTAGATTTCCATTTATTTACATTTACAAATTTCGTTTGTCTTTGGTGGCGTATCTAGGTAATCTGTGGTCACTAAGAGAAAATACAGAGCAAAACAAAAACTACGAAAATAAATAATTTTAACAAAATAAAAGCAATGTCTAAGCAATTCATACAGGACGGGATCAGAAATAATGATCCAGATATAGTACTAATTGAAAACCCAAACGCAAAAAGCGATGTATGGCGTACATTTACTTTAATTGAGTTTAAAAAAGTCTCTGTTGACTTTGTGTGTTGCAGAAAATGCAAAACTATCTTGGCGTATACGAAAAAGCATGGAACGGGAACTCTTTTACGCCACAAATGTACATTGCCAGCCATTGCGGAGACATATGCAAGGCAAGGCACATTAGATATGTTTTCTAAGAAATTGGTGCCTAAGAGGGTGCTAGAGGACTTAGTATGCAAGCAATTGGCCTTCGTGGCAAAAGATTTAAACCCACTTAACATTAGTGAAGGTAAGTGAAACATACACAGAACATGTATCAAAATTAATTCGTTGGTTTTAGCAACTAGGTTGTGGTTTTCGCGATTATGCACAGGCTCTTGTCAATATTGGCGCTCAATACGGTATGCAAAAAATAGAAGACTTGGTCATTTCCAGAAAAACTTTAACAACCAAAGTTTTGGTGGCTGAATACAACAAATTAAAGGCACAACTAATATTAGATTTGGCGGATCAGACCGTCTCGTTTACAACTGATATGTGGACAGATAGCCACACTCAAAAGAGTTTTGTGTCCCTTAGTTCCCATTACATTAGCACGGATTTTCAATTCAAAGTATCCCTATTAGGAGTTAAAGAATTTTTAGATGACAAAAAAACAGGTGATAACATTTTCAAAAGTGTGAGTGAAATTTTAGACGACTTTAACTTAGAAGATAAATTGAAAAACTCAGTTATAGTAACAGATAATGGCGCAAATGTTGTAAATGAATTTTCTCATTACAAAAGACTTCCATGTGCATGTTACAACTTAAATTTAGTAATGAATGACGTCTTTGAGAAGCACCCAGTTCTTCACGTTAAAACTTTGATTGACAGTTCGAAAAAACTTGTTTAATTTTTTAAACACTCTGAACTAAATAATAAGTTGTCGAAAACTTTAAAACAAGACATAAAGACTCGCTGGAACTCCATTTATATAATGCTCAATAGAATCAACGAAGTGAAGCAAGAAATAAAAAATATTTTGTTAAAGAAAGATGAATTGCACCGAATTTCCGACATTGATTTCAACTTGTTGGAAAAGCTACTTTTATTTTTAAAACCCTTCAAGGAATGCTCTGAAGAGTTAAGCTCCGATAAAGAGCCTACCATTCATATATTCACACTGTGGTCAGAAAAACTAATAAAACATTGTAGTACGTCTACTTTTGATTCGGAGGTTATAACGGAGCTTAAATGTGCTACACTAAACTCTTTAAAAAAACGATTTATGTCTACAACAGTTCATTTAGTCGACGTGTTTCTTAATCCGCCATTTAAAAAACTTAATTTCTTATCTGATGAGCAAAAACAGCATGTCCTTAACACTGTCAAGAGTATGGCTTTAGAATTTTTTGAAGGTGATAAGTATTATGCTATTTCAGAAAATGTTGCCCTTAATACAGGAGAGCAAAAGTTCGGCGAGTTTTTAGATGATAATTTTAGAAAAAAAATTAAAAAGGAAAGGAGTCTTATAGAAGTCGAAATTGAAAAGTATTACAATTCATCTTTGGCCCCAGGGCAGAGTGTTTTAGAATTTTGGCAAAATGCCAAAGAAATGGATTTGTTAAGAACATTAGCTAAAGCCGTATTAGCAATTCCAGTTAGCTCGGCAACCAGCGAGCGTATTTTTTCTACGTCAGGAATAATATTAAATGAAAGGCGTACCAGGCTCTTAAGCAGTAACTTAGATAAGATTATATTTTGTATAAAAATATGTAATTTACGTTATTTTAAAACTCATGTACGCATTTTATACTTATTATCAATAAACAGAAAGAAAAAATTGTACTTATATTTTCATATATTAGTTTCCTGTTGGGCTGGGCTAGGCTGGGCTGGGCCTTTTCAAAAAATGATCGTGCGGGCTCGGGCCTTTTTTTAAAAATGAATTTCGTGCTTGTGCTGGGCTGGGCCTCATAAGTGAGGCCCATGCCCATCTCTACTTCTTATGCTAGCGAGGCAAGCCAATTATGGGTACATTTCATAAAAAGTCAAATATCTAAACTACTATGAAAACAAGACTGAAATGTGACTATGTGCCTGAAATGGAATGCCCAAGCAGATATAGGCCTAGGGCACAGAAACTTTCTAGAGAATTGGAAAATCGATGTACTTTTAAGACTTCCTGTGGAAGTGGAATATATTGGTGTACTACAAAAGACTCATCTCGCACTAATTCACGTCAATAAACTAAATTATTTATATGTCCAGCGTAAACAGGCGCTGGTTGTGACTTCGGCCATATTTTTTTTTCTCTAATCTATTAAATTTTATCTTTTAAACTTGAATCTTTTCGGAAAAATAAGACGAAAAAAGGACTTTGCTTCAAACAATACAACACAGATTACACCGTACACTTTCTGACCATAGTCTAATGACTGCATGTCATTGCCTGCTTGTGATGTATGAAGTGTAGTGTATTGTAAAGTTTTATTTTTTTGTTTAATAAATGTAAAAAAAGGAACAACGAAACAATTTAGAATGTTTTATTTTTGGCATAAACTTAAAAATAACTTTTTTTTTTTTTTTTAAATGAAGTGAAATAATCAGATGAAGAATTAAGGCAACAGTCGAATGGAATAAAAAATGAACAGAACAAGATCTTTTGAAATACTCTCGTAATCAGAATTAAATGAAGGTGCCAACATGCAAATTGTTGTTGAAGAGAACTTTAAATAATACCATTTTAGTTGGTTTTTTTTTGGTATATTTCGGAGGCACAATCGTCTTAATGAAAAACTGTTAACGACCTGTTTCTTTTTGTAGCTGCTGTTGCTGTTGGTGGTGTTTTGAGCTGTAAATAAAGTGCCGTTATTTTATTTCAATTTCGGAGACATCAATCATTGTTATTACATGTAGAAAAAGCTTGAATATTAAAAACTGAAAAAGATTTAAATTAAATTGTCGGCTTTAAAAACTAATTAACATGTCCGTAAGGCTGAATTTGAGGCTTTAATGTTATAAAATCTATTCAAAAACTTTCTTTGTCACAGGCTATATAGTTAATTATGCGTTAGAAGCTAATGAGAACCTCGAAAATGATTCTTTAAAATATATGTAGATCTAAATAATTTAATTCTCTATTAGAGATTAAGAAAGTGTTGAATACACACAGAATAAAACTCGCCAACCGAATTGTTCCACAGTTTTTATCAATTGTATGTTCATTCGTATCAACAGTAATTTAATAGCAGCGACCCACTTTCTATCTGAAAGTCAAACAACAACTATCCTATTGCTGGGAGTTTTTCCTTTTTTAAAAACTTAAAATAATACTCCGTGAAAGGCGTTTCGTTTACATCACCATGCAAATGGTGGAGTTCCATATAAGTGGTGTTTTTTAAGACCGATAGAACTCGAAATTATAAAAAACATCACTAAGAATTAATTTCTTGGCATTAACACATGAAAATGATTTCGGGCATATGATCGCTGCGTCTGTTCTTGTCGAAGCGCAGTCTGGACGTCCAATTTTTGGCCACTTTTTCGAGCATTGCTGGGCGTATATCAAGAGTAACAACAAGAGTGTTGGCCTCCAAGGCGTCAATTGTTGCTGGTTTATCAACATAAATCAGTGACTTCACGTAGCCCCACAGGTAATAATCGAGAGGTGTCAAATCGCGGTACCTAGGAGGCCAACTGACAAAATCAATTTATCGCCAAATTTTGATTTCAATAAGTCAATGGTTGCGGTCGCCGTTGGAATGTAGTTTTATTTTGTTGAAACCACATCGCGCCCGGAACAATGTTATCCACATTTTCAAAAAAAATTCATCGATCATGGTGCAGCAATGATCTCAATCGACCATAACGCGTGCTCCGGCTTAATTTTTAAAAAAATAAGGCCGATGATGCCACCAGCGTGTAAACCGCACCAAACGTGAATTTTTCTGGATGTAATAAAGTCTGTCTGAGTCAATTTTGTTTATTAATAAACCGTTTAAGCCAAAAATTAACATCATCGCTGAACACAATTTTGCGATAAAACATCGAGTCAGTTTCCAACTGCTCTAGACGCCTATAATGGTCTCGCAGCTATACTTCCTGCACCAACTGGATCTTTCACGGATGCAGGTCAGGGTCTTTGTGAAAAATTTTCCACGTAGTGGACGAAAAAAACCCTAATTCCTGCGACCGACGCAGAATCGATCTTTCATTTAAAGTGGCGATAATCTCTTCAGCACGTACATTCCTTCCTAGAACTATCATTTATTTAGCATGGAGCCTCTGGAAAGATTATATTGGATCCACAGCATCGAATATACATTTTGGTCTCTGCTATTAAGGAGTGAGATCGAAAAAACTTCACATATATAAAATGTAATAATAAGGGCACCATTGAACTTAGAGTTTTTATTATTTTTTTTTGTTCTTTTTTTATTTAATTGAAATCTACATATTATTATGTGAAGGTAAGTTTTAGTTCTCTTTTTAAGCAATATGCGCACACGGAGAAGTATGAAAATAGGCATAGTTATAGTTCATATGGAGGAGAAGCTAAGAGTGATAAAATTTATGTTTAATCTGTCTTAAAAATATATTAAATTAAATAAAATAAAATATTTATAATAACTAACAGATTCCAGCCCTAGAAATTCGAGTGCAAATTCTGGATATTTTATTTTTTCATTAAATAAAGACCCTAAAGGTATGCTAATCAATTATAGCCAATTCACAAATCAACACAAAAAAACAAACACATTTTTATTACAAACACATTAACAAATTTAATAAACAATTGTATAATTTTTTGTATGTGTTTGTTAGTAGCAACTTTAAATGCAATTTACTCAAAATAAAGGAAAAAATTTAAAAATCTGTAAATCTGCAAAACGGCTAAAAAGAAATATCTTTCAAATAATATACGTTTGGTCAAAATCGGGATAAAACGGTAGAACAAAACATCGATCACAAGAAATCGCCTAGCCTATTAATATTATAGTTTCGTTACACCCTGTTAATGCGAATGATTTAAATTATATATCAGACGCTCTGTGTTGAAATGTGAATTGCTAAAATTGATTAACATACCTTTAGGCTCATTTAGACATTCATAAATTTTTTTATATATATATAGATTAAAAGAACATTGGAGGACAAAAATTGAATCAAAAACAAGTAAGAAAATTATAGTCGGTCTAGACCGACTATACGATACCCTATACCATGCGTTTAGAAACTCTATCTCTTAGGCCCAACTAACTGGACATTGAAAATAAGCAAAAACCAAATTTGAGTGGGATTTTTATTAATTTTTTTTTGGCTGCAGATATGAAAAAGTTCATATCGGATGATATATCTATATGGGGACTAGGTCCAAAAATGGACCGATCCTGATCATGTTTGGTAAAGTCTCTTTTATTTTGCAAAAATATATACAAACAAAATTTGAGAAGAATCAGTGCAATATTTTTGTTTTTAATAGATTTAAGTGAAGATCGGGAAGCAGCTCTATATGGGGCCAAAAGGATCATTTTTGAACTACTCATTAATGGATGTAATGAACGCATATAAGCCCAATTTGAGTAAGATCTATATGACAATTTTGATCTTATGGCAATTTATGTCGATTTCATAGGGGTAATTTGTATGGGGGCTAGGTCTTAACATGAACCGATTCTCACCAATTTCAATAGCGTTCATCCCATGGCCGATGGAAGCTTACATACCAAATTTCACCAAAATATATTCATATTTGCGACCTGCAGTTTGATTACAAGGTTTACATGGACACACAGACGGACGGACGGACATTGTTAAATCAACTCAGAAAGTGATTCTGATTCGATCGGTATAATTAAAGATGGGTCTAGGTCAAATATTTTTGGTTGTTACAAACAGCAGCACAAAGTCATTATACCCAAACCACATAGTGGTATAGGGTATAAATAATGTTTCCTAGAATTTGCACTCGAATTTCGAGTGCTGGGCTATACTAGTTATATTAAAGCTTACAAAAAAGATGACTTATTTAGGCCTATCACTACTTGTGTACTTGTGAATATTTTCCGGAAATCCTTCCATTTTTTAGTGGTTTCTGTCGCTTTCTTGGAACAAATAGTCAATCACTGTTTAAAGTTTTCCCCATTTGGCAAACTCCTTTAAGCTCTTCAACTCCCTTTGCCCAATGTCTCTCCATTAGTCTAAGCTCCAGACAGTTTCGAGGATTTGGTACAAAACCCGTGTTTTTGTTCTTGTACCAATCAAGAGCTTTCTTATCGTAGTGACAAGATACCAAATCGGGCCAAAAAATATGTGGACCTAGTGTTGGCTTTGCAAACACTCCTTAATATAAATTTCGGTATTGAGCCCGTTGCAACAAATGGCTTGTTTCTTTTGCCGCAACTGTATATTGCTTGGCATACCAGGTACTTTTTTTTTAAACTTTGTCTGCTTTTGGGTCCTAAACTTGTCTTCAACATTTCCGCGAGCATTATTAACACAAAAATTTTGACCTGGAAGCATTCAAAATTCTTTCAGTTCTATATTTTTGCAATCTTAAATCTTTACAGCGATCCTTTTTGGAACTTTCTGGACTTAGTGTGTTTTTAAACCTACACTTGGTTTAACTTTTCACACCAAATATTTCGAGCATTGGGTTGCCTTTCTACCGGATATGCTGATAGCTCTTTTCAAAATGCCTTACAAATATCATATGGACCTTTCTCTCTTCCCGGATCAGGTTTCCTATCAATGATGATATGCTTCTGTTACCTTCTAATAACTTTGGAAACAGTTTGTTGGCAAACTTTTGATTCTTTGGCCAACTTTTTGTAGGACCAAGTTGGATTTTGAAAATCTATATATGTGACCCGGTCTATGAAAAGGTGGCCTATGACTCAAAAAATTATTTTTCACTTTTATTTTGCTTCGGATAGTTTTTGAGACGCTCTTTCACATGGTGTAAATCAGAAAGTCCTAACTAGCTTAGAAGTGTACTAAAAATGTAGAGAAAGAAGAGCACAAATGAAAGAAAAACAGAATTTTATTGAAAATCGAGAATCAGGATAATACATGGAATTGAAAATGAAAAAAAAAGGATTGAACGCTACAAAAATGATTTGACCAAAAAAACAAGCTATTTTGCACAAAAAATATTTATTTAGCAATATGTAGTAGTCCTTGTTGATACCTTTGAAACCTCGTTTTTTTTGAATCTTCTTCTGTAGATGAGGACTTACGTTTTCTTGATTTTTTTATTGGAGTTGAATTCGCAGGTTTCTTCAGTTTTTTATTTTTTGGATCGTGATTTGACGATGCAGCTATAGGTTTCGGTTTCTGTTTCGACGATGAAGCTACAGGTTTTGAGGATGAAGCCTTGGGTTCCTTCGATGCCACTTTTGTGGCTGGTAAAGCATCTTCAGATTTTTTTGATGGGATTTTTTTCGATGGCAATGGAGCCAAAATATCCGCATTCATGGAATCTGAAACCAAGCTTCTGAGATTCTGATAAATGTACCACTGACGCTGCAGAGATAAACCAACTGGTTGGATAAATTCGGGCATGTTGTCATCAACTGGGATTAATGACAGTTGAAATGATTCAACATCCTCGCTGTCCACAAATTGATACCAACATCATCGAAAGAATCATCATCATTCTCTTCATTTTCACGAAAATATTTTTGAAAAACCTCGTAAAATTCTTCATCGACAGACATTATTCACTAGTTAATAAAGGAAAAGACCAACAGAAACAATTACACCAGCGAGATAACGAAAAAAAAAAACTGACGAAATGCATTGTTTATCTTTAACAGCTGATTTTTCGAAATTTTGTTTTTGAGTCATAAGCCACCTTTTCATAGACCGGGTCACATATATGTATATCAAGTAAGAAAATTATAGTGGGTCTAGACCGACTATTCGATATCCTATACCTATCTCTTCGATCCAACTAATTGAATATAGGAAATAAGCATAATCCAAATTTGAGCGACATTGTTATTAATGTTTTTGGCTGCAGATATGAAAAAGTTCATATCGGATGCTATATTTATATGGGGACTAGGTCGAAAAATGGACCGATCCTGACCATATTTTGTAAGGTCACTTATATTTTGAAAAAATTTGTACAAACCAAATTTGGGAAAAATCTGTGCAATATTTTTGTGTTTTGATAGATTGAGGTGAAGATCGGGAAGCAGCTCTATATGGGGCCTATGACTAAGAATTGTCCTATTGGGATTATTTTTAGACTACTGATTAATAGATATAATAAACACATACTAACACAATTTGACTGAGATCTATATGATAATTTGGATCTTATGGCAATTTCCAAATTTCATTAAAATATATTCATATTTGTGACCTGTAGTTCGGTTACAAATTTACATGGACACACAGACGGACAGGCTAAATCGCGTCAGAAAATGATTGGGAGTCGGTCGGTATATTAAAAGATGGATCTAGGTCAAATATAATGGTATAGGGTATAAAAATTATTGGACCAATTTTAATGAAATTTTCAGGGATTCTTCAGAATAGGCTGGCGGGTGACACTGTGATTAAAATTTAGATGCAATATAAAAACCAGATGTTTTCTTAGGACCGGCAACGTGGACTGGGCCCAGCTGGTATTTAATAATTTTAGCACGAAGTTCTGTTTCGTCACTTATTTTAATCAACCTAACAACATTAAGCATAATAAATGACTTAAAAATAAAAAAAATCAAATAATACTTGTGAAAAAAGCGAAGAGGATAAACGTGTGTTAGGATTTTTTCGAACTGACTCTTTTTATAAAGAAAAAACCAAGAGTGAAATGAGGCCTTTAGCAGGGTTTATGTGCGGGAACTTAAGGCTGAATAACTCGTGGAAATAAAGAATAAGGAAAGGGCCAACGTATTAAGTGGTCTTTCAGTCCTGGACTTATAGAAACACGTCGTGACTTTAAAAATAATAAAGGAAAAGGTCTTTAATTAACTAGTGAATTAACAAAGTGAGTGACTTAAGATTTCTATCATTTAATTTTCGATAAAAATCTAATCTATTTTAACAACGACATCTCTTTTAATGAACACATTTCTCAAAAAAAAAAAAAAGAAAAGACGGTAAAAAAAACCTCAACAGGAACAACAACACCATTTGTAGGCATAACACTTTCCGCATATTTATAACTTTGGAAGTACTTGTGTAAGTGTACAATATTACGTTAAGATGTGGCACAAACCAAACTACAACAACACTGAGCTTACTTATATTGTTATTGTTTAATTTGATGTTGTTTTAAGTGAATCGCTAGTAAGAGGCGCGCGCGTATTAAATGATCTTCACGACCTCTGGTACCACCAAAAACGACAACAACAACAACAACATTAAAGTAAACGCCTTGTGCTAGAAACAAAAAAAAATATGAAACAAAAACTTTGTTTTAAATAAATTTTAAAAAGAAATATTTAAAGAAAAGAGCTGAAATCTGAGTCCAATACAAAACAATGAGTTTTTTTTCCCGTTCACATTTAACAATAAGAGGTAGGAAAACATTACACTATACACAACACTAAACATTAAGAAATGAAAAAAAAAAACATAAGAAATGATATCGAATACAAGTGACCATATCACCACAATACATACGATACGATGCGATACTTACACCACACAAAAATACTTAGTACATACTTACATGCAATATTTGCCTTAAGGTATTCATATGTGTACAGTAGACAAGAGGTTTTTTTTTCTTTTATTTACATTTTATAAGTTGGATGGTACCCCATCAACACAACAACAACAACAACACCAGAAACTAAACAAATCCGTAAATTGGACAAACAAAATTAAGACAATTTTTAGTGGGTTCCTGCTTTAGAAAAAAATTATGGTGTATCGAAAGCGACTACCAGATGAGCTACAGTATTTTACAAAAAGCTTATCCAAACGGTTTGATAGTTTTATAAAGAAAAACTAAGATTTTATAGAAGTTTTTAAAAATTATGTATATTAAAATAATTTGAACTCGTTTTAATATTCAGAAATATTCAGAAATTATTTCTGATAGTCAGCCAGCTCTTATGGTGCACCTTAACAGATTTACTCTGATCTGAATTCCCTGGCATCGCGAACTAAAGGGAAATGAGATCGCAGATGAACTAGCCAGATTGGTCTCCCCTATTTCTAAGACGGAACTTGAATCCTATTGTGGGCTAAATTGCTCTGTTATAATGTCCTATTTAGGGACACTGTATATACTTTCAGATTTCGAGTTTGACATATCTTGGAAGGCCTTAGCCAGTCCCGTTCATATGAAGGGAGTACATTGAACCACACCAGGACTGATTGAAGGTTATAACGGGACATTACAAATTGAACTATCACTTATATAACATTAACCTGGCTACCTCGGTTCTGAGTCGACTATACCCTGAAGATAGATGCTTTCTTCGCCATCTTCTGTGCTTAGATTTATAACAAACGTAATTCAGAACCTGGAAAAATTCAGGATCCAGGTCACAAAAGATCCAAATAGGTGATAAATCTAAATCTTAAAAAAAAATAATATCCCCAATGTTTGGGGATGAGAGCAATTCAGATAATCGAAAATTCCGGATAATTGAATGTTTCTTTAAAACTAGAAATTTTACCAGAATTTCGCTTTATTTCATTATGTTTTAGGATTCTCGTTTATCTTATTAAAAAAATTTATGAAAACTAAAGTCAGTCCGTCTGGCCGTTCTATCCGGCTGATTTTCCTTATTTTTTTTTTAAAGAAAGGTATTTAGACACGGATATGTCATCAATTATTGAAATTTACTCAACTCTCACCTTACTCAAGTTATACTCAAAAGCGATTCCTCCCTGTACATTTCTTATGGGACATATTCACTCAAGGAATTCGAATTCTCATAGCTCCTCTTCTAATGAATGGATCTTGATCGCTTTTTTTTGAGCTATTAACTGCTTAAATTCGTTGAGCTTGAGGAAAGTTATACGTGCACAATTAACTTTACATTCAATTTTTTCAAGATTTTTTCAATATTTTCCTTCACTCAAACCTCTATAACAAGAGTTCTTATTAACGTAGGCTGTTGACACAAGACTAAGAACACTCAGTGGATCAAGCTCTTTCTTTTGAGCTATTAACTGTTTAAATTCGTTGAGTTTAAGGAAATTTATGCGTGCACAATCAACTTTACATTATGCAACACGAAAGTTAACGTACAGATTTCATTACAATAATTGCATAACACATACCCTGAGTTGAATTGCGAATTGCCAAAAATTTTAATACATTTAGGTGGCATACAAGGTGGCCCTTATTTCTGTGTGTTCAGCAAATATTTATAATGAAACAAACTTAATGAATTAGATAGATTAAAAAACATTGTAAGAAATAAATGAATGATAAAATAAAATTTCCTAGAATTTGCACTCGAATTTCGAGGGCTGGGCTCTGCTAGTTTATTTTAAATTTATGTACCAGAAATTAATTTTTTTACACATTAGTTCATCAATTTATTTTTCTGTGAATCGCCGAATAATAAAATAAATAAATTCTCGTGTGAAAGAGAAAAAAGCAAAAAAATGTCCTAAAAATTAATATTACAGTTAAGTGAGTGTTCTGGTTAATTGGATGCCAGTTTATTGGAATCGGACTTTTACGGTAATTGGAAGATCTTTCAATTTTAATTTTATCAAGCTCTGTCAATACTTCAATTAAATCTTGGGTTATTTTTTCAATAATTTCAATTATCAAATAACGCAAAAACCTTAGAAGTACCTCGATATCTAGTTCTCAGTATTTTCGACCTGAATAGTAATTTATTTAAAATCGTAAATTTATAAAAGATACTTTAATCTGATAATATTTTGCCTAACAATTTATAGCTTAGCAAAAATATTATAAAGTTTCATATAACTCAAAAAAATACATGATCTTAAATTTGGCGTTTTTCTATTTTCTGTGTTCATTAAGAGCCTCACCCAGTATGGTTGTGTATTGTAGCAACTGTCGACTTCGACCGACCTTTAATCTTTGAATTGAGTCGTTAAATTATTTCAGTTGTATCGTTTCAAAATATTAAATTATTAAAATCTTTGATGATTGAAATTGTCAATTTCGTAAACTTTAAAAATGTTAATACTTTAGGGCAAGTTTTTTGGGTCAACAGTTAAATTTAGTTTAATTAAACAAGTTTGGAAGTTATAAGAAGTTACAAAAACTAGGCCAAAATGATTATAAAATGCAAAAAATAGCACATTGGAAAAATTTAAGACTCTTTTTATATAGCAAAATCCTAATATATTAAGAGTATAAGAAGACAAGACTCACCAATTATTGAAAAATACCAAGTACAGGGTGGCGCACGTATCATACTGCATTTTGTTTTTATATCCTATACCACTATGTGGTTTGGGTTTAATGACTTTGTGCTGCTGTTTGTAACTACCAAAAATACAAAATACTTGGCCTAGACCCATCTTTTATTTTACCGATCAACTCAGAATCACTTTCTGAGTCGATTTAGCGTTGTCCGTCCGTCCGTCCATCCGTCCGTCCGTCTGTCGGTCTGTGGTCCATGTAAACTTTGTAATCAAACAACAGGTTGTAAATATGAATATATTTTGATGGAATTTGGTATATGAGCTTCTATCTGTCGTAGGATGAAACGCTATTGAAATTGTTGAAATTCGGTCCATGTTCAGACCTAGTCCCCATACAAATGACCCCTATGAAATCGACATAAATTGCCATAAGATCCAAATTATCATATAGATCTCAGTCAAATTGGGTTTGTATGTGTTTATTATATCCATTAATCTGTAATCCAAAAATAAACCCTATAGGATAAGTCTTAGTCATAGGCCCCATATAGAGCGGCTTCCCGATCTTCACTAAAATCTATCAAAAAACAAAAATATTGCACAAATTTTTCTCAAATTTGGTTTGTATATATTTTTTCCAAAATATAAGTGACATTGTCGGTCCATTTTTTGACCTAGTCCCCATATAAATAGAGCATCCGATATGAAATTTTTCATATCTGCAGCCAAAAAATTAATAACAATGCCACTCAAATTTGGTTTATGCTTATTTTCTATATCCAATTAGTAGGACCGAAGAGTTAGGGTCTCTAAACAATGGTATAGGCTATCGTATAGTCGGTCTAGACCGACTATAATTTTTTTACTTGTTCTGTGTGAGTAATCACCTTATTTTTTTAATTGGTAGTTTGCTATTTAGATTAATTAAAATGAATGCTTGGGATATCGAAAAGAGGAATTGGATAATGCAGCGGTAACATGCTCTGCAGGCCTTCATTTCCTGTCCAAAGGGATTTTAGGTGGGAGTTTGGCGGCACTTCCCCGAGTAGATGGACCATTATGAGTCTGGTAAACATATTTGCCGAATATGGAAGCATCGCACGAAGACTGTACCATCGGATCTCTATGTTCGGGTTCAAGACACAATGGCTGCTGTATCATCGTCAAATCAGGCAAATCCAAGCGTTTCGACTTCGAAATTTGTAAATTGGAATTAGCAAACGGTCATTACAACGGATAATTCCTAATGACTAAAGTTGTTTTCGTACAAAGTCCAAATTACAAGCAAGTTAAACCCTCTGAATTTGCCTATACACCTGGAATTTTGCCAAAAAAAGATTGAAATGGCTGAAGAAGACAACAGCTTGATAAATTGCTTGTTTATGATGAGGCCAATTTTGATCTAAACGGCAATGTAAACAAGCAAAATTGCCGTATATGGAGTGAATCTAATTCACAAATACTCCATGAGACGGAACTGCACCTAGAACGAGTCGCTGTGTGGTGCGCAGTTTCATCAAGGTGCATATGGGTTTGTTAATAAATAAAATTGCCGCATATGAAGGGAGACCAATCAATACAAGACGCTACAGACTCCATTACATCCAGAAAACCGATGTTGGCATCAGCCAACTTTACTTCTTCAAAAATGAAAGAGATCGTTATCGCACCATGGTCAATGACTTTTTCTTTGAAAATATGGATGACATTGATCCGGGCGAGATGTGGCTCCAACAGGAAATCAAAATTTTACGATAGGTTGATTTCGAGAAATAGACCTGTCTATTGGCCTTTAAAGTCGTAAGATTTGATTTTATCTACTTTCACTCGATAACAAAAACATGGTTGTGAAAGTTAAAGTTCATTTTTTGAATTAATAGCCAATTTTGATGGATTTTGCCCTGCATGCGTTGGTTTCAAATGTACCAAAATCATAATGGACTAAAGTCTTAGCTCTTAAAAAATAAAGTAGTTGAGTGTTAAGCTATTTGAGATTCAAAAAGTGCCATAGCGCCGTCTTTAGTTGAGTTGCTACCACACTAATAACTTATCAAATTTCGCACCTGTACCTCTAAAGTGAGTCAACTCAAAATTTACAAATTTTCAATAGAGGCAAAAAACGCTTTTTTTAATATTTACTATAAAATTTAAAAACAGTTGTTTCATTGTAAAGAATTGCGAAAATTAAGTATACAACAGTAGTTGTTTTTGCGATTTTTTCAGCGATCATCAAAAATAATAATTTTTTTGGGTGCAACTCAAAATAGTCTTTTTAGTGGATTCTAAAGAAGCTGCGCTTATAACACAAAGTGGGTTACAACTGTTTTTTATTTGCAAAAGACTAGAAAAACCGATGTCAGATTTTTACAGTTGATGGATATGATCACTGTGTATCGTTTTCTTGCAAAAAGTGAAAATTGAAAAATTTTGAGTTGACTCACTTTAAAGGTACAGGTGCGATTTCATAAAGTTTCAGAACTCTCACTAGCATATCTGTATGATATTTAATATTTACTAGTCCTATCTAGCCAATTATTTTTTTCTCGACAACTCACATTTAAAACCTAGGGACCCGCACAAAGTTTCAAAGGTATCACTATCACAGTAATTCAGATATATGATGATAAATTTTTCTTTGTACAGGATTTTGCACACCCAGTTTTTAGACGTAGCCCATTTCTTGCTCTACGACATGTGTCAGTATGCAATAAAATTTCCGAAGCATTAGCTATTATATTACACCAGATATTTTACTTTGTAGGGGGCGAGGCCATTAATCGTTTATATTTAACGACTGTGGCAAATTTCATCGTCATTTGTTTAATAGTGACACTCGTTTCTGTAAACAACTGAAAGTGAATTTGCAGAGATGTTGTTGATGTCGTTGAAGGCCTTCTTTGATAAGGCTATGTTAAAGAGTAATGTTTATAACAGTTCCAAGAAGGCAGAGAAAGCATTGAAAATAAAAAATGAAACAGAAAAAACATCAACCGATGAACAACGCTTAAAAGAAACCAAAGATTTGGTGCTGAAAAAATCGTCGATTGTCAATTAGCGACCTTACAATACTATAGGCATTTCAAAAGGATCAGTCAATACCATTTTAGAAAATATTTTGAAAGTAAAATGAATTGCATCATTACATTTTGGAACATTTTTGGGGTCATTGTCCTTGGGGGTGGGTCAGAAATTCCAGCTATAACTCAAGAACCATTGATGATTTCTCATTTCATAATTCAGCAAAATTATAGCTAAGGCTTAAATAAATAATTTATCTTAATATATCTATATGCAAAGTTGGAAGAAGAAAAAAATACTGATGTATTTTTGATTTAATATTAAAAATATCTCTCACGCATATATCTCTTCTACTCTACTAATGACTAATAATCATACGTCCTGAATACATTATGTTATTATGAAAAAGGGGAAAAACTAAATTTTTTGAAGACTTCATTCGATTAAATTAGTCCATAAATTTTTTGAAGCTATTTTCTGAAAAATGAATTGAGAAATCTTTAAACAGACATCACGTTTAGGGAAAAATATCTATAATATTAATAGGCTAGGCGATTTCTTGTGAGTGATTTTTTATCCCGATTTTGACTAAACGTATTTTATTTGAAAGGTATTTCTTTTTAGCCATTTTACAGATTTACAGATTTTTAAATTTTTTCCTTTATTTTGAGTAAATTCCATTTAAAGTTGCTACCAACACATACATAAAATTATACATGTGTGTGTTTATTAAATATGTTAATGTGTTTGTAATAAAAATGAGTTTGTTTTTTGTGCTGATTTCTGAATTGGCTATAATTGATTAGCATACTTTTAGGGTCTTTATATAATGAAAAAATTAAATTTCCTAGAATTTGCGCTCTAATTTCGAGGGCTGGAATCAGCTAATATAATATAAATACACTGACCTAGTACTTTTCCCATGACTTGGAATTTCTCACCCCTATTATATTAAGGGTGAAGCAAGAGCAGGTGATGTTAATAGTTTTCTTCGATTATCATGATGTGGTGCATTATGAATTTCTACCGCTGGACCAAATTGGTAACAAAGAACATTTTTCTAGTGTTATATCTGATTTGCGTGAAGCTGTTCGCTAAAAGAATCCACAATTATAGGCAGACAACTGATTTTGAACCACGATAATACGCCGTCTCACAATGTATTTGTCTTCGAAACCATTTCGCAGCAAAGTCGACTCCTATTGTTTCATAACTATCATATTTGCCTAATTCAGAAACATGTGGCTGGTTGTACAAAAAAAACACTCCACAGCCACCGATTTGGATCGATTGAGGAGATAAAAGACGAAAAGCTGTGCGCTTTGAATGCGACTTTAACAACTGTTTCTGAGATTGGAAAAACGTTGGCATTAGTGTATTGTATCGAAGGGGGAGTACTTTGAAGGCAATGAAATTGATTTGGAATAATATATGAAGATTAGTCATTCTACAACTTAAGTCACATTTTCATTAGAATACAGTTTAGAACCCCAGTTTGAAAAGAACGGTATTTTTATTAGGTAACTCTTGATTCTTTGCTTCTTTGCAGCTATGACCGCCCCGTGCTTAGATACGATCAATAAGTCCGTGAATTTTCGAACTTCCCTCGTAGTCATATGAAATGCAATACTGCTCCCATCAAGCAACACCTGTTAGTAGACTACTGTAAAATTTTGAGCAAGTTGCGTCATTTACTTTGCGTTTAAAAGCTGTTCAAAACATACAACCTCGTGGTTTTTTTAAAATAGAAAAAAGTGAATTTCGTTGTGTTCGCACAAATACAAATGACGCTAACCGTTCTGGACGGCCAATTGAGGTCAATACACCCGAAAATGTCGAAAAAATCCACGATATGGTGTTGGCCGATCGAAGAGTAAAACAGCGTGAGAAGGTTGATGCCATAGGCATTCCATAAGGCATTGTGGTTTGGTTTTAAATTATCAGTTGGGTTTAAGAAAGCTGTCTGCAAGATGGGTGCCGCGTTTGCTCTCAATTGACCATAAACGTTATCGCTTCTCAATGGCAGAGTTCCATGAGTTCGGCTACGAATTAGTACCTCATCCACCATATTCTCCGGATTTAGTCCCCAGTAACTATTTCCTACTTCCAGACCTAAAGAAATGGCTTGGTGGGAAGATATTTAGCTCCAACGATGAAATTAATGATCAAAAATGCCTATTTTATGGACCTCGAAAAATCCTATTTTTTGGAAGGGATACAAAAATTGGAGAAACGTTGGACTAAGTGTATTAAGCTAAAAGGAGATTATGTTGAAAAATAATTTTTTTTTTTGCAAAAAAAAAAAAACTGTTTCATTCTAAAAGTCACAGATTTATTGATCCGCCCTCGTAGGTAACACCAGGTGTTCCAAAAATCTAAAAAGTGCTTACTTTTCCCTGACAGTAAGCACTCTTTTACGAATAGAACATAGTATATTTCACTATATCTTAAATTTTGATTCGTCCGACCATAGCACATTTGAGAAATTTTCTGCTGTTACATGTTGAGCATTTTTGCTATTTAAATTTTTTTTGTTGAATTCCAGACTTGGAAACTGTTCAGCTCTGACTGCTAAAGACATCTCCTTACATTTCTGGAAGAGATATTTTTCTGGTGGTTTCGAGCATGACTGCAGCGAAATTCAAAGAAGCCAATTTCATATTTTTCAACACATTGGGAGAGAATTTTCGGTCTGCATGATATGCGGACCAAATCGGGAACAGTTGATCATACTGCAATTGGCTCCTCATCTAGATCAAAGCGGGGGCAAATAGGAAAAATTTACAAAAAAGAAAAATCCATAATTGCCGCAGATTCACTCCTAGAGGGATAAAATGTAGGACCGACCCCCTTAATGTTTCCTGCCAGATATGTTTTCTAAACATACATACCCCCTAACCCCATTCCTTAAGGAAGCTCCCATACAAAGTTTAAAATTCCATTAGTTTTCCACCCTCAATTTTTTCTAGAACATACATACCCCCTCTTCTATCATTAATGGAGCTCCCATACAAAATTTACAGCACATAATAGAAACATATAGACGAAACAGTCCCATATCTGCCTAGGAGTCAATCATAGGGGGGTAAAATTTATGACCGACCTTCGTTAGTTTTTTTGTTCCCAACATTGTTTCAAAACACGCCTGGCTCTTATCTCCAATTACAAATATGGTAGTTTTATGAAATTTTTAAATTGGGCCACTACAGCGCCTAGGATGACACTAGGGTCACTTAATTTTTCCACACAAAAATTTTTTTCTAACATTACCCACCCACCTCCTCCCATACGAAATATAAATTTCTTATAAATTTTTTCATAAAATAAGCTCCTATTAATTGAGTTGAATAGATTACAAAAAACATGCTCCTATGCTGATTATGTATTTCCAGTTTTTACTGCTGCACTTGTAAAGTATTATTTTCGCGAATTTATAAGAAGTTGTCAATCTTTCAGCCGATCCCAGGTACCAAAAATGTCACCGCGGTTGTTATAGAAAAAGGAATAATGCATAATGCATGTTGATTCTTGTAGTAAAAATTTGCATTTTTTGCGGATATATAACAAATATTGATTCTAGAAATAAAACGCAGGTATCGAAAATACCCAACCACCATAATTACTTTGTAGGAGAGGGTAATAATAAATTCATATACTTCTACGTCAAAGGGGGGTTTTACTACAGGTGTTATCATTTACTCTTATTGTGTCATAATTCGGAAACGGATGAAAATATTCCTAACCACAATTTCAGCCCGCCAAGAGCAATTAGTCATACTCGATGTTTTTGTTCAGAAAATATCCAGGTTTAAACACAAGTGAATTAAATGTTAACATTTTCATTGCAACACTTTACCTGAAAGCTTGGTTTAGCACCGCTAGAGCAACCGAAGCTCCGAATAATGATTTAAACTTTTTGAAAGCGATTATATTTCAATTGATCAGATTGTGTCTCAACGACTACTAAAGAGATTCTGTGCACATCTCTAATAACTCACTAATGAAGAAAGTGTTGCTCTTGCGTTGTTTGATTCGAACAAATCCTGCAACATTAAGCGTATAAAGGCAAATGCAGTTTGCATTTTTGAAGAAGATAAAGAGAAGAAGCATAAAAGAAGAAGATAAAGTACAAAGAATCTTCCGAAAAAGACAGCGAAAAATAAAGCGTATTGAATGATATTGATGAAGGAGATGATGATAGCCAGGATGACGGAGAAAATGATTTAGAGAACAGCAATGACAGCAGAAATCCATATCGTGTTCATTGAGTAAATGTTGTTGGCTTCGAAGGTGTATAAAATTTACCTTGACATTAAAAGAAGTGCATAAAGAACTCTTGAAGAAAGATTTGAGTCATTACGTCACGACCGAGACAATAAGAGTTTTCGTATGCTTCGGCTTATCAACAGACTTTATTGGTACCGATCTAGAAACATGGGAACAGCGCGAAGCACTAGAAATTCTACATAAATTACATTGTTCTAAGCGAATTTGCCGAAAGAGCCGTGAAACAAATAGAACACTCTAGCAATCTCTTGTGCCGTAACGTGTCGAAAATCGAAACATTTTTCAAATCCATGATAAAAAAAAGTTACAATAACATAACAAATTAATAATCTAACCCATAAATCTAACTTATTAAAACTCTTTCTTTCCTTATGCATATGAGTTTTGAATATCTCCGCGACTGTGCGTGACTGTGTGTGACTATCTTAAAATTAATCCTTGGCCACAACAAGTCTATGGATAAAGTTTCAGACCCATCGGATGAGGTGAAGTGGGATTTTAATATCTCCGTGACTGTGCCTGATTATGTTAAAGTTAATCTTTTTTCACAGCAAGTCTATCGACCAAGCTTTAGATCGATTGGATAAGGGAAAATGGGTTTTAAATCACACCGTGACTGTGCGTGACCATGCATGACTGAGCGTGACTAACTCAGAGTTAATCTTTTTTTACAGCAAGTGTATGGACTAAGTTTGAGATCGATCGGATGAGGGAAAATGACATTTAGGTCACTCCGTGACTGTGCGTGATCATGCGTGGCTGTGCGTGACTATGCCTGACTGCGCGTGACTATGTCGAAGTTGATCTTTCTTTACAGAAAGTATATCGACCAAGTTTCAGATCGGTCGGATGAGGGTAAATGACATTTAGATCACTCCTTGACTGTGCGTGACCATGCGGGACTGTGCGTGACTAAGTCATAGTTAATCTTTTTTTCACAGCAAGTGTATAGACCAAGTTTCAGATCGATCGGATGAGGGGAAATGACATTTAGGTCACTCCGTGACTGTGCGTGACCATGCGTGACTGAGCGTGACTAACTTAGAGTTAATCTTTTTTTTACAGCAAGTGTATGGACTAAGTTTGAGATCGATCGGATGAGGGTAAATGACATTTTGATCACTCCGTGACTGTGCGTGACCATGCGTGACTGTGCGTGACTAATTCAAAGTTAATCTTTTTTCACAGCAAGTGTATGGACCAAGTTTCAGATCGGTCGGATGAGGGGAAATGACTTTTAGATCACTCCGTGACTGTGCGTGACTACCCCAAAAATTAATGTGTAGTCACGACAAGACTATGGGCCAAGTTTCAGATCAATTGGATAAGGAGGATTGGGGTCCACCCATGGCAGACAGACAGACAGAGAGTATGAGTTAAAAGAAAGAGTTTAAAAACCAAATCAAACTTCTCAATTTCATAAAACAATTTGCATTGTGTATGGGAGCCCCTCTTAAGATGGGGGGTCGGTCACATATTTGACCAGTCTAGGGACACTTTTTCCTCTATATATTTCTAGTTTGTACTGTAAATTTTGGATGGAGCCCCGTTAATGATAGGAGAGAGAGGGTATGTATGTTACAGAAAATATGTGTGGTTGAAAAATAATGGGAGTCGGTCATACATTTAACTCGTCTAGAGCCATGAAACTTTTTACAGTTTCATAAAATTTTAATCTTTGTATGGAAGCCCTCTTAACGAATGGAGATATGGGATAGGTATGTTTGAAAAACATGTTGCAGAAGAAAAACAAGTAAGAAAATTATAGTCGGTCTAGACCGACTATACGATATCCTATACCATGCGTTTTGAAACCCTATTTCAGGCCCAACTAACTGGACATTGAAAATAAGCAAAAACAAAGTTTGAAAAAATTTTGAAAAAGTTCATATCGGATGCTATATCTATATGGGGACTAGGTCCAAAAATGGACCGATCCTGACAATGGTTGGTAACGTCTCTTGTATTTTGCAAAAACATATACAAACAAAATTTGAGAAGAATCAGTGCAATATTTTTGTTTTTTAATAGATTTAAGTGGATATCGGGAAGCAGCTCTATATGGGGCCAAAGGGAGCATTTTTGGACTACTCATTAATGGATATAATGAACGCATATAAACCCAATTTCAGTAAGATCTATATGAAAATTTGGATCTTATGGCAATTTATGTCGATTTCATAAGGGTAATTTGTATGGGGGCTAGGTCTGAACATGGACCGATTCTCACCAATTTCAATAGCGTTCATCCCATGGCCGATAAAAACGAAATTTCATCAAAATATATTCATATTTGCGACCTGCAGTTTGATTACAAGGTTTACATGGACACACAGACGGACGGACGGACGGACGGACGGACATTGTTAAATCAACTCAAAAAGTGATTCTGATTCGATCGGTATAATTAAAGATGGGTCTAGGTCAAATATTTTTGGTTGTTACAAACAGAGCACAAAGTCATTATACCCAAACCACATAGTGGTATAGGGTATAATTAAGAGATGTCCGTCCTACATTTTGCCCCTCTGGGAGTAACTCTATGGCAGTTATGGAGTTTTTTTAAAATAAATTTAACTTTGATCTCGATGAGGAGTCACTTGCCCTTCTCCAACCCCCGCTGCTCCACAAAATTAGGGAGTCTAGTACACTATCCCATACCTAGTTTGTACGGAAGGGCTCTGAATAGGTGGAGTAGTTAGACAATTGGTACTGAAATTTTAATACCTTTATATGAGCTATCGAACTTTATCGGAGAGAACGGCCACAACTGTTAGAATATTCCAGATCCCAAGGACCTTGCCAAATCCAAAGAGCACTAAAACGCTTGAATTCGGTAAAAGAACATTTAGCCCACTTATAGAAGTGCTCACTGAGGATTGTGGAATAGAGCGAATGACCGAACATAAAGGTATCTTAGGAGTCAACTTCTGTAGGAGCTCCATGAAAGTGAAAGAGAAGAAGTCCGCGCAACATCCACAGTGTGAATACCCAGGACTGACGGAACGGTGCCTTAGATATCTAGGCCAAAGATTTTTTGATGCTCTAGGCTTCATAATAGATGTTCCACTGGGCCATCTTACGGATTTTATAGGGAATCCGGGTGGTTGTGGGCAAAAACATGGCGGAAAATTTACTTTTCTATGCTTTAATTTTTTTTACAAAATCCTATATTTCTTTTAAAGGCCACCGAGTGCACTCGCTTTCAAGCGGGCTACCCACCTAACCCTATATGAAATTAACTATCACATTATGGAACTAGATGCAGGGAACAAATTTTAACCTCCAAAACAAACCTTTTTTTTAAACTTCAAATCTAAATTTTTGTTAACCTTGACAAAAACGGATTTTCTCATCAAATTTGTTCATCTTTAAGGACCTCGTAAACATCATTTGCAACACACTCATATTCCTTAACAAAAGTAGGGTACACAAAAAAAAAAAAATGCAAATGCAATTCACACAATTGAATAAACCTCCCAAAAATAAAATCTTGCAGTAATTTATTTACAAAGTAATATATTTTTGGCTTTCTATAGGTACTTTTTGAAATGACTATATTTAAAAGCTCATTGGTAGCCAGTAATAGTGTTTATTGTGTTTGTAGTTTATGCGTTTTTCTCCACGAACATTTCGAATATTCGCGCACCAAACAGAATGGGCAGGCGTGATGGTTTTTTTCCTTACGATTTTTATTATGAGTATGTTGTTGCATATGTTGCACATTAGTTTTCTTATCTGTTAAGTTGTTGTTAATATTGCTGTTGGAGGATTTGTTATTATTACATTTGTTGCCGTAGTTGCTGCTGCTAATGTTTTATGTTGTTAATGTCGTTGTTGCAGTTGTGAAAGTGTTAAAAATTGAGCGAAAATTAAAGAAATGCAATTTTCAAATTGATAATAAAGGAAAATAATCATTATTTCTTTTTTGTTGTTGTTTTTTTTTTCTAACTGTCCAAAAAGAAATAAATTTTTAAGTTTAAATAGGCTCGTTAAAATTAGTTTGTTCAAACACAAACAGGCTTTGGATATATAAAATGAGACCTCGACACGATTCTTTCTCATTTATTTTAATAATTAAATCAGTTTTTATTGTTTTGAGAAAAAAACTCAATTTCAGTTGGGACTTTTTTTCAATAAAAAATTTTATATATTTAGAAGAAATTTTTCTTTATTAGACTAAAGATCTATTCTGTTCAGTCAATTTTTAAAGTACTTTGCGAACCCTGCTTAAACAAAAAAAACAAAAAAAAAAAAAAATACCCGCCAAAAGAAGAAAGACTTTATTTATTGAGCTTAAAGTGCGTTTTGCTACTTACTTGCTTGCCAAGCCACAACTAAATAAACCAAACAAACTAAAAAATATAATAAATGAGAGAAATAAAGAGAAAAACAAATTGAAAATAACACAGCATTTAAAGATACACTTCAAAGTCATCAAGTAGATGGGAAAAAAACACAACAACTATAAATACATGGTAACGTCAGTTTGTCTTTGTATGCAACAACATATGAAGATTTGTGCCTTTAATGTTTAAAAGATGAATGGAAATACCAATAACAACGAAACAACAACAACAACAACATTGAAAAAGTGTGGCCGAATGATTAATTGGCATTTGTTTTGATTTTGTGTATGGATTTGAAAACTACTTATAATTTCGGAAATAAAACTTGTGTGTAAACTGATTGGCAGGTTGGGGAAAACTGTGTTTAAAGAGGGGCCTAAAACTAAAACTGAATAATACATATGGGGGGTTTCATGTCAAGTGCACCAACTTTTGAAACCGATGTCTTCCGACATGAACCGGGATGAAATTTGCACCAAAGTTAGTCCTATTGGATAGTAGTTTAGACACAATTTTTCAACAAGATCGGTCAAGATCTCTCTGAGTTAGAGGGGATCAAAATTTGACATTTTGGCCAAACAGGTGCTTTTTCTCATCACCTATTGTTCTTAGAAAATTTTCTCCCAAAGAGTTTAGATAGCTATTTCTTCAATATTTCGGAAAAAAATACTTAAAAAAACAAAATTTTTTTTTTTGCTAAATCAAAGCATTTTTTGCCTTTTTTTCAAAAAGGGCATTTTTTTTTTGCTCATACGAAAGCTTATATCTATCAAAATAAATGTTTTTTAACTCAAGTCAACGGTTTTTCAATTTTTCACAAATGCACTATTTTGAATTTTTTCCTATTTGTGTCTAAAACCTTACAAATAAAACTTACACTGAGAAACTAGTCAAACTAAACTTTCCGAAGGTATGTAACATACCTAACTAAAATTTTATACCCTCGATACTGTAATACCCAGAATATGTTAACCTCAGAAAAAAAATCACTTTTTATACCCTATACCACTATGTGGTTTGGGTATAATGACTTTGTGCTGCTGTTTGTAACAACCAAAAATATTTGACCTAGACCCATCTTTAATTATACCGATCGAATCAGAATCACTTTCTGAGTTGATTTAACAATGTCCGTCCGTCCGTCCGTCCGTCCGTCCGTCCGTCCGTCCGTCCGTCCGTCCGTCTGTGTGTCCATGTAAACCTTGTAATCAAACTGCAGGTCGCAAATATGAATATATTTTGATGAAATTTGGTATCTGAGCTTTTATCGGCCATGGGATGAACGCTATTGAAATTGGTGAGAATCGGTCCATGTTCAGACCTAGCCCCCATACAAATTACCCCTATGAAATCGACATAAACTGTCATAAGATCCAAATTGTCATATAGATCTTACTCAAATTGGGTTTATATGCGTTCATTACACCCATTAAAGAGTAGTCCAAAAATGATCCCTTTGGCCCCATATAGAGCTGCTTCCCGATCTTCACTTAAATCTATTAAAAAACAAAAATATTGCACTGATTCTTCTCAGATTTTGTTTGTATATATTTTTGCAAAATTCAAGAGACTTTACCAAAAATGATCAGGATCGGTCCATTTTTGGACCTAGTCCCCATATAGATCTAGCATCCGATATGAACTTTTTCATGTCTGCAGCCAAAAAAAATTAATATAAATTAGACTCAAATTTGGTTTTTGCTTATTTTCTATGTCCTGTTAGTTGGGCCTAAGATATAGGGCATGGTATAGGGTATCGTATAGTCGGTCTAGACCGACTATAATTTTCTTACTTGTTCAACTTGAGTCTTCCATCGACAAGCGGTATAAAAACATGGTATTGAGCGGTGCCATCGATTGTTACCGCAGCATCGAATCTGCTCTTCAGTGTTTTCAATGTTTCCTGATGATCCTCTTTGCTACTAAAAACTATTTTAGTTTCTTTACAATAACTCTTTGCCCAATGGAATAAAGCAGTCGCATCTAAGATGCGATCTTGATGAGGGGATGAAAATGCCACTTAGCTGGCATTCCAAAATCTTTTTCATGAGCCATAAGATTTGCGAAGCTACTTTTGTTTTTAAAATGTTGACGAGCTCCGTCCGAAACGTAGTATACCTTCTTTATTGTAAATTTAGATTTTAAAAATTTTAGTATTATCTTCTGGTACTCATAAACTGCAACGGTATCATGTTCTAAATCGTCGGATATGATTGCCTTACTTTTGTGTTCCAGTTTTTCATCTTTCATGTAGTAAATAACTACTGTCAATATAGTTGCGTGGTTGTTATTGAAGTGGAATGTTGTATGGCATCCTGAAGAACATATTTATAGTTTTCTGCGAAATAATATGAAATAAAGAATTCACCAGACTTCAAACGTATCTTCAAATCCTTGAAGAATGACCATTGTTCTTTGACTAAAAAGTAATGGGTTCTAAAGTTTAGCAATCCTGTACACATTTCTTCCACAAAATCATCCCCATTTAAAATGATTGTTTTCAATGTGCATCTGTCAGTCTGAATCCAAGAATCAAATTTGACCTCCTCTATATATTCTCGATCTAAAGTGTTGATTAAATTTTCTTTGATGAATGTGGTTTCCGGGCAATTGGTACATTCACCTAAGTGGCAAGAAGTTGTTGCATTAGGACACATAGTCAATTTAAGGCAATCGCGGTAATCGTGTAAATCTTCTAGCGAATCATCTCTTAAATACTTTAAGTTGATTTCCTTCAACATCAGTTTAACATTTTCATGGTAAATGCAAACGCATACTGTGTGAGTTCCGCTGCTTACTGCCAAAATGTTTTAGCCTCATTTATAAATTATTTATCTTTTTATTTTTAATATTATTATTATTATATATTAATTTAATTATTATTACAAATAAATAAAAAATAGTAATTTTTCAACATTTCTATAGAAAAAGTGATTTTTTTCCTGAGGTTAACATATTCTGGGTATTACAGTATCGAGGGTATGAAATTTTAGTTAGGTACGTTACATTCCTTCGGAAAGGTTAATTTGTCTAGTTTCTCAGTATAAGTTTTATTTGTAAGATTTTACACACAATTAGGAAAAAATTCAAAATAGTGCATTTGTGAAAAATTGAAAAACCGTTGTCTTGAGTTAAAAAACATTTATTTTGATAGATATCCCACTCGCATCCCAATAAGCGACCAAAAAGCTCTTAAAGGAAAAATCCTAAGCTTTCTTATGAGCAAAAAAAAATGCCCTGTTTGAAAAAAAGGCAAAAAATGCTTTGATTTAGCAAAAAAAGTCTAAAAATTTTTTTTTAAAGTATTTTTTTCCGAAATATTGAAGAAATAGCTATCTAAACTATTTGGGAGAAAATTTTCTAAGAACAATAGGTAATAAGTTACATGGATGAGAAAAAAACACCTGTTTGGCCAAAATGTCAAGTTTTGATCCCCTCTAACTCATAGAGATCTTGACCGATCTTGGTGCAAATTTCATCCCGATAGGAAGACATCAGTTTCAAAAGTTGGTGCACTTGACATGAAACCCCCATATGTATTCCCGAAAGAATTGATTTCTGTTGGAAGGTTAATAAAAAAAATCTCCATTTCTTTATAAATTTGGCATTAAAAATTTCCTCAATATTGAAGGGTTCTGAAAATGGCTGATGAATTGAAAAAGCGACGTTTTATTGCTACATAAAAGAGGAAGATACCAATAAAAAGTATATACAGTAAAGGACATCCAAAAGTCCCTAGACACCGTTCTCTAATTTTGGGCAATCGGAGCAGTCCTCTTTTTTTTTCAGCAAATGTCCGAGATTGTCTCACTTCTTGCGCTTTTCTACATAATATTTTTTTATTGCATCGAAACTTGTAATTTGTTGGCATTGCTGTATTGTCGATGTATTTTCAACTACCTGTTTTTACCCGGTCTTGCCCGGGATCCAAAGACCTTTGACTTGAAAAATGGTTTACTATGCTTGCCAGGCGCTGAGTACTTAGTCCTCTTAAAAAAAATGAACTTTCTCCCCAAAAATTTGTATGGGATTGGGGAATTTGTTCATGGTGAAAAAATTCCCCATGTTTACGTTTTTTGGTGGAACAAATTCATTTTTTGTTTCAATTTAAAATTTTGTGATTTTTTAATGTAGAAATTTTTTTTATAGGACGCTGCAGCAAAAATGTTGCAAAAGAAGCTGCGAAACTGCCTTACGTTTTTTTTTTGAATTTTATTTATTTTGTAAACATCAAATATAACGGAATCGTTTGCGAATTAAAGGAATCAGAGCAGAGACGTCAAAGAAAAATGAAAAATGAATGCGACGTCTAAAATTGTGCCACAAGGTTGCTTTAAGCAATTGATTATAGTATATGTATACTATATCTTGTTATCAATGTTGTTTGATGATAGCAAAGAAAAGCGCGACTGTGCTATCAAGAAAATTCTACGCTATCGAACCGATGTTGATGACCCAACGCAACTTAGAGCTTATAAAAAACCATATATAAACTTTAATTGCACAAGTTACACGTAAATGATCAATATGAATGACATAAATAACGTATTTGAACCACCATTCACGCGAAGCATTCCGTACGATACATTGAAAGAATATTTAAATCAAGATGATCCACCGTTTAATGATCCAAAAATTCCATCACACACACAAGGAACGGAACGACATGTTCAATTGCTAGCTAGCGTTTCTAAACGGCTTATACCGGAAAATGTAGAGGCTGTTATGGCGACGACATTAGAGAGCCGTGCGAAATTGCGCAGACTTGAAAGTAAAAAAGACTTCAAACAATAATTTTTTTTAGTTTCTTTTCTATAACTAACTTTAATTAATTTTCTCATTTACATATGTTCTGACTAAATAAATTTCTTAAGAGAAAAAATAGATATTATTATAAATAAATAAATAAAAATAAAGAAAAAACATAAGCATTTCGCTGATTTTTTCGTGTAAAGTGCCAAAACTGGCGATTTTTTGAAATGTTTGTATGGGGAACCCCCCAGGGAAGTTCCAGCGGGTGTGCCACTGGCATGGGTGAGTCGGCCCTCCAAAGTTAGGGGGGTCAATCATACATTTGGACTCGATTGGGGCACTCAAAATGGGTCAAAGTGAGACAGACAGACAGACAGGTCAAAAGTTGGGACATCTGAATTCGTTTTAGAGGTATGGTTCCTTCGGCAAAGTTTCTTATTTTGATCCCTAGAATACGACTTTCACTGACCAATGGGCGATTTTTAAATCGATCCGCCCTAATGTATAGTAATTATTTCACATACGTAAATAAAATTTATCATAAGACATTTCACTGAGCTGTATTCCGCGAGCGAGTCGCGTCCGTGTCCGCGCTTTCGACAGCTACACCCGTGCAGCCGCGCAGTTGTCGTCAACTTATTTTAATCGCCAAAATATATTTTTCAGATCATTGCGATATTTTTGCTGAGCTATGTTCGCGAGAGCGTCGCGTCCGCGTCCGCGGCCCGCTTCCGGGCACCGAAATTATGCTATTGAAAAGAATACAGATTTTAAATACGTTCATTGCAGGACATTGAGACCAGTATGGAGAATTTGTTCATTTCGTTTAGGGAACTTTTTTTAAAATTTTGGGGACTTGTTCACCGTGAAGTTATACCCCAATTTTTTTGGGGAATAAGTTCATTTTTTTAGGGAATTTGTTCACTGGGGACGAAGTGCTCAGCGCCTGCTTACCATTACAACTAAGCATGGATTACTTTGAGTGCATGATGTCTAAAAGTTTCGAATTTTAGTTATTCTAAAGCTTTGGGATATACAACAATTCTGGTTTTTCCTTCTGGTGCATATAAGAAAAGTTTGTGCTGGCTCCCAACTCTGGAGCAGCGACATATAACTGTCTATGAGAAAAACAGGGAGATTCGAAGTTGATACCTGCTACCGTAAGAGATTGTCCTCTTATGTACGTTGTGTTAGGAACAACTTTTTGTACCATCTCTTGCAATGAAGAACCAACTTGCAAAAGTCTTCTGGTAGTGATATTACAGTCGTTTCAGGAGTTTCACATTCCCTGGAGTCAGCTTGTCTTATCCGTTGGGCCTGAAGACGTTGTTGAGTCGTTTCGAGAGTTTCACATTCACTCGACTAAGCTTGTCTTAGCCTCTGAATTTCTAGGCGCACTTGAGTAGATTCAGGCATTTCCGCTTCTCTTACAAAGGTTGTCTTGATCTTTGGGCTTGAAGACATTATTGGGTTTGCTCAGGTGTTTCAGCATTTCTCGTCTCAGATTGTCTAACTCGTTGAGACTCGATACGAATTTGGATCTGATCGGGTTCTCTAGAGTTCTGTTTAGTCTAAGCCTTTTTGCATTTGAGGTAGTACGTCCTATAGGTATACTATGCTGTCGTGTGCAAGGCACAATTGCAAATAGTTCTTTTTCCACCTTTACAACTCATTTATATAGTGAAAAAGATGAAATGGAAATATTTTGTAATAGGTTGCTTTCCAATGTAGCCAAAAGGCGAGATAAAAATAAATGTTCTATTTTGTTTTCCATTGTGGTTGAAAAGGCGAGATGCAGATATTTATAATCTGAGTAATCCTACAGCGGTTGTCAACCTGTATCTGTTCACCCATGAAATTAATCGGCACTAAATTTGGGCTGTTGTAACTCATATAGTACAAAAGGCAAGACGGGAATATTTGTAATAGGTTGACTTAAAATATTTGTTTCATAATGGTGTAAACTCAAGAGAAGTAAATGAAATTTTTGGGAGGTCCATTGAAAAATTAAAAAAGTGGCCGATAAAAGTATATGACGACCTTGCCAGGGATTTGAGAATAATGTGCAGTAAATTCGAGCGAAAAACTTAAAAAATGGGCGCAAAAGTTGGCGCGGCCGATAAGAAGCATATGGTGACCTTCCCTTTGGTACAGAGATCGTGTGTACCAAATTTCAGCGAAATCTGTTAAAAATAAAAATTTGTGTAGCGAAAGTGGGCGAAAAAGTAGGCGTGGCCGATAAGAAGCATATGGCGACCTTACCTGGATACAGAGATCGTGATTTTACCTGGAATTTTAGAATTTTAATGATTTTTATGTATTTTAAGTTTTTTTTTAGTGGGAATATAAATTGTTATACCTTATACCACTGTCTGGTCATAAAACTATAGGACAATTCTTAGTCATACAATTCTTAGCCCTGATAAAAAGCTGCTTCCAGATCTTCACTTAAACCTATCAAAAAAACATTCGATCGGTGTAATAAAAGATTGGTCAAGGTCAAATATTTTTGGTAGTTACAAACATCAGCAGAAAGTCATTATACCCTCCACCTCGGTTTGAGTATTGATAATAAATGTTAACAAAATATTTGAAAAAGTAAACAATTCGTTAGACTTAATACCAAGTTAATTCATCAAATTCTTTGGTTTGATCCGGATTTTTGTTTATTTCATGAGTTGGTCTATAAAGCTCTCTCACATTAGTAATTCGCGCTCCAACGATGAAAGATCGTTTTCGTCTTTTCTATTATTTCGAAAACACGTTTCGGTGCTTGCACAAAATAACACAATACAATACAAAATCTAACCCAGTGATGCCAACTTTTGATTTTGAATTAAATTATGTTAATAAAATATATTTTCATTTATTGACCCCAAATACTTGAAATTATTATCGAACTTAAATTTTTTGGCTTTAAATTTTGAAGTCATCTTGAACACTGGGTCAAATTAGGAATGTCAAACGCAAACCAGATGTCCCAAATATTGTAAATAAGATAAATTTTTCTTTATTTCCTGAAAAACTTCAAATTTTCATCCAAAAAATTTTCATCCAAAAAATAATATATAAATAACATTCTCATCAAATTGCGCTATATTTATGTAACAATTTTTATGTTCACAATTCTTAAATATCATTTGAGGTTTTCTAAACTTCATTGACTTTAAATTAATATTTTCTTATCCTGAAATGCTGTTAATGTCTCCTGAATCGCAATAAATATATTTTTTTAATTTCAGTGGATTATTTAAATGTAAAATATTTGGTGTTTTCTGCATTTCAATTTGTGTTTAAAGAATAAAATTTATATTTTAAAAATTTCAAGTTATTATTTCCTACGTTTTAATATGATTTTCTGAAATTCAATTGATATTTTCTAATTTATAATTGGAAATCTGAATTCCAGTTTTTAGAATTGATGTTTTCTTAAATTTGAATGGAAAATTTAAAAGATGCAATTTTGTATTTATGTGAATAATAATGCTTTAGTAATTGTAAACAATTTTTAAAAATTATATATAATCGCAATCAGATATTTTGTAGGTAAAGCAGAATAATAATTTTATATAACTATGTAGAAATGATTTTGAAGCAAAAAAAAAAAAAACACATTGCTTTTTCTTTACTCAGCTCGATGTATACTTTTAACATTGTTGTGTTTGATATCTAATTGTAAATGTTGAGATTTATGTTAAAATAGAAATAACTATTGCAAAGCTAATTAGAACAAAAATTGTGGCGCCATCTACTGTGGCATAGTAACACTGCGCAAATGAAGAGACACTCTGTTTGTTAATGCTATGTTCACGGATCTTGATCGCGCCCGAATCATGTTTGAATCTACATGATTCGCCATACAAAATTTTGAGAGCGAATCTACTTGGTTCAAAATGAACCTAGTTGTGAACCTAGAAACATTGAGTGTCATCTCCAAGTTTGATAAGAAATTATCGCTAGTTTATCTGAACTAGCTGTCAAAAATATATAAACAAAGAAAAAACAAACAATTAATTTGTGCAATAAAATAAATAGAAACATTTAGCAAATAAAAAGTATATATTTACATATATATTTATATTCAAATAAAAATGGAAAAAATTGAATAGTGAAACGTAAAGTGTGGAAGGATGTCTTCAAATATTTGCACAAAAAATATAAACGTCAAAATGAAACAAGAACACTCGTCTGAACACCAAGGTTCACAATCATGATTCAGATAGCGAATCAAGTGGTTCATTTTGCCGTCTGAACATGCAAAAGAATTGTATTTTCGCTAAAACAAAATTTTGAAGAATTTTATATAAATAAAATAATATACCAATTTATTTCTAACATGCGGTTATGATGGATATACCTACATATATACAATATATGTATATTATTTTATTATTTAATATATGTATGTATGTATATGTAAATATTACACACAAAAAATACAACACCAAAATAGTACAAAATCAACATCAATGAATTTTATATTAGTTTTTTTTGGCTAATAAATAAATATTACATTTTTTTAATAATAAACAAAAACCATACATTTTTCCATAATTCTTTTACAAACATGACCATATGTTTGGCATATTAACTTCTGGTTGTGTTTACAGAATAGAGTTACCGAGTTCATCGTTCACATTTTTGGCGAAAAGGTTATCATTTATTATCATTAGCATTATTTTAAAATATGTATGCTCTATAATTAACAAAGTTCCGTGTTTATATGTGCATTTAAAGAAATAAATCATAATAATACATTTAACAAGTTAAAACTTTATTTGCAATTTTACAGTAATCCAGTAAATTTGCATTACATTTTTAACAGGGTAACATTATTCATCATTAGCAAGTAAGTAATAATGATAGAACTAACTTAAGGCCCAGTTAACCACACGTAACAGTAACGTAACGTGTCAACTGTTTTTTAGTTATATGGAAAGCATTAGGACGTTCCGGTTACGTTCAGTAATGTTCGAAATGATTTTCATGTATATGTACAATTAGTGGAGGCAGCTAATGTTCATGTCATGACTTTAAAATCCAACTTTTTGCCATGAAGTTTCATTCGGTTTTGACGTTTAAGTATTTAAAAATGGCGCAACTTAAATCAAATAAAAGCCAAATTAAGAAATTGTAAGTGGTTTCAATTCAAAGACTTTTTGGAAATGAAATGTCTGGACATAATTTGCCCACTTCGCATTTTAACGTTATTATATTTCTATGAATTGAACATGAACACAGCTAGTCGAGACACCGTGTTATAAAAATCCCAGAATATTGACATTTTTTATACACTAGCAGATTCCATCCCTCGAAATTCTAGCGCAAATTCTAGGAAATTTTATTTTTTCATTACATAAAGACCCTAAAAGTATGCTAATCAATTAAAGCCAATTCATAAATAAATACAAAAAACAAACTCATTCTTATTACAAACACATTAACAAATTTAATAGACACGCACATCCCAGTATGCATTGAAATATTATTTCTCCAATGTTGGAGAAAAGTTAATTTCTCAAATTGAACAATTTTCTTCTTGTTTGCTTTCAACTTGACATCAAGTTGAGACTTAACATTTTTTCCAATCTTTGAGAAACATTTTTGCTCTCAATTGGATATCCAACACTTTTCTCCACTTGAGACCAAACATTTTTTCAACTTGAATACGATTTGTGTTAAGTTTGAGATATTATTTAAATATGTCATAAATAATAAATTAAATTAAAAAATGCCAAAAAAAAAGTACAAATAATTAATTGATATATTTTTAATTATTTCTGCTTTTTGTCGAATTTTTCAATTTAAATTCTTATTTATGACATATTTAATATTAATATTCATAAAATGTACAAATAATTAATTAATTTATTTTTAATTCTAGATTTTAAAAAATGTACATAATATGTACATTTAATGTTAAATATGTACATAATAATGTTAAATATGTAATGAAATTAAATTGAAACATTAAAAAAAGTACATTGTTTTCATTTCTAAAATTAGTATAATTTTTTTAATATGGCAATTCCGTACCTTCCATTTGATACCGATTGGAGAAATTTCTTTGCTATCAAGTTGAGAATCACAAATTTCTCAATTTGATAACTAAGAAAATCGCCATATAAAAAATGTGCCTTTTAAGTTGAGAAGACTATAATCGGACTATTGAGGTGCATTTGAGAAATAACGTTGGGGATTTGAGAAATGTATTTGATCTCAAATGCACCTCAAGTTGATAGCAAACAAAAATGTTTATTGGGATAGCATTGTGTTATTTTATATATGTGTTAGTAGTAACTTTAAATGCAATTTACTCAAAATAAAGGAAAAAAATTAAAAATCTGTAAATCTGCAAATCGGCTTAAAAGAAATGCTTTTCAAATAATATACGTTTGGACAAAATCAGGATAAAAGGGTGGAACAAAACATCAGTCACAAGAAATCGCCTAGCCTATTAATATTATAGATATATTTTCATTTAATATATTTATGTATATGTAAATATTACGCACAAAAAATACAACATCAAAAGTTATTGTTGTGTATTTCTTTAAATAAATTAATACATAAAATTTTTTTTGCTAAATTTACATTGTTTTTTTTTGATAAACAATTAGGTATTTTAGCATTATTTGCTTTAGATGTTGCTAAATTTTTATTCCCTATATATTAACTCGTATTGTCTGTTGGTCGGAAAATTTTTGGATCGATTTTCAAGCCCTTTCCCGTGACCCAATCGATCTAAAACATATTTTTTTAGTGATGCAAAAACAATGGAAACTTTAAAATTTTTCTACTAGCGTTAATAAAAAAATATACAAAGGGTTAGTTGTTATTATATTATTACCACAACGACCGCAAAAAACAACAAGTCCAGCTATTACAACAATACGACATTTAGAATAACAACAAGAACAATATAGAAACATCATATATTTTTATTTTTTTTTTAATTTTCAGAGATTTTCCTGGACCTGTTCCACTGATTTTAATGATTTTTGATATAGAAATCTTCCCATGATCTTGATGAATCATTCTGACTAAAAATGATCACCCTAGCTGTCCTATTGAGGGCGTGATCGTGACACGAACAACATAGAAAATCATATTTATTCAAGACTTTTTTTAAGTTCTTCATTCAAATCTCTGGCCCTAATCAACCGATTTGGGCGATTTTAAACAGGAAACTTCACAGAATGTTAGTGAATCAGTTTTTATGCAAACGAGCACCCTAGCTGCCCGATTGAAGTTGTCATCGTGATTTCCACAGACGGACAGACGGACAACGCTATATCAACTCCGCTTGTTATAAGGATCACAAATATATATATTTTATGGAGTCCAGAATTTTTTTCTATTTATTACGAACGGAATGACAAACTTATATATACCATCTGCACACTGGGGTGGTGGGTATTATAAATAATTAACATATTATCATACGTTGACCGGCCTAGAGTAAGAATACAGTATAACATGAGTATCGAGGATAGGCCTTAGATCTAACTTTGCTTAGATCATAATAGGATAAGCTCGCACAATTTCTACGTTAACAGTGTGTTGTTCAAGCAAATGGTTTTCAGTACAAATAAATATTCAGTTATTTTCCGAATAAACATATATTTTAACTTTTTAAATAATTAGTCTAAACAAATTACTTAAAGTATTATTTTATTATTATTTTGGCAGGCAGAGAAGAAAAAGTTTATATCGGATGTCATTTTTATAAGGGGACTAGGTTAATAAAATGAACCGGCTATGACCATATTTACTAAAGTTACTTTTCTTTCTCAAAAAGATATGTAAACGAAAAATATTTGTGCAATCACCCCTGTTCTTGAAACCACTATCACAAAAAAAACTCGTAAATGAAAAAATTCTTAAATCTACGAGTTTTTTGCTGTTCTCTAATTTGAATATGAATATTCTTTTTCGTTTTAATTCCCATAGAAAAGGCTTTGTGAAATCAAAACAAATGCCCTTTTTTTCTACTAAGCAGGTCTTAAGAGATAAAAAAAAAATAATTGATATTTAAACTATAACATGTTTTTTATTGAACCTTGTCATTATTTTAAAAAATTAGACATTAATTTTATGAAAAAAACGATTTTAAAAAACCTCTACATTTTGCACTGATTTAAAAAAAAAAAAACTCGTAATAAGTGGTCGATGTTAATAAAACACACTTTTTGCGATGATGCTGTTCTATAACTACAATAAAAACTTTTTATTTACACAATCTATTTTCCATTATAATTTTTTCAATTATAACATAGATTCTAATTATTGCAAATAAATGAATTAAAAAAAATTTTTTCACTCAAATCACATATTTTTATTTTTTTTTTGCATATGACTGCGACAACTTTGTTTATGTTCGAAGCAGTAGTGATGCCAGTCAAATCCAATTTATTTGAATTTCGAATTTTCTTTGGTGATGCCTAACTTATTTCAAAAAGAGAAGTCTTCTTAATTGAATGAAATTGAAGAATAAAAACAATTAAATGAACAAGTAAATTGTAATTTTAAAAGAAAATATTTTTTTTTACTTTATAATCTTAAGGAAAAACATGCAAAAATTACTTAAGGTGAAAGTGACTAAAGAACCATATGGCACCTTGGTTTCTAGAAAGCATATGGTTCTGAAGCTAAACCATATGTTTCATGTCATTTGATAATAAAAAATATGATTTCGAAAAATACTTCGAAAATATAAAATTTGTGTTTTCAAGAAACCCAAAATTTCAATTTCATGTTATTTCAAATTCATTCTTATTCAAATAACAACGTTTCAAGAACAGGGCTGAATATTTTTGTTTTTTAATAGATTTTAGTGAAGACAGGGGGTGCTGCTACTATGATTGATCTTACAGGGTTATATCGCGACTACATACAAACATAATATGTCCAATATCTATATCATAATTTGAGTCTTAGAACAATTTATAGTGGTTAAGTTTGAACATGCAGCGATTTTCACCAATTTTCACCAATATGACTTGCAAAAGGTTTTATAAAGATTTCCATAAAAATATATACGTATTTGCGACCTGTTATTTGATCCGATAAGCAGACAGACATACGGAAGGACGGACGCCAAGTCGATTCAAAAAGTGATTCTGAGTCAATCGACATAATGAGAGCTATGTCTAAGTCAAATATTTCTGATAGTTACAAACATGAGCACAGATTTGTATAGAAATTTTACATTACATAAACTCTTTTCTAAGCCACTAAAACATGAATTGGACAGCCCAGAAGATTAATAACTTACCATGCATGCTTGTTAGGATTAAATTTGAATTTTTTTCTACTCTCGCACATTATGATAAACTGTGTGTGTGAAAATCTATTTTAATGAAAAACATTTTTCATACATTTTTTCTATAGAAAACTTTCATGTTTTATTTTCGTAATGATATTTTTTGAATTGGAGGAAATTTTCATAATTAAAAAAAAATTCCTTTCCTTGATATTGATTTTTTTCCATATTTTGTTTTTAATATTTAAAATTATGAAATTTGTATGCTGTTTATTTCACCATAACCTACCAACACCCATTTTTTGTTTTATTATTTTTTATTTTTATTTTCAAATTTGTTTCAAGTGTATTTATTGGCAATTATTGAAATTTTAATGTTTTTTTTTCTGGAATTTATTTTTCAGTTTGTTAAATTGAACAAATGTGTATTTGTGCTGTTTTACAGTTGTTGGACTTGGATTTCCATTTTTTATTATTAAAGGTAAGTTGGTCAATACTCAAATTATACAATTTGTTATCTTAAAATGTTTGTTTTTTGTTTCGCCATAATTATGAAAAATTTTCTTTTTCTCTTTCTGATGAAGAAAAATTAATTGACATCATTATTCAAAATGATATGAGGAGGGAGTTTTTTTTATTGTTTTTTATTGAAAAAATAAAAATTAGTGAAATTGTTTTTGTACTGTATGGGATCACAGACAAAAAAATAATAAAAATAAACGTATTTTAATTATTTTGCTGCATTTTATTTTTTCCATTTAATAAAGAAATTTCTTTGATATATTTCTTTGCATTAGTCTTATCATAACAATCTGCCAACTATTTAAGCGTAACTATACTTCAAAAGTAATTCATATCTTATAAAGTCGTAAAAAATTCATAGAATTCTCGTATTATCGCAAGTGCAAAAAGAAGAAAATTGTTGTTCTATTTAGATTATCTTTACAAGAAAGCAACAAAAATAAATTAAAAAATTCTACCGTTTAAATGAAAAATTGCCTACAAAATTGTAATAGCCAATCATTTGGCTAAGAAATTTTCTAATCGTTTGTCACATTTCAACAACATTTATGTTGAAATAAATTTGTCATTTAAAAATAACAGACACTGAACATTGGCACAGTGGATCAGCGCTGCCAACTTTTTTTTTCAATAAAAAAAGCGCAAAGCAGTACTTCAAAAAGCGATAAATTAAATGAAAAAAAAGCGCTGCTGTTTGATATAAATTTAAAAAAAAAATAAAAATATAAATATGTGAAAAATTTTTATAACGACTATTCATTTTCCATCATTTTCTTCCTCATGTTCAGCACTTTTATTTATTTATTTATTTAATTCAGCCAACAGCTGAGCAAAAAAAAAAATTAAATATTTTCCAAAAAAATACAAACTTAGAGTTCAAATAAGTCGTTAATAACATGAACAGCATCGAATAAATCAATTAAATCATAGTGTCCGTTCAATTCGGCGCAAATACTTTGGAATGGATCGAATTGATAAAATTTGATCTGTGTAAATTTGAGTGTAAAATCTAGGAAATTTTATTTTTTCAATGTTTTTGTAATCAATATATATAAAAAAATTTATGAATATTTAAATAAAATTCATTAAATTGTGAATTTTTTAATAAAATTCATTAAATTTCATTATAAATATTTAATAAACACACACAAGAAATATAAATGGTTAACAATCCCACAAAATAATAAATAATTTTAAAAGAGCCCAAAACTATGCTAATAAATTTTAGGCAATTCGCAATTCAACACAGGGCTTTTAAAATGTAATCTTTTTTGAAACCATCAATAATAATAAAATATGCAATGAAATGTGAATTGGCTAAAATTGATTAGCATACCTTTAGGCTCTTATATAATTATTTATTATAAATATTTTATTTTATTTAATTTAATATATTTTTAACACATATAATACATAAATTGTATCATTCTCCACTTCTCCTCCATATGAACTAAACTAGGCCAAATTCCACTCTCCTTCATGCACGCATTTGGCTTAAAAAGTGGTCGAAAAATTTACCTTCACGTATTTTTCCAGAATCTGTTTCACCATGAACTAAGTTGAGTAAGAATATTCCACCGAAGATATCGAAGAAAAATAGTAAGAATTGTTTCTGAACTGATTCAAGCTTTTTGATGTAGACATTGTATTGTGGATCCCAGATTACTGATGCGTATTCAAGTATCGGCCTGATCAAAGACGCGAAAAGGTTTTTTGTTATATAAGGACCATTAAATTCGTTGGCCCAACTGTTTATAAGCTGATACGCTTCGCTACACCCTTCGTAACGAAATACAAAACTGGGAAAACATTTTTTTTTAGAAAATTTTGGGAATTTTTGATTTATGTCGATTTTTGTTTTTGCGACTTTTGATTTTGGCAATTTTTGATTTTCACGATTTTTGTTTTTTGCGATTTTTGAGTTTTGATGTTTTTTGATTTTTTATTTTTTTTTTTTTTGGCAATTTTTGTTATTCGCGGTTTTCGGTTTTGGCGATATTTGATTTTTGACGTGTTTTTGGTTGCTATTTTTGTTAATCGAGATTTTTGGTTTCGGCAATTTCTTATAAAGACGATTTTTGATTTTGGTGATTTTTGTTATTTAGGTTTAGCAATTTTTGATTTTGGCGTTTTTTGATTATATCGATTTTTTATTTTTGGCTATTTTTGGCATCGCTTGCTTTTTGCAATTTTGATTTTGGCGATTTTGGTTTAGGCGGTTTTTGTTCTTCTCGATTTTCAGTTCAGCCGATTTTTGTTATTTGCGATTTTCGGTTTTGGTGATTTTTGATTTTCGCGATTTTTGTTTTTTGCGATTTTTGATTTTGGCGATTTGTTTGTATTAGCGATTTTCGATTTTGGCGATTTTTGATTTTGGTGATTCCTCCCATATTTTCCACGACTACTCACATCTATAATATTAATAGGCTAGGCGATTCCTTGTGACCGATGTTTTGTTCTACCGTTACATCCCAATTTTGACCAAACGTATATTATTTAAAAGGTATTTCTTTTTAGCCATTTTGCAGATTTACAAATTTTTTTAATTTTTCCTTTATTTTGAGTAAATTGTATTTAAATTTGCTACTAACACATACATAAAATAATACAATGTGTTTATTTAATTTGGTAATTAATGTACTTGTCGAAAGTTTCAAGACTGTCATTTTCATAGTACATCATAAATCTTTTATAGGAGATGCCACGCCCATTGGTTCGATCCCGCCCTTTTTTTGGGCAACTATTCACACTAATAACTTATGAACTCACACAATGTCCAGTGGTTTTAGAAACTACAATAATCCAGATATATGACATTAAATATTTAGTATGTATGGGGGGTGCCACGCCCCAGATTGTTTATTTTTATATAAGAAGTAAATTCCATTATATAAGTAGTCGTAGACCGTCCTTGAAGAGTTTGTTGTATATTTCAACCACTCCATAATTGGTTTTAAAATCACGTATGTATATGAGCGATATCCAATATCCTGCATCATACTTGAAACTTCACTAAACAAAAAGAGCATAAAAAGAAAACGAAGAACATGGCGCATTTATTTATTCCAAAACTTTGTTTTTATTGAGGATCCTGAAGATGGTTGGGCAGTGCAAGATGGCTTAGATGGCAATGCCTCTAAGGACAATGATATAGGCAGTAGGACGACCTAAAGAGTAATATAATTTAGTTTTTAAAAAATATTTTCAAGTTCTAATTGTTTGATTCTACACACAATCCATTTTCGTACTCAATAAAAACTCGTCGACGAATATTTTCTTAACAATCAAAAGCTTTAATTTAAAAATATATGTTTGATGACATTTTTATAGTTTGGTCTACATATTAAAAGAACCGTTCAGAATAATCCTCAATAATTTTTTGTTAGATACATCTATAATATTAAGAGGCTAGGCGATCTCTTTTTACCGATGTAAGTTTCACAGTTTTACCCCGAAACTTTATCATTTGAAAGGTATTTCTTTTTAGCTGTTAGCCAGATTTACAGATTTTCATTGTCTGAAATATTTTTTTGGAGTTATGATCGTTTAAAGTTGCTACTAACACATACATAAAATTATATAATGCTGTGTGTGTCTTTATTGAATTTGTTAATGTGTTTGTGTTAATGTGTTGAGTTTGTTTTCTTCATTTAAAATGAGTTGAATTGTGAAGCATACCTTTACGATCTTTATTAAAGGAAAAAATAAAATTTCCTAGAATTTGCACTCGAATTTCGAGTGCTGGAGTGTGCTAGTATAATCAAATACTTTAATAATTTTCTTTTTTAAAACTAAATAAATCTAAAAAGAAATTAATAACGCTTATATGTATGATAGTAAAATTAATTCCAAAATAAATTGGTGGCCATTACTTTCTTATCGTGACATAACAAATGGAACACATCGCCAATAGGATAGCGTACCAAAGCACTTTGATTTGTTAATCTCTTTCTACATTCTGGGAAAACACTGAATTCTGTCAATTCAAAATGTATATTCAAATGTATAGCCCAGCACACGAAATTCGAGTGCAAATTCTAGGAAATATTATTTTTTCATCCAATTTTTGTCTTCCAATTTTTTTTTTAAATCTATATATATAAAAAATTTATGAATATATAAATGAGCCTAAATGTATGTTAATCAATTCTAGCAATTCACAATTCAACACAGAGCGTCTGATATATAATTTAACTCATTCGTATTAACAGTGTGTAACGAATTTATTTTATAATATTTTATTTAATTTAATATATTTTCTCCTCCATATGAACTTTAACTATGCCAATTTTCACACTCCTCAGTGCCCGCATATTGCTTAAAAAGGGAACAAAAAATTTACCTTCACGTATTAATATATAGATACTCAGTCAATTTTTTTACTCATAGATAAACATACTTTTATAAAATATAGAAATGGGTAAAAACATCTTCAAAGTTGAAAAATAGAGAATTTTTTTTTAATTAGTTTTCTGGAGGAATAGTTACAGATATCTCAATATTACTTAAATATTATGTTCACATGTTCGAACGCCTTAGTTTCTTCTTTCTAAATCCGCTGAGTAATTCAAGGTCGGTTGATATTCAACAAAGTTAGTGGCCTATATGTGAAAAGCGGCCGAAAACCCTGCTTCTTTACCTGTAACTCAAGATATTGGAGGTCTTTCCCAAATTTCAACGACAGAGTATTGTTGTACTCAATAAGAACTACCAGAAAAAAGTATCGCATCCGAGGTATTTCTGTTTCATTCTTTTTTGTATTAAGGTGTAATTCAAAAAATGGATATTAAATAACTAAATTTTGTGTTTAAGTATTTCAATCTAAAATAAATCAGTTTTTTTATAATTATTTTTATTTCAAAATATATTTCAATTACAAAATAATAATATTTTGTTTCAGCGCCGGTAAAGGCTTGATATTTACAAATTTCTTATTACATTTTTCTATATCTTATTTAAAAAGAATAAATAAATTGTTAAAAGTTGTTAAAAACCACAATAAATAAGACTATAAAGAAATAACAAATTATATAATTCAAGATGTAAGAAGTATATCGTCATTTTCTAACATATATCTTTTTTAAAATTGATTTTAAAAGTCGATAAAGCTGAAATTTTTCTTAAATCATCAGGTAATTGATTAACTGACGCATTGTTTGGAGATTGAACCAGGATTGATAAAGTAACATGTTGGCTTTAACAACTTGTTTTTAAATTTATAAAAGAATTCCGATTCCTGAAGATATTTTGAATTTTGTACAGTTTATAAGATTCTCCCACATAATGTTCTGATTCATGTTAATACCAAGATATTTAACGCTTTCTGATTCATTAATTATTTTACCATCAATATCTAGTTAAAATTTTGATCATTACTTTGAAATGTGGTCTAAATTTTACAATTTTAGTTTTGTTTTGCATTCTGACAAAATCGCCGCATCATATTTTATTTACGTCTGCAGCACCTGCTGATACTTATAATTGTATAACAGGCATATATCGTCAGCCAATATAGACAACTTTCCGTTAAACTTTATGTTTTTAATATCATTAATAAAAATTATGAATAACAGTGGCCCAAGTACGCGGCTTTGTGGAACTTGACTTAAAACACCCAATTGATTACTTTTGCATTCACCAACTTGAACATACTGTCATCTGTTTTTGAATATAATCTTCAAATAATGAAATGGATTTCTGAGAAAATCCAAAAATTTCCTTTTGTTTAAATCAAAATCTTATGGTCCATCAAGTTCTGTCTCGGTTTCTCCATTCAATTAATTTTTAATTGAACATTAATTCTTCATAAAAATCCGCGTTCTTAGCCCAGTGTTTGAATAAAGAACGGTCTTAAAGGCAGACGAAAGGACACACAAACAAACATTTTCAAAAAAGAAACCATTTAACCCTATAATGCCTGAAATTTAATTTTAAGATAAATCATTATTTCTTGGTTTAATAATTTGACTTTCGTTGTTATCAATATGAAACCCCAAATTCAATTTTTTCAATTATATATTCTTCCTTTATTTACATATTTTTAAAAATTTGATATTTACATATGAGATCTTATCTTTACATATAGATATTCCAACAAATAATATATAGGATCTTAAGATAGTAAATAGTTTTTATTTTATTTTTTAATGATTTTTAAAGAAAAATGGGAGGAAAAAAACCTTTATATGATTTAATATATTCAAATACTATCTGAAAATATTTATATGCTTATAGGAAGTTTATTAGAAATAATAGACCTCTATAAGCATATAATTTTCAATTTGGTGATTTCTTTTTTAATTTTACGTTATTTCTCTACTTTCTCTTATCAGTGGGTGAGAGGAATTTTCAATTTTGGCAAAGTAATTGTTAATAATCCTTGTTATGAAATCTATAATTTTTTCATTACCTGTTTCTTAATGAAGAAGATTTGTTGGATACCTGCAGGGTTTTTTATTTTTAATTTTAAGACATTTGTTTTGTATAATTTGTAAGTGTTTTAGGTGGTAGTTAGCAGCGTCACTCCAAATAGGACACGCGTATGTTAATATTGGCCTTATAACACTTTTGAAGAATAGATTTTTGTTTTTGGGGTTTAGAAATGACCTTCTATTTAGTAGTGGCCATAATGCTTTAAATGATTTTGTAGCTTTTTGGCATGTAGGCATAATATGTTGTTTAAATGTAAGCTTTTTGTCCAAAATAACTCCGAGATATTTGACATCGTTAAGTACATTTATGGTATTATTTCCAATAAGAAGATAACGTCTTGGCAGTCTTTTAGGAGATTTGCTGAATGGAAAAATTATTGTTTGGGTCTTGTTTGGATTAATTTTGATTTTCCATTTGTGAAAATATTTACTGCAATTTACAAGTCGCTTTTCCATTTTCTGCAGAAGTGCTTTTGTAAGTTTGTTTGAAGAAATTAAAGCAGTATCATCTGCGTAATAAGCAATTTTCATATATTTTGGGACTTTAAAATCGGATGTATATATCGAGTAAAGGAATGGCGCCAAGACTGATCATTGAAGTAATCCTGTGGTAATGGTTTTTGGAGATGATGTTTCATTATTAATCGCAACTTTAAAGCTTCTGTCGTGAATGAAATTGGAAATAAGTTTGCATAAATATTTTGGTACATTTGCATCATGAAGTTTAAATACTAGGCCATTATGCCAAACGGTGTCAAACGCTTTTTCAATATCTAACAATATTAGACCCGTTGAACGTTTATTTTTTTTATATGTGATTATTTGATTTTTAATTCTGTTTATTGGGTGCGTAGTGCTATGCCCTTTTTTAAATCCAAATTATTCTTTAGCAACAATAGAATTGGTCATTACAAATTCATTAAGATGAGAATGTAGTATTTTTCCAAATATCTTACTTAGCTATTTGGGTTATTTTTTGGCTTATTAGTTTTGTTGACAGCTATAACCTTAGCATTTTTGAAGTGGTTTGGGAAATAGTTGAGTTTAATGCAGCTGTTAAATATTATAACCAGTAATTTTAGAACTTTGAGTGGTAGTTTCTTTAAGAGCAGGTTGGGAACCTTGTCAAAACCAGGAGATTTTGCGGGTTTTATTGATAAGACAATATTCATTACTTCTTCTAGAAATGTATAAATTGTTGACTCAGAACAAGGATTTCCTTTCTTAAAATTATTTACTGTTGTATTTATTAGTGTATCTGCCGAGTAGTTGTAGTTCGAAGTAAGGTTATTTGCTTGGACAAATGTATTTGCCAGGACTTCAGCCTTGTCCTTATCAGATGTTATTTTTTGTATTTCCAACTTTAAAGTGAGAGATTTGCTTTTTCCCTTTTCCCTGCAAGTTCCTGCTTATTTTTCAAAATGATTAATCAACTGGTTTTAAATTGGATAATAATTGACACCATTTCTTATTGCGTTCCGAATTAATACTTTTATCAATCATATTACTTAGAAGCTTAGTACATTGGTTATAAAAAGTTTGCTCGACTATATTCGAAGATCGTTTTCTTTTTCTTTTAAAGCTTCTTCTTAGTTTAATATATTTTACAGTACTTTCTGGTAATGTGCAATTATTTTGTTGAGTTACTTTAGGTGTGGACACATCTCTTGCTTCGAAAACTACATTTATAAATTTTTGGATTTCCTGACCTTGGTATTGTATATATCCGAATATAACGTGATTTTATTGTTTTAAAAAATTCAGATAAATGTTCCAGTTGGTTGCACTATATTCATAATAATTGAGGTCAACCTGAAAGGCCATTGATATTTTAAGTTTACATATAATGGGGCGATGGTCTGATGCTATTTCGTAATCCATTGTTTTTACGTCTATATTTAAAGCGGTATTGCTTAAAATAATATCGACTGTGGATGCTTCGCGATTGTGTTGATGGGGGAATAGGGTTGGACTATTAGGATAGTGTATAAAAAAATTGTTTGATTGCTGTAGATTGTTGAGTGCGATTCCTGCAGTATTATTTGAACGGCAATTCCAAGAACAATGTTTGGCATTTAGGTCACCAAAAACTATTATTATTTGATGGAAGGTGTAAGGTTCAAGCACAGAAGTTAAGGGTATATCTTGGTGAATATAACGAAGATACAACAATAGGTCTATTATTTATATAGCTTCAATTGAGATTTTTTCGATTGATGAGGTGTTTGATATAAAGAGGTTTTTATGTGCGACAGGTTCATGAATTAACAGAGCTACTCCTCCTCCTCTTGCATCTGTTCTGTCACTTCTATATAAATAATAATTTTTGAAATAGGGTCTATGATTTTCTGAAAAAAATGTTTCATTCAAAGACGCTTTTTTAATATTTTCTCGCTCAATTTGTATCTCAAATTGTTTTAATTTAGAAAAGTTTGAAATGCCATTAGCATTCAAGTAATGAAACCCCAAATTGTATTTAAAACAATTAAGAAAATTATAGACGGTCTCAATCGACTATGCAATACCCTATACCACGAGTTTAGAGAAATGGTCTTAAGTCCAACTAATTGGCATAAACCAAATTTAAGTGCCATGGTTAAACATTTTTTTGCCTGCCGACATAAAAAAGTTTATATCCGATGCTGTTCTTATATATGGACTAGGTCAAAAATTGGACCGATCATGATCATGTTTGGTAAAGTCACTTATTTTTTGCAAAAAACATATACAAAAAAAATATGAGAAAAATCTGTAAAATATTTTTGTTTTTTCTATAGATTTAAGTGAATATCGGGACGCAGCGTTATATGGGGGCTATGACTAAGAGTGGCCTTACAGGATATATTTTTGGTCTACTGATTACTGGATGTAAAAACACATACTAATCGATTTTGACCAGGATATTTATGTTTATTTGGATCTTTGGGCAATTTAGGGCGGCTAATACATAGAAAACATTTGTCCGTGGACTAGTGGACACGAATTTCAAGAGAGATCATTCTACAACCAACAAAAGCTTATATACCTTGTTTCGTCAAGATATGTTCAATTACAATGTTAATATGGACACAAAGAAGAACGGACGGATGAACTTCGCTAAATCGACCATCGCCATACCATGTGTGATGAGAGAGGGTCTTGGACCTACCTTTGCTGAGGCAAAGCGTGCACTAAATTTTACTGCTATTGTTATTAGTTTAAGCTGTACATATGTATATGAAAAAGTTCATATCTGATGTTATTTTTATATGGGGACTAGGTCAAAACATCACGTGCCACGTTCAGTAAAGTCTCTGATTTTGCTCGAAAACATTTACAAACACACTTTTTGAGAAAAATCGATAATTTTTTTTTTGTTTTTACTCCCTTTATTTTAACTCGTAGTGTCTGCTTGTCTGTCGAAGAAATTTTGGATCGATTTTTAACTCTTTTTCTTCCGACGATCCAATCGATCAGGCAGACTCGTGGTGATGATGAAAAAATATAGCAAAAAAAAATAAATTTTGCAAATTTTTGACTGTAGAATTTACAATTGTTGAATACGACTGAAACGATATGGTAAACTTAATTTACTAAGAAAGGGAGCCTAGTAAACTTCGATTTTATGGTTTAGTTTTGTTTTGATAGATTTAAGTAAAGATGGGAATCAGTTTTATATGGAGACTGTGACTAAAAACAGGTCACACAATGTTTATATTTGGACGACTGATTATTGAGTATGTTAATCTGGATCTCACGACCATTTTAGTCGGTCTGCTAGAGGATATTTGCATGGGTGCTGGGGTGACATATACCGATTTTCACCTTAAATACTAAATTTCATCAAAATATGTTTTCCGATCTGTAGGTTGATTACATGGACACACAGACGGATAGACAGACGGACAAACGGAATCGCTTTATCGACTCTGAAAGTGATTTTGAGACGATCGGTATATCAAAAGTTGGTTGTACTTCAAATAGTTTTGATAGTTACAAACAGCATAAACTGATTATATCCTCACCACTTAGTGGCATAGTGTGTAACAATTGCAACTTTATTTCCATATTATATTAAGTTTTATCGTTTTATCGAAATTCGAGTGCAAATTCTAGGAAATTTTATTTTTTCATTAAATAAAGACCCTAAAAGTATGCTAATCAATTATAGCCAATTCACAAATCAACACACAAAACAAACTAATTTTTTTTACAAACACGTTAAGTCTAGACCGACTGTACGATACCCTATACCATGCGTTTAGAGACCCTATCTCTTATGCCCAACTAATTGTATAGAGAAAATATGTGGCATCTTTATTAATTTTGGCTGCAGATATAAAAAAGTTCATATCGGATGCTATGTCTATATGGGGACTAGGTCCAAAAATGGACCGATCCTGACCATGGTTGGTAAAGTCTCTTGTATTTTGCGAAAATATCTACAAACAAAATTTGAGAAGAGTCAGTGCAATATTTTTGTTTTTTGATAGATTTAAGTGAAGATCTGGGAGCAGCTCTATATGGGGCCTATGACTAAGAGTTGTCCCATAGAGATCGTTTTTGGACTATTCAATTATGGATGTAATAAACACATACAAACCCAATTTGAGTAAAGTGAATACGACAATTTGGATCTTATGTCAATTTTATAGGTGTCATTTGTATGGGGGCTAGGTCTGAACATGGACCGATTCTCACCAATTTCGACAGCGTTCATCCTATGGCTGATAAAAGCTTATGTACCAAATTTCATCAAAATATATTCATATTTGCGACCTGAAGTTTGATTACAAGCTTTACATGGACACACAGACGGACGGACGGACGGACGGACATCATTAAATCGACTCAACAAGTGATTCTGATTCGATCGGTATAATAAAAGATGGGTCTAGGTCAAATATTTTTGATTGTTACAAACAGCAGCACAAAGTGATTATACCCAAACCACATAGTGGTATAGGGTATAAAAATTTAATAAACACACACTTAGCATTGAATAATTATACCCTATACCACTATGTGGTTTGGGTATAATGACTTTGTGCTGCTGTTTGTAACAACCAAAAATATTTAACCTAGACCCATCTTTAATTATACTGATCGAATCAGAATCACTTTCTGAGTTGAGCAAAATACATGAGACTTTACCAACCATGGTCAGGATCGGTCCATTTTTGGACCTAGTCCCCATATAGATATATCATCCGATATGAACTTTTTCATACCTGCAGCCAAAAAAATTAATAAAAATCCCACTCAAATTTGGTTTTTGCTTATTTTCTATGTCCAGTTAGTTGGGCCTAGGAGATACGGTTTCTAAACGCATGGTATAGGGTATCGTATAGTCGGTCTAGACCGACTTTAATTCTCTTACTTGTTTTATGTATGTGTTAGTAGCAATTTCAAATGCAATTTACTCAAATTAAAGGAAAAAATTTAAAAAATCTGTAAATCTGCAAATCGGCTAAAAAGAAATACCTTTCAAATAATATGCATTTGGTCAAAATCGGGATAAAACGGTAGAACAAAACATCGGTCACAAGAAATCGCCTAGCTAATTAATATTATAGATTACACTTTTGTATAAATAATACTATTACTGGAAATCTTCACACATTGTCAAATATTGTAAAATAAAGTGAACGCCAACGATCATTACGAAAAATTTTGTAAATCATTTGCTTTTATTACAGTACTTTGCCGCTAGATGGCGAGTGTTATGATATGTATTATTGATATGTATTTTGCCTCCAAAAATTATTGGAATTTTTGTACTAAAATCATCAAGCTCATCCTTATAGGGTTAATACCAACAGTGTATAAAACTGTGAAAATATTTGCATTATTAGAAAACCATTTATTGTGGTCTTAAGCAAATTGCGAGAAATAATGGTTATAGGAAGATGTGATTTTTTTTTTAATTTTATAGAATCTAATCGAAATATTTATCTTTATTGCAAGCATGTCATGTTTAATTGCCAACTTTTGCATTCGTTGTATACGGAAAGAGAGAGAGAAAAAAAAATCACATAGACAAAAAAAAAAAAGAAAAAAACGGAAAAGCAGTTAAAGATTTCAATCGAAATTGAACTGTCTGTCCATACATACATATTTCGTATTATGAGACTTTTAAGTCTTTAAAGCAAGGAAGCTTTGTCTGATGTTTTGAATTATAGTTAGATTTAAAGCCAAGGCTGTCTGACAGGCTGTGGCTGTGACTATGCCAAATAGACAGTTTACAACTGCAACAATTTAACAGATTACATTTTCAATTTTCAAAGATGTCATATTAAAATTAAATGTTATTGGAGTGCGAGAATTTAAAGAGAGCCAAAAATATGCATATACTGAACAAATTTTATTTGCAAATTTGAAGATATTTAAAGTGAGATGTTTTTTTTTTAATACGTAATTAGTTTATGAGAGTATTCTCGTTACAAAATGACCTCCAAAATATTCAAGTTTGAAATTTTTTTTTCAACACCGCACTATGACTCATATTTGGCATGGGTAATGGTTAGACTAAAATAAAGCTACAAAAATGTTTTGAGGCGAATCGGACCACGCCCTTACCCCGCCAACTTACTGATCTAAATTCAGTATGTACTGAAAATAAATTAAAATTTAAGAAATAATAATATATGTTGACCATGTCATTTACCACACCTCAATCAATAATTTTTAAATATTCTGTATTTTCTTCTTCCAAAACAATGGTATCTTTATACTCTATACCACTATATTATGGTCAGGGTATGATGACTTTGTGCTGATGCTTATAACTACCAAAAACATTTGACCTAGACCCATCTTTTATTATACCCATCGACTCAGAATCACTTTCTGAGAATCAGAATCACTTTCTGAGTCGATTTAGCGATGTCCGTCTGTCCGCCCGTCCGTCCGTCCGTCTTTGTGTCCATGTAAACGTTGTAATCCAACTACAGGTCGCATATGTAAACATATTTTGATGAAATTTGGTATGTAGGCTTCTATCGGCCATAGCGCGAACACTATTGAAATTGGTGAAATTCGGTCCATGTTCAGACCTAGTCCCCATTCAAATGACCCCTATGAGATCTACTTAAATTGCCATAATATCAAAATTATCATACAGATCTTGGTCACATTGGATTTGTTTACATCCATTTATCAGTAGTCCAAAAATAAGCGCTATGGGACAATTCTTGGTAATAGCCCCATATGAAGCTAATTCCCGACCTTCATTTAAATCTATCAAGAAACAAAAATATTGCACAGATTTCTCTCAAATTTGGTTTGTATATGTTTTTGCAAAAACATATTTATATTATCAATTGTTTCCCACGCACATTGTAGCGCCGAGTACTTCGGCATATGTCCGCTTTTTCTTCGATAAATTTTTATATACTTATTAAGTGAGATAGTAAGTAACTGCTTAGCTTAGGTGACATTTTATCTTGTCAAGTAATCAGACTTGCTTACTCTGTAGATTACAAAGTGTATTGGCAAGTACTTTACTTTGTTGCTTCCTCTGTGTGTTAGCATGCAAGTACATTTTCTTACTCTGAGTCTTTAACAATTTTATCTGTCAAATATATGCGAATAAATGGTAACACAATAAAGAATTTAAGTTATAATACAGCTATATCAACATAAGTATATTGAATAAATAAATAAATTTATATAATTTATAAAATTTTCAAATATGTTGAAGTTTTGAATTTGTCTATTTATTATTTAAAATTTGCGGGAAAAACATTGCCAGCACTAAGTAAGTACTGTAATGTATTACCATCACTATTAGAAGATTCCATCACCATTCCCCCTATTTTTAGAACAGCTATTGAATCATATTGTTATATTTAGATTTAAGTATTATGAACAAAAACATATGTCTAAATATAATAAACTAAAACTAAAACCCAACATTACATGGCGATCCTGCCAGGAGTGTAATGTTGGGTTTTAGTTTCCATAAAAGATTTCAATAATAAACAAGTAAGAAAGTTATAGTCGGTCTAGACCGACTATACGATACCCTATACCATGCGTTTAGAGACCCTATCTCTTAGGCCAAACTAACTGGATATAGAAAATAGGCATAAACCAAATTTGAGTGGGATTTTTATTAATTTTTTTAGCTGTAGATATGAAAAAGTTCATATCGGATGCTATATCTATATGGGCACTAGGCCTAAAATTGGACCGATCCTGATCATGTTTGGTAAGGTCTCTTGTATTTTGCAAAAATATATACAAACATAATTTGAAAATCAGTGCAATATTTTTGTTTTTTGGTAGATTTAAGTGCAGATCGGGAAGCAGCTCTACATGGGGCCTATGAGTAAGGGTTGTCCCATGGGGATAATTTTTGTACTACTCATTAATGGATGTAATAAACGTATACAAACCCAATTTGAGTAAGATCTATATGATAATTTGGATCTTATGGCAATTTATGTCGATTTCATAGGGGTCATTTGTATGGGGGCTGTGTCTGAACATCGACCGATTTTCACCAATTTCAACAGTGTTCATCCAATGGCCGATAAAAGCTTATATACCAAATTTCATCAAAATATACTCATAGTTGCGACCTGCAGTTTGATTACAAGGTTTAATCGGACGGACGGACGGACGGACACACGGACGGACATCGTTAAATCGAATCAGATAGTGATTCTGATTTGATCGGTATAATAAAAGATGGGTCAAGGTCAAATATTTTTGGTAGTTACAAACAGCAGCACAAAGTCATTATACCCAAACCACATAGTGGTATAGGGTATAAACAGGGTAAGAAGTAAGAAATAAGACAAAAACAATGTGAAGTATGGGTGTATTGGTTCAAAGATTATGATATAAAATTATTTCAGCTAATTCAACAACCTCTGCTATAACAACATTAAAAATTTCACAATATAAACGTATAACATATAATTCAACAACCCCACAAGTATAACGCTATTACTATTATAAAAACAAGTAAGAAAATTATAGTCGGTCTAGACGGACTATATGATACCCTATACCATGCGTTTAGAGACCCTATCTCATAGGCCCAACAAACCGTACATAGAAAATAAGCATAAACCAAATTTGAGTGGGATTTTTATTAATTTTTTTGGCTGTAGATATGAAAAAGTTCATATCGGATGCTATATCTATATGGGGACTATGCCTAAAAGTGGACCGATCCTGATCATGTTTGGTAAGGTCTCTTGTATTTTGCAAAAATATATACAAACAAAATTTGAAAATCAGTGCAATATTTTTGTTTTTTGATAGATTTAAGTGCAGATCGGGAAGCAGCTCTACATGGGGCCTATGAGTAAGGGTTGTCCCATAGGGATAATTTTTGGACTGCTCATCAATGGATGTAATAAACGTATACAAACCCAATTTGAGTAAGATCTATATGATAATTTGGATCTTATGGCAATTTATGTCGATTTCATAGGGGTCATTTGTATGGGGGCTGTGTCTGAACATGGACCGATTTTCACCAATTTCAACAGTGTTCATCCAATGGCCGATAAAAGCTTATACACCAAATTTCATCAAAATATACTCATAGTTGCGACCTGCAGTTTGATTACAAGGTTTAATCGGACGGACGGACACACGAACGGACATCGTTAAATCGAATCAGATAGTGATTCTGATTTGATCGGTATAATAAGAGATGGGTCTAGGTCAAATATTTTTGGCAGTTACAAACAGCAGCACAAAGTCATTATACCCAAACCACATAGTGGTATAGGGTATAAATAGAAATGAGTTGATATTGCTTTTGGCCGGCTTTGAAGAATACCACTGGCTTCTAATTTAAATAGTGCCAAAGGCAAAGATTTAAATAGTACTTAGAGTTTTTAAGTAAAATTAAACCAATCCAATTGCTCGGCTGAAATCCACTTTCAAACTTATCTTTATTTACAAATTTAAACTAAAGTAACGGTATCTAGCTCTATGATTTTTTATAATTTGACATATGTTTTTGTTTATAATACTTAAATCTAAATCTAGCAATATGATTCAACAGCTGTCTTAAAAATACGGGAAATGGTGATGGGATCTTATACTAGTGATGGTAATATATCACAGTACACAGGAAACATACTACTGTGTTAAAATTAAAAATTAAAATTAAATTATTTTCCCAAATCAATATTGTCACCTTGAAAATAAATTTCTTCCGATGCATTACATCTATGGAAACGTTTTTTTAACCCTCAATCGATTCAAATCGGTTTCCCCGGAGTAACCATTCAGGTTTGTTGCCGTGGAACAATATGAATCGAATTTAGTGCGAAGTGTTCTGAAAGAATCAATGCTGTGTGAGACGCCGCATTATTGTGGTGCTAAAATCCAAGAGTTTTCTGCCCATAATTCTATACTCATTCTGCGAATAGATTCACACAAATAACGCGGTTTGATTCCTGTTTGCAGTTCAGACTGGCGGAAGGAATTCATAATGCACCACTCCACATTAGTTTAAAGAACTGTTTACATGACCTTGCTGTTTGAACGACTTATACGTGTCCTTTTCGGTATTGCTACACCGTTTCCACGATATTATATTAATTAGTCCGCTGTTTCGGAATCGCTGGTATAAATGGAAGTTAAATCACCCGTTGTAGTTCGTTTCATTAAGCAGAAAGCATTGTTTCAGAGATATTAATGTTACGATCTTTTACCAAAAAAGTTTAGTGTTTTTGGAACCAATCGTGTTTTGATTTGTCTGAGGTCCAAAATATTTTGTAAAATGTCCTTTGATATTGTCTTCAAAGCTGGCCCTTCTATCTCGGAACTGTTCGTATTTTCTGTTGTAAACTGGCATTCTTCAGAAGTGACTTATCCCGTTTTGTGAAAGTAAAGCATCAAAGAAAAAATGTTTATATTTCATAACCTACTTTCTTCTGGATAAAATCGATTACTGACCTTCAAAAAATTTTAAAAAGCTCTCACATCTCTTTACATATTTCGCTTTAATAGGTGCAAAAATTAAAATGCTATTATCTATTCAACTATTGTTCCAGTGCCCGGAGTGTCGTCACCCACTCCATTATGCGAATTCGGCAAGACACAAGTAACTAGCCCTGTCTTGGTAGGCTTTATATTCATTGAGGATCCACTACCTTCGATACCTTTGGGATTTGAATGTTTAAACCAAGATTGTTGTCAGTATTATTGGAATGATTTTGATATAAGGCAACACTTTGAATCTCTTAACGAGCAAAGAGGGACTTTTATATCAAAATGTGTATTGATCCCGAATGATTTGAATATCATTAACATTTTGGTAATTTAATCAATCTGAACTGACAGTTATTGTTAATATATTATTGAAGTTTTGGATACCTTAAAGAACCATAAGTCTTATGGTGATGATATTCAGTAAACAACTTTTGTAAGACTACGACTTGAAGACAACTATTGACAATCCACGGAATTGTGGTTAAAAAAAATTATATAAGAGAGGACAGTAATTTCGCATTATATGAGATTTGCTCTAACTTTAACAATCCCTGTTGATTTCTGGGAGATTCTGGATCACTTAACTTATTTTTTTCCCTACCTTCCGTACTAGGGTTGCAGAAAAATGGCAATTTATCAAATCATGTTGTATGATTTTGTGAAAATTTATAACCACGGTTTTGCGGTTCCCTAAAAATAATTTGAAAAAAAAAACTGGTTAAAATCCAATTGACATTATTTTTTTTTTTTGAAAGAAAATACTTTAAATTACTAGCAGAGCCCAGCCCTTGAAATTCGAGTGCAACCTCTAGGAAATTTTATTTATTTCATTCTTAATAATTTTAAAAGAGCCTAAAGGTATGCTAATCAATTTTAGCCAATTCATAAACACACACACACAGCTTTGTATAGTTTTTTATTTGAAGCTTAAATATGTGTTTTATGTATGTGTTAGGGGCAACTTTAAATGAATTTTAGTCAAAAAATATGTAGCAGATGGTATACGTCTGTAAATATGGTGAACATCTGCGAAGAAATATCTTTCATATGGTATATTTTTTGTCGAAATCGGTTGGTAATTGAAGGTGTAGAATATGTCACAAGAATTCGCCTTGCGTATTAATATTATAGATTATGTATTCAAAGAACAATTGAACATTCTGCAGCTATAGAGAAAGCTCTAACACATTCTGAAGACGTAGATTTAATGGTCTTAATTAAATAAGGTTAGTTTTTAGTTTTTTTACTGGTTCTTTTATAAAAAGCGGACACTTCCTTCAATAAATCAAAATCACATTTCGGTTCAGATTCCAACAATTCTCAGTTGCTAAATTTAGCTCAATTTTTAATGAGAGCTCAACTAGATTTTGAATAAAATCATCGTCTTCTTCAACCAAAATTTTCGATGTACAAATAATCTTTTTAGCATCTCAATTGTATAACTTAAAATCTGTTTGGATGGTTGAATATTTTGTTATTTTTTGCATTAGCATTAAGAGATTTCTACTAATCTTAGTAATCAATTCCTACAATTTAGTATAAAGAAAATTAACGGCTCCTCCGGCCTGGATATTATTTCCATCACTCCTACAAAATGCATCCACAGTCAATTTCTTTTAATACTAATGCTGCTTTTAACTTTTCTAGTAATTTAAAATCCATGGCACTAATTAAATGTGGTACACCTAAATCGTTCGTACTATTAACAATGTTATCTTTTGAGGTCCGGCGAGTGTTACAATCCAAGAGTAATTCAAGCTTGCGATAATGCATTTTCTTTACAACAGTAGAGTTTCAAGAAAATTTCACAACTTTTCACACAATATTATTGTCCTCATCTTCAATGAAACAATCAGCTTTACAAAATTCTTCTTCAGAATACTATGATCAAGCCATAGTTGAAATTCGAAATTCTAAATTTACATTAACAGCAGCACTATCTGTAGTACAAGGGAGTAGGTCCATGTAAAACCAATTTGTTACAAATGATTTCGATGTTGAATTTTTTTTATGTTTCAATAACCATTTATGCGTGAAAAATATTTAAACTTTTCACTTGCATCATGTAAGCTAATATTACCAAGTAAGAAAATTATAGTCGGTCTAGACCGACTGTACGATACCCTATACCATGCGTTTAGAGACCCTATCTCTTAGGCCAAACTAACTGGACATAGAAAATAAGATAAACCAAATTTGAGTGGGATTTTTATTAATTTTTTTGGCTGCAGGTATGAAAAAGTTCATATCGGATGCTATATCTATATGGGCACTAGGCCTACAATTGGACCGATCCTGATCATGTTTGGTAAGGTCTCTTGTATTTTGCAAAAATATATACAAACAAAATTTGAAAACAATCGGTGCAATATTTTTGTTTTTTGATAGATTTAAGTGTAGACAGCTCTATATGGGGCCTATGAGTAAGGGTTGTCCCATAGGGATAATTTTTGGACTACTCATTAATGGATGTAATAAACGTATACAAACCCAATTTGAGTAGGATCTATATGATAATTTGGATCTTATGGCAATTTATGTCGATTTCATAGGGGTCATTTGAATGGGGGCTAGGTCTGAACATGGACCGATTTTCACCAATTTCAATAGTGTTCATTCTGTGGCCGATAAAAGCTTACATACCAAATTTCATCAAAATATACTCATATTTGCGACCTGCAGTTTGATTACAAGGTTTACATGGACACACAGACGGACGGACGGACATCGTTAAATCGGATCAGATAGTGATTTTGATTCGATCGGTATAATAAAAGGTGGGTCTAGGTCAAATATTTTTGGTAGTTACAAACAGCAGCACAAAGTCATTATACCCAAATCACATAGTGGTATAAGTTATAAAAATCTCTTCATCTTGATACATGCGTCGAGACGCGTCGTAAGACTCAATTTCTTTGCAGCAACTTTTTATACCCTATACCACTATGTGGTTTGGGTATAATGACTTTGTGCTGCTGTTTGTAACTACCAAAAATATTTGACCTAGACTCATCTTTTATTATACCGATCGACTCAGAATCACTTTCTGAGTCGATTTAGCGATGTCCGTCCGTCCGTCTGTGTGTCCATGTAAACTTTTTAATCACACTACAGATCGCAAATATGAATATATTTTGATGAAATTTGGTATGTATGTTTTTATCGTCCATAAGATGAACGCTATTGAAATTGGTGAAATGCGGTCCATGTTCAGACCTAGTCCCCATACAAATGACCCCTATGAAATCGACATAATTTGCCATAAGTTCCAAATTATCATATAGATCTCAATCAAATTGGGTTTATATGCGTTTATTGTAGCCATTGATCTGTAGTCCAAAATAATCCCTATAGGACAATTCTTAGTCATAGGCCCCATATACAGCTGCTTCCCGATCTTCACTTAAATCTATCAAAAAACAAAAATTTTGCACAGATTTTTCTCAAATTTGGTTTGTTTATGTTTTTTCAAAATATAAGTGACTTTACCAAATATGGTCAGAATCGGTTAATTTTTCGACCTAGTCCCCATATAAATATAGCACCCGATATGAACATTTACATATCTGCAGCCAAAAAAAATTAATACCAATGCCACTTAAATTTAGTTTATGCTTCTTTCCTATATCCAATTAGTTGGATCGGAAAGATAGGGTCTCGCATAGTCTAGACCGACTATAATTTTCTCACTAGTTTATTTTCATAATTTGTAAGAATTAGTTTCATTAATTTTCGTTTAATTTTCGGATGTTGGAATTAACGGACACGCATGGTATTTGTTATTGAATTTTATTGTGTTATTTCACGATGTTTTTTGAAACTTCATTTTTGAATCATTTTTGTACGGTAGTGTGTCTTAAATTTTCGAAATTCAAATTTTTTTTAATACACATTTGTTATTTACTCATAAAAATAAAATTCGTGATGCCCCTTTTCTTATATTTAAGGGTTGCCACCATCGATTATATGGATTTAAAACCCGAACTAACCTTTGTACCGAGAACAGACCTACGAGTAATCTATGAGAGTTTTGATTAAAAATTTATATGTACCACCATAGAAAATCCCTTAAACTTTTCAGGATTTATTAAATAACATAAGCACTTAAGCATGATCATACATGTCTTGAAAATTCTTGAAAATTTATTTCTTTTCAATAAATATGAAAAATCTGCAAAAAAAAAAGAATAATGGTCATTGTTGGCACATTTTTTACCCGCATAATATGACTGTGCGTAACTATGCGTGACTGCGTGTTACTATCTTAAAATAAATCTTTGGCCACAACAAGTTTTTGGACAAAGTTTCAGATTGATCGGATAAGGGGAAATGGGTTCTAAATCACTCCGTGACTTTGCGTGACTATGTTGAAGTTAATCTCTCTTTACAGCAAGTATATCTACCAAGTGTCAGATTGATTGGATAAGGGGAAATGACATTTAGATCACTCCGTGACTGAGCGCGTCTATGCGTGACTGTGCATGACTACCCCAAAATTAATGTGTAGTCACAGCAAGACTATGGGCCAAGTTGCAGATCAATTGGAAAAGGGGGAATGGGTTCGCCCCACGACAGACAGACAGACAGAGAGTATGAGTTAAAAGAAAGAGTTTAAAAGTTATAATATTAATAAATGAAACATAATTTATAGAAAAAAAGTTTAATTTTATGTTTAGAATTGATCTCAGAATCTTCCACAAGTAAAATACTGTGAGCGTCAAAATAAAGTAAACACCTTAGTTACTCAGATTAAAAGCTGTATTAAAATTAATTAAATAACACAAAATGACAAAAAATAATAAGGAATTCAAGAATAATTAAAAACAGCTGAAAACAAAAACATTAAACAAAATTAATACAAAACAGAAAATGCACTTTATTTAGGAAATGACCAAATTTTACGCGTCAAAATAAAATAAACAGCAAACAAAAGGCATCAGAACTTCAATACAACTAAACTTTTTAACATTTTTTAATATTTGTTTTCTTTTTATTTAGCCTTAATCACTTCATTAGTCTCCTTGGCATCGACTCGACAAGTTGTTTTTGTTATATCGTGGGAGATTTTGCTCCACTCTTCCTTCAGAGCCTTCTTCAAGTTTGCCTTCGTCTGATTTTTCTTTCCATGTTTTCCCACAGAGGCTGGTTTCGATTAAGGTCCGGGGACTGCGCCGGATGATCAAGTGTCTTAGGAGTCCAATACAGTATTCACTCTTTCACAATTTTGGACGATGTCCTGTTGGAAGATTCAATTTCTAGCCATGCATTATTTCTCTAAATGGCAACGTAATCCATTTTGTTCATAGTGGAGTAAAGAAAAACAAGATTTCCAACATCTGTTGCCGTCATATAGCCCCAAACTATAACTGAGCCTCCACCGTGTTTGACAGTGTTAGTAATACCTTTTTCTTTGAAGGCTTCATTCTTAGCACGCCATATTTTTGGGGGCCTTTTCGCATTGTCTTTTATCTGTATATAATATGTTTTCCGAAAAAGGTAGAGCCTCATTTTTGTATATTTAATCGAAATTAAAAAGTTGCTCTGATTCACCTTGATTTCTTGCGTGATAGCCTTCCATGATAGCCATTTTTTGAAGAGATCTTACTGTATTCGAACTTACTGGTTTGCCTAATGTCTGCGTTATATTTTCTGATAATTTAACTGCACTTTAGGCTAGATATGTCTTCACTTCTCTTACTACAGCTCTAACTACAGTACCACTTTGAGCATCCAGATATCGGTAAATCTTCAACCTAATAGTGTTTCACAATACACTCACAAAACAAGTAGGAAAATTATAGTCGGTCTAGACCGACCATATGATACTCTATACGATGGTTTAGAAACCCGATCTCTTCGGTCCCACTAACTGGATATAGAAAATAAGCAAAAACCAAATTTGAGTGGCATTGTTATTAATTTTTTTTGGCTGCAGATATGAAAAAGTTCATATCGGGTGCTATATTTATATGTGGACTAGGTCAAAAAATGGAGCGATCCTGACGATATTTGGTAAAGTTACTTATATTTTGAAAAAATATACACAAACCAAATTTGAGAAAAATCTGTGCAGTATTTTTGGTTGTTTTGATAGATTTAAGTGAAGATCGGGAAGCAGCTCTATATGGGGCCTATGACTAAGAATTGTCCAATAAGAATTATTTTTGGACTACTGATTAATGGATACAATAAACACACAGAAACCCCATTTTTCTAAGATCTAATGATAATTTGGATCTTATGGCAATTTATGTCGATTTCATAGGGGTCATTTGTATGGGGACTAGGTCTGAACATGAACCGATTTTCATAAGTTTCAATAGCGTTCATCCTATGGCTGATAAAAGCTTATCTACCCAATTTCATCGAAATATATTCATAGTTGCGACCTGTAGTTTGATTACAAGGTTTACATGGACACACAGACGGACGGACGGACATCGTTAAAACGACTCAGAAAGTGATTCTTAGCCGATCGGTTTAATAAAAGATGGGTCTAGGTCAAATATTTTTGGTAGTTACAAACAGCAGCACAAAGTGATTATACCCTATACCACTATGTGGTTTGGGTATAAACAGGGTAAGAAGTAAGAAATAAGACAAAAACAGTGTGAAGTATGAGTGTATTGGTTCCATGATTATGATATAAAATTATTTCAGCTAATTCAACAACCTCTGCTATAATAACATTAAAAATTTCACAATATAAACGTATAACATATAATTCAACAACCCCACAAGTATAACGCAATTACTAATATAAAAACAAGTAAGAAAATTATAGTCGGTCTAGACCAACTATATGATACCCTATACCATGCGTTTAGAGACCCTATCTCATAGGCCCAACAAACTGGACATAGAAAATAAGCATAAACCAAATTTGAGTGGTATTTTTTTTAAAGTGATTCTGAGCCGATCGGTTTAATAAAAGATGGGTCTAGGTCAAATATTTTTGGTAGTTACAAACAGCAGCACAAAGTCATTATACCCAAACCACATAGTGGTATAGGGTGTATACAGGGTAAGAAGTAAGAAATAAGACAAAAAAAGTGTGAAGTATGAGTGTATTGGTTCAAAGATTATGATATAAAATTATTTCAGCTAATTCAACAACCTCTGCTATAACAACATTAAAAATTTCACAATATAAACGTATAACATATAATTCAACAACCCCATAAGTATAACGCTATTAATAAGATAAAAACAAGTAAGCACATTATAGTCGGTCTAGACCGACTATATGATACCCTATACCATGCGTTTAGAGACCCTATCTCATAGGCCCAACAAACTGTACATAGAAAATAAGCATAAACCAAATTTGAGAGGGATTTTTATTAATTTTTTTGGCTGTAGATGTGAAAAAGTTCATATCGGATGCTATATCTATATGGGGACTATGCCCAAAAATGGACCGATCCTGACCATGTTTGGTAAGGTCTCTTGTATTTTGAAAAAATGTACACAAACCAAATTTGAGAAAAATCTGTGCAATATTTTTGGTTTTTTTGATAGATTTAAGTGAAGATCGGGAAGCAGCTCTATATGGGGCCTATGACTAAGAATTGTCCAATAGGGCTTATTTTTGGACTACTGATTAATGGATGCAATAAAAACATACAAACCCAATTTTACCAAGATCTATATGACAGTTTGGATCTTATGGCAATTTATGTCGATTTCATAGGGGCCATTTGTATGGGGGCTAGGTCTGAACATGGACCGATTCTTACCAATTTCAATAGCGTTCATCTAATGGCCGGTGAAAGGCTATATACCAAATTTCATCGAAATATGTTCATATTTGCGACCTACAGTTTGATTACAAGGTTTACATGGACACACATACGGACGGACGGACGGACGGACATCGTTAAATCGAATCAGTTGGTGATTCTGATTCGATCGGTATAATAAAAGATGGGTCTAGGTCAACTATTTTTGGTAGTTACAAACAGCAGCACAAAGTCATTATACCCAAACCACATAGTGGTATAGGGTATAAATATTTCAGCTAATTCAACCCCAAGTGAAAGGTGTTTTTTTAAGAGCTGTAGGAAAGTTTTCCAAAAAAAAAAAACACATAAAATTCAGAAAAATGCATGAAATCTTTATTTGAATCGATAGTACGGTCCTTATAATTTAATGTTTGAAGATTATTTCATGCAAATGTTGACCGTGACTGCGCCCCAAATGGTCCATCCGCTTAGTCCAATTTTGGCATACTCTTTCCAAAATTTCGGCCGGTATCTCATGAATAAATGCTTCAATGTTGTCTTCCAATGCGTCAATTGAAGCGGGATTGTCTGTATAGACATGAGCTTTAACATAGCCCCACAACAAATAGTCTAAAGGCGTTAAATCGCACGATCTAGGCACGATCTTCGTCGCTGAACACAATTTTTCGGTAAAAAAGTGGATCTTCGGCCAACTTTCCAAGAGCCCATTCACCAAAAATTCTACGTTGCGGTAAGACGTTCGGCTTCAATTCTTGCACCAGCTGTATTTTGAAAGGCTTCACACCTATTCCGCAAAATTTTCCACGTTGTTGAGTAACAGAGGCCCAGTTGCTACGAACGGCGACGAATCGATAATTGATTTTCATCATTAACACTGGCTGATACAGCTGCGATGTTTTCTTCAGTTCGCACTCTACGTAAGCGTGTTGGTGGTTTAACGTCCAACAATGTAAATTTGGTGCGAAATTTAGTCACAATAGCCCGAATAGGCGCTTCAGTGGGTCGATTAAACTGACAATAAAATGGGAGAAGCGCGCGATGAACTTCCTTAACAGAGCACGCATTTTGATAATAAAATTCAATAACTTGCAAGCGTTGTTCGTTTGTAAAACGATTCATGGTTAAATTATAGACTAAACTGAAGATGTTTGACAATGAAACAAAACACGAAACGTGCGTCAGATGTTTAAACCAGTGTTGCCAAAAAGCTAATAGCTAAAAAATCACCCTTTATAACAACCAGTTGAAATAATAAATAATAATAAATCAGTTTTATATTAGTTGAGCCCCTGTAGTTGTTTGCTATAAGTGCTACATAGATGACGCTTTCTGTTTGATTTTAATTGATGTGTAAATAGATGTTTACACATCTCCCCTGTGATCGGACTCACATAGTTTTTTTTTATTTCGCCAATTTCACGCAAGGATTTATTTTTATCCTTTAAATCTAATATAATTTTCCGAGTATCATTGGGGACCTAAAAAAAGTACGAGTCACTCATTTTTCCGGAATATATAGCATATCCAACTTATTATAAATTTGTCAAGGATTGCTGCTATTTATACCCTATACCACTATGTGGTTTGGGTATAATGACTTTGTGCTACTGTTTGTAACTACCAAAAATATTTGACCTAGACCCATCTTTTATTATACCGATTGAATCGGAATCACTAACTGCTTCGATTTAACGATGTCCGTCCGTCCGTCCGTCCGTCCGTCTGTGTGTCCATGTAAACCTTGTAATCAAACTACAGGTCGCAAATATGAATATATTTTGATGAAATTTGGTATATCGGCCATAGGATGAACGCTATTGAAACTGGTGAGAATCGGTCCATGTTTAGACCTACCCCCCATACAAATGTCCCCTATGAAATCGACATAAATTGCCATAAGATTCAAATTGTCATATAGATCTTACTCAAATTGGGTTTGTATGCGTTTATTACATCCATTAATGAGTGGTCCAAAAATTATCCCTATGGGACAACTCTTAGTCATAGGCCCCATATAGAGCTGCTTCCCGATCTTCACTTAAATCTATCAAAAAACAAAAATATTGCACTGATTCTTCTCAAATTTTGTTTGTATATATTTTTGCAAAATACAAGAGACTTTACCATACATACTCAGGATCGGTCCATTTTTGGGCCTAGTCCCCATATAGATATACCATCCGATATGAACTTCTTCACATCTGCAGCCAAAAAAATTAATAAAAATCCCACTCAAATTTCTATGTCCATTTAGTTGGGTCTAAGAGATAGGGCCTCTAAACGCATGGTATAGGGTATCATATAGTCGGTCTAGATCGACTATAATTTTCTTACTTGTTTTTAAAATATTTTCTTTTTCGTCTGGTTAAGTACCAACCATGAAATGTATATAACATTTAAATTTGCTAAGAGGAAAAATTAATTACCGAAGCACCTAAAAACTACAGGTACTGCTTCAGTTGTGGTTTTGTAACGGTTTATGGTTTCGGCTTGAACCATTTCAGAAACCGCACTCCATACTACCGTTAATTTTAAATTCATCAAAATAACTACGGAGGCCTCTATAAGTATATATTAGTTATATTGATTTTGGAAACAAATAAAGTCTAAGTATATAGTGATACAGACATGGTCGTCTGTTGTGCTAAATAGTTTGATATTAAAAATGAGTAAATAGCGGTCTATTGCATCAAAAGTGATGTGATTATAGTTCTCCAACTGAGTTAGCATCTAATCTTAAATTGATGCCTAGCTACGAATTCCGACCAGATGTTATAATCAGAGTAAACAGAGGCTTATAAAATGTTTTGTAGAAAAACTTTAAAGACAGAAGTTTCGCTGTGGCTGCGATTTAAGCCTTACGAACCGGCTGAGTAAAACCTCGTTATATGTTAGAAGCTCGTCGAGTCCTTTCCAATTGTTAATTTCTATACCAAATGCATGCATTTCGACTCTATGTTTCGATATTGTGCAAAGAGTATACTAAAATTTCAATTTTTTTGAAACGATTTTTAACTATTGCGTCACCCCAATTTAACCAGTCATTCCATTTACTTACGAGTAACTTAACTATATTAATGATAATCCAAGTTATGTTGTTTGAAAGAAATTTTTCTTATGATTTATATAAATCCCATAATTGACATGTAAACAATATAAAAATTTTACAGCATTTCCTTAAATGAGGGTAAAATTTTAATTTTTACAAAATAAAATGTGTGTTATTTATTTAAAAAACTGTTAACAAACTTAAGCAACGAACAAAAAAACTATACATATATTCATTTTTACAGACACTATAAATAAATGGATTAACAGAAGTAATATACATATATGAACAATAAACTGGGAAGAAAGACATATAAAATTACTAACAATATTCAAATATTGCCAAACATTCAAACTTCCATCCTACAAACAAGCAACAAATTCACTTTTTTTTTTTCAACAAAAAGAAATGGAGAAAAAAAAAATTATTGCTATGAAATGCCATTTAAACACTGCTGGAAATGGCAGTAATGTGACCATTTAAGACCTCTTTCTGATGGCTTATGGAGTGAAAACGTCCTGCTGTGTAAAAACAAATTATAGGCATGTAATGTTGCATGTTGTTAGATGAATACATACTATGTTTTTTTTCTTTTTTTCTTTTAAAGTCTTCTATGAGTCTGCAAAACACAAAATATGAAAAGATTATGGATTGAGGAAGAAGTTGTTGGTATGTTAAACAAAATTTTTTTTTTAAGTTTTTTTTTTTTTTTTTGATGCACAGCTCTCAAGAGCAGTTGATACGATGTAGTATGTGATTTTGGATGAAGTTTGTTTTTTTTTTACATCTAAAATATTTTAGCATATGCATGTGAGAATTTTAGTTTCTAGTTCAAAAATGTTGAAGAATAAAAAAATAAACTCGGTTTAATATAAAACTACTTTGTACCATTGAGTTTATAAAAGATCTTATCGCAGATTTATATTTTTTCTCTTATGGTTTATAGAAAATTAGATTTCAATTTTCGCAGCACCCAGTAGGAATTTTTTTTGATAAATTATCTCATGTTTTTCTCGATCTGTGGAGTTTTAGAGTTAAAATGGTTGCTATAATCTGTTTCTTGCTGAAAATTACTTTTGAGTTGTATTTTTGGCATCTAAGTTTTGGGTTAAGTTACGGTAAAGATAAACTGACAATCAGCGTAGGTTAGGTTAGGTAACGGTTGGCGGTGTGGTTGGACTCATCACATAGACCGTATTGTCCATAGCAATACCACTGATCTTATTTTTTGTAGCATTGATTAGTCACAGCAGCTCTCATAGCGAATAGTTTCATTCCAATTATCGGACTAAATTTTATCCAGAATACAATAGCGAATCCCATTGCGTGTTTGGCAACTGGAATAAAAAGTAAGCCGAATCCTTTTCGCATGATGATAGTAACCAGTGGACAAACCGGTGAGTGCAAGAAAATCCTCTCTGCGAAATAAAAGTAGATAGTGTGTCCTTTGGAAGTCGTAGCGAGGCCTTAGCCTCATAGTGATTTTATTGGTTGGTTTAAGTCACATTTTCCCATCTGTAGTAGAATCAAGTGACTCCGTTTTGAAAAACTACACCACTCGAAAGGAATATTTCAAAATAACAAGCTCTAACCTATGACATTAAGATAGTGGATAAGATCAGCCAGATCTAAGGCCGATATCACAGATAGGTCATCCAGTATGTGTCTGCCTAGTGGTCTTAATCTAATACTACCCAAAGCTTTGACTCCTAATCTCCGAATGTTCCGCAGCTACGGCAGTGATCGCTGTGCTAAAGTCTGGGTATTTCCCCATGTTTGCTGATTAGCCAATGACCGGCCACCTTGGCCGTTAACCTTGATATGTCCCTTCTACTCCTAATGAGTTATTGTCAGGCCATGTCTGCCTTGCAGTGCTGCATGTGTCAATATTCTTCCCTCTATTCCAGCTCGTAGGAAGTGCACGACGATTCCTCCGTAAATAGTTTCCAGTAGTACTGCGACCGATACCGCAGAAAAAGTATTAAGAGTATTAAGAGCAGAACCTGTTCTTGCTAGTTTGTCAGCCCGGTCATTACCATAAAAATATTTATGCACGGGGACCGATACAAGAGATATCACGGAAAGCCGGCTTAGCTTTAACAATTCCTCCTTGCACTTAGAGTTAAGAGAGAGGAGTGCCTGACTATCAACAAAAATGCCTCATTTCCCTCGACCTTATGTGCCTATGAAATCCTACAAGCTTTCCTGATCGTCAGAATCTCCACCTGAATGATACTACTACTAGTCTATAAGGAAGTTGAGTATCGAGAAGATACCTGCACGGACCCTCATCGTTGAGCCATCTGTGAATATGAGAGTATCGTACCCTGCCATTGGATTACAACTATTTCTTAAACTATCTTTCGAAAGCCAGGCTAGATGTAAAATAGTCAGATTGTAGCCTTAAATTATGTAGTAACCCATTTAGAAGCCTAGCATGTCCATATGTTCTCACGTTCCCTGAACCGGTAGCAGGCAATAGCGGTGTACTACTAGCAGAGGTTGCCGTTATATGCAAATCAGTAGGAATAATATGGAGTAATAAATAACAATTAATTCCCTCTAGTATCTGTTTACTAAAATTTTAATGAAATCTCGCAGTACTCTGTAGTACTGAATCAGCCCAGATTGACATGGCTGGGACTAACAGTTAACTGTAATAAGGAATGTGGAAGATAGCTTACCGATCAGTCTTTAGAGAACAGCATCTGAAGAACATGTGGTGAAATTTTCCGTAGAACTTCCTTAAATTCCTGCATAATGGTGTGGATGTTGAAACAAAATTCAACTTTGAACTAAAACTTCCCAGTTGAAAATATCTATCAGTTGCTTTTAAAGACATGTCAGAGTTGCTGACTTATATAAAGTGTCTTCACCTGCTGGCTGTACCTATCGTCTTTAGGATGCAATTTCCAGTAGTCTTTATGGATTGCAAACTAAATGGCTCATTGTGAAATTCTATATTTTTAAAGACTGGGTTAAGATATTTCAAGTTTTCTAAGTCTTCGATGACTTATCGTTTAAACAATAAATTGTTTCAAAAGTCGAAAGTTTAATATACTCGTATTAGAAGTGTCGAAACGTGGCTTCAGACAGTTGTCTTTAAGAAACTCAATTTATAAAGAGATTTCATACACCCCGTAGTAAATTTATTTCAAGCAGTTCCAATAACGTTTAATTGAAATGTCAGATTAGGGAAGGATGTCATATTGAAAAAGTTAAGAGGGAAAACGTTAGGATTAGCATTAGGATTTTTCAAATTTCACTCCCTAAAATTATATTTTTTATAGTTATCTTTGAAAAATATGTCAGTTATTATGCTTCAAACATTTGTTGTTATTTTGATTAAAATGAGTGTCGACATAAAAGTACGTGCTTAAAATTATGAAATATTTTCAACAAAATCCAACTTAGCCCTAAAAAAAGTTGGTCAAAGAATCAAAGGGTATTGTCAAATTGTTTCAAAAGGATAATTTGACCATTGATAGGAAGCATAAAGGTCCACCTGATGTCGTTAAGGCCAAGAAAAATAGGAAATCTATTGAAAAGAGCTCCCAACACATCCGGTAGAAAAGCAGACCGGAACATATACAAAATCCAGACAAGAAAGCTTTAAAAAATTGAAATTGTGTTTCATAAACAAATACTCCTTCTGCATAATGGACTAAATTATCTACTGGCAAATTTTTCGCAGATTCCGGATCAAAATATTTATGTTGCTAAGAAATATCGAGGATAAGTTAAGAACGCAGACGAACGTTCGGCAAAAGAAGCAAGTCATTTTTTACAACGGGCTCTATAAATCCCGAAATTTATATATTAAGGAGTGTTTGCAAGGAATACTACTTCCTTTCATAAGAAAACACAATGTGGCCACATATTTTTGGCCCGATTTGGCATCCTGTCAAGACGGTAAGTAAGCTCTTGGGTGGTACAGGAACAATAAGGTGGTTTTTGTGCCAATAGAGATATTGGGCTTTTGTATTTGTATTTATTTATTAAATTTGATTTTCCATTACAACAAGACACAGTATCTTCTAAATTACAGTAATGGAATCAGATAAGTTATTCATTATATTTAGCATCAGTAGCCCTTAATCTAAATTTAAAATTTTATAAATTACAGTTGAAAAACATTAAAAAATCAAATAAAATCAATTAAAGTATTGATATAGTAATTTTCTAAACCCTATTAGAGAATCTAATTTGTGTTGGAAGATCATTGGCATATATTGAATAAAGTAGTGGTCCAAGGATCGAGCCCTGTGATACCCCTCTTAATACTTGCAGTGAGTTTGAGATCGAGCTACCATTAGCAACAGATTGTGATCTGTTTATGAGATATGACGACATGAGTCTAACTGCTAATGCAGAAATGTTAAAAAACTTCTTCAGTTTGAGGCATAAAATTGAGTGGTGCACCGTGTCAAATGCCTTTGATTGGTCCAATAAAACCAAAAAAGATATTTTACCATCATCCATGCTGCTTCTTATCTCCTCAACTACATCAGATAAATCTGTTATACAGCTATGTTGGGGTCTGAAACCGGATTGACGCTTTGTAAGTAAGTTGTTGTCGTTTAAATACCTAAAGATCTGTCTATGTAAAAGGTGCTCGAAAACTTTTGAAAGATATGGAAGAATTGCAATCGGGCGGTCTTCGTTACCCGTTTTTGGTATTGGTATAATTTTGGCATGTTTCCACTGCATTGGAAAGATGCTAGTAGTAATTATGGAGTTAAACAAGTACATTATGAAACGGACAATCCATGGTAAAATCATTTTTATAAATCTGGGGTGTATATTATCAAGGCCCACTGCATTCGATTTAATAGCATTGAAACTTTCAACTACCTCTGTTAGTGTTACACACTGAAAGTTAAATTTCGGAATGTTTAAATTATTACAGGGAAAATCATCATAAAATTCGTTATTTGCGGATGGTAGAGGAATATTTACAAAATCTTCATTTAGCGCATTAATGTCAACATTCATTGATTGATTAATTGTCTTATTTATTCAAATTTCGCGTATTTGTTTCCAGGTTTTTTTACTTTCAATAGCTATATTAAATTTGTTAAAATAATAAGAAGACTTCTTATCATGCCTTATTTTGGAAACAACCGCTTTCCTAGCCAACTTATATTCGTCTTGATATTCTGATGTTCTGTAACGTTTCCGCTTCTGATACACATTATCACGGTGTTCTATTAGCATCTTGGTTTCCATTGTACACCAAGGTCTATCTCCATTTTTAACAGTTTTTGTTTTGATGAGGACATGTTTGTTGTAAATTCCTAAAATTTTTTCTTTAACAAATGACAGTTGTTCTCCAACAGTCGGTAAATAGAAAATTTGATCCCATGGAGTAGAGCAAAGATCATATGCCAAAGCCAAGATATCAATATTATCAAAATCACGATAAGTAAATGTTTGATGCCGGGTTTCTGTTGGAAAATCATGTGATAAAAAGAGTTAGATGGTGCTTTGATAATGCTGGTGCTGCTAACTGATCATAATTAAGGACTTTACTTCTATTGCTGG